>CM020977.1:22380425-22717925 GCA_010134655.1 Fragaria nilgerrensis | reverse complement strand
AATCTCGATTTATACATAATATTGAATTAGTTATGGCCAACTGCCCTCCTCGGATTTTCCAAGTGAGAATTTGACAGATTTCTCTCCATGTTTTCATAATCTTGCTTTCTTAAAAAAAAAATGCTGCCACTTGCCCCCTCTCCCCCTTGCCTTTTGCTTGATGCCATGCCATTTGCTTTACTCTCGAGGGGTTAGGCTAGCAAGGATTTAATTACAGTTCTCATATATAGGCATATGGACAAGAGCAGTCAATCAATGCTAAAATAGTTGCTTAAAAAAAAAAAGGAATTCGGAGAAAAAAAAATGCTGCCAGTATCGTGGTTTGAACTTGGCACCATGTGGATACCATATAGGGCAAAACACCAACGTGTTGGAACATGGTCAATGACATATGCCATCAAAAATATATATTTAAACTACTAATTAAGGACCTTCTAGTATGATGACTGTTTGATGTCATGCACACTTCAAACTATGAGTTGTGAGCTAAATTGTAGTGTCATGCATGCTTCAAACCATGTGTTATGACATAAACTTCAGTGCCATGCAATCAAAACCGAAATAAGATGTCGGATCATAAAGATAATGCGGCTGCAAAATCGCGTGCCGTTGTGATCGACATGTAATTCTGCATTTCGGACAATGAAAACACCTTTTTTCGGGCCTAAATATTCACAAGGCTCCTTTGGAACCTTCCGCCACCCTATAGATCTCGATGAGATAAGTCGTTTCAAAAAAAGAATCGCCCCAAACGGGCACCCGAGCGCAGAGTTATGACCCTGCAAAGTCTGTGACCACCGGTGCCGCCGGTTTCAAAGGTCAGTTTCGCTTTGCGTATCACCTGGAATGTGTTTTCAACTCGCCGTCGCCTTTGTCTCGAAAAATCCTATGAAAACGAGTGCTCACATTGCTCGTTTGGTTGGGTGAGCTGAAAGTAAGGCTTTGGAAGTGCTTGAGAAGTCTCCTGCAGCACCAGAACTCACTCTTGTTGCTGGCAGGTCTTCTCTAATGAGCAAAATGTCGAAAGTAACCTCTTCAGACATCTCTGTGGAGGGTAATCTCGATAATATAACACACTCGGAAGATATAAAAGAACCACAGCCACACGCGCATCCTTTACTTTTCTGCGAAATCCGCTCTGAACGGCGTCACATGTTTGGGGACGCAAAATCCTAATCCTTCTCTTTCCGAGGTGAGTTGGTCCTATGCTTTTTCATTACCCAGAACCCGTTGTTTGTTTTTTTAAATTTCCAGAAGATATTTTGTTTCGAACTTCCAGATTGTAATTTTTGTTTTTGATTCAACCATGTCTTAATGGGTAAGACCAGAGAAGCCATCCTGACCATGTCTTAATAGTTTTTTGTTTTTCAGCATGCATGTCTTTGTGAAATTGTGAATTGAACGTCTCCCTTTACTGTAAGCTTACTTGTCCATCTTGCATCCCTTTCTCAATATCAACAGTGATGGAATATCCCTCCCTTTCATATTTAACATTGTTACATTGTTCGCAGAATGTAAATAACCAGCGTTGGAGGTTACTCGATGCCAATGTTATTCTTTTTTAATTATTTTTTCATAACAAACGTTGAATGCTGTTACTCGGTGAATTGGGTTGAATAGTCTGTTAAACTAATGAATAAATGGATACGACTGCATGTTTGTTGTTGCAGCATGTTGCAGCATGTTGAGGTTCCTGTTCTAACTTCAAAGAAACACCACTTTGAATTTTTTCGGTATGTTCACTTTTCATTTCCTTGGGAGTGCTTTTCATATGATCGTTTTTGGGTTTATATCTGTTTCTGTATTCCATATTAATTACGATTTCCAAATCTTTTTGGAACAGATATTACCAGTAAAACCTCTGTGAATTGAACAAAGAATGTCGCTGAACATTATAGCTGATTCTTGGTTAGACGAATCTATTGTATGTGGTATGCTCTTCATTGCCTTTTCCATCACACATTCACAAAACCGAATTCGATGAAACATGAATCTGAAAGAAAAGGTCTTTGATATCATGACTTGATCCTTTCCTTTATGTCCGGGTAATTGCTCCTCTTATGAGCATGCCCTGACCAAGTTTGGGAGGTTAGATTAGACTATGAGGTCCACTCTGGACAGGTAGTTTTTACTTATTCATAATGCCATTAGATATAGGTTTTATATATAGCAAGTGTCATCTTGTGTACCATATATATATATGAATCTAGTTGGGAAAATTCGAATTTTACTGTGTAACGTTGTTAGTTCCCTGTACAAAATATGGAATGAATTATGCTTTAAAGGGAGCTTCAACACCTACTTTAACGGATAATATAACACAAAACATTGTTGCAGGTGCTACTCAAAACTAGGTCACTAATTGCTGATCTGGCAGCAGCTAACTGCTACAAAGTTGAGCATTTGAAAAGACCACAAACTGGGCAGTGGTACCTATACTGATAACGTTTGTGGATATGTAAATGTAGCTCACTTGTTGCTGATTTGACAGCAGCTAACTGCTACAAAGTTGAACATTTGAAAGTATCACAAAACTGGGCTGTGGTACCTGTACATATACATATAATACATATGCGTATACGTATACATATACATATCAAATTTGAGTTTACAAATTCTTTTATCAATTTTTATTGAACTTTTTGTTTAAACAATGGAATAATGTACAAGAATTCTATAAATCTATTGGATCTCAATAGATCTTCTGCATTAGTTTATATGTAGCTTTTATGATTTCTGTATCTGATTATGAGCAGTGTTCTATTTTTATTTTTTATTTAAAAATGCTGTATTTGCCTTAATTTTGATGGGATTATTGAGCAAATACAGTTGATTGGAGAGAAACTAATGAAAGAAAATGCTGTATTTGAAAGAAAATGCTTTCATTAGTTTGTTTCCCTAACTATATTCTTTCATTAGTCTGTATTTGCCTTAACTGTCATAAATGTATGAGCATTGGTAACTATATTCTTTTATTTAATTATATGTTGCAACTGCCTAAAACTATTGCTTAAAGGGAGGATTGAGAAAACAGAGATTATTAAGAAAAATAAATTTTAGATTTCAAACATGCAGTGTGGCTTATTCCTTGGCTAATATTTACTATTAGGTATTGTTTGAGTTTTGAATTTAAGTTTAGATATTTTATCATTTCACCCTTTTACATGAAGATCCACATACTAGTATTGCTCATGTCTATTACTTTTTGCTGCAACTTTGAGAACATTATTGATTTAGAATACCCTTTATATGCAGGAAAACAAGGCAAGCAGCAGGTAGCATTTTAAGCTGGTTTCTTTTGTGTTCTTTGTACTTGTTTTGTGTTAAGTGCATATTAAATTTTGTTGCATTGTTATTTTCGTTTTATAATGTAACTTGGATACTCACTTTGATGTGTAGAACTAAGGGTATATATCTTAATGAAACCAGTAGCATATTGTCTCAATTGTGATGTGAAAACAAAGAGATATTTGATTTCTGAATTTAATTAGAAATCAAATATTATTTTTTTTTAATATGGAAAACTATTAATGACGTTTGGAAATTGTCATGAAAGATGTTCAACGACGGTTGAAAAATGTTATGAATGATTTTCTATGACATTTAAAAAACGTCATAGAAGAATGTTTCATGACATTTAGGAACTGTCATTGAAATAGATTCAATGACGCTTATTAAACGTCGTTAAATATATTTCACAACATTTTACAAACGTCATTAAAAGAGTGGGGAAACCATCACTACGGTTAAGACGATGAAGTAGATGACGTTTGATAAATGTCATGAAACCCTTATAATGACGTTTTCCAAACGTCATGGAAACTTTTTCTGTACTAGTGTCTGCTTCTTCTTTTCTTTCCTGTCAGGGTCATCTCTGGGGTCATCAATGGGCTCAGATGGGCTGAGTGGCAATATCTCGTAGGCACCACGCCCCTGCTGAATGGCATTGAGGTGGCAGTGTTCAATGGCGGCCCTATCTCCTTGGATTGTATGTATGCCTCCCGGGGTAGGCACTTTTATGAGTAACATGTGGCCTGCAATGAAGCATTGTAGTCCCCAGATGATGTCGCGACCCAAAATTATGTTATAGGATGAGGGACAATCAACTATGAGAAAGCGTGCCGTGATAGAAGCACGGCGGGGGTTGGTCCCCACTGAAACTGTTAAGCGATCGGAGCCCAAGGGCTATACAATCTCTCCCGAGAAGCTGACAAGAGGATCATGGTTGTTGTATAGTTTAGCTCGGTCCCGTCAGAGCCCTCTATAGCAATTAGCGAACATTACACTAACTGCAGCTCTTGTGTCCACAAGGGCTCTGTGACACCTGTAATGATCCACTTGGACATTGATTATGAATGGTTCATTGTGATGGCAGTTTATCGTGTCTTCCCTTTTGTGAAATGACACATGGTCCCATGCTAATGAGGCAGCAGTGACACCTCTTTGCAACTCAAGAATTTCCAAAGGAGTTGTACATTGCCTTTTGGCAGAGGGTTGACGAGGAGGAAGTCGCGGGGCTCCGCCATGCAAGGTTAGAATCTGCCATGAACCTCGATGCTTAAGTCAGCGTTGAGTTGCACTTGTATAGTACGGGAATATGGGAGGAGTGTCAAACTTACCTTATTTGGGGATCTGTGCCCGTTTTATAGGCTAGTATTGGGGGGTTTTGCCGTTAGTTCCCGATGTGGGACTATTTTATGGCATTGTTCAGCCTCCCTCCTTTCGGGGGAGTTTAGCTGCTGCAGAATGGATCTGGCGTGTGTATTGTTGTTGTGCCTCAACTGTTTGGGTGTCTTTGGAGGCTTTGCTGGCGGAGTATTGGCCGGAATGATCTCCGGCGACCGGGTAATGATGTTACATTCTCGGCATGACCAAGTGTTTTGGCTATGTATTAACAGAAACATTTGTTTCTGTTAGACTTCTTGAAATCCCCCAGTTGCCTGCAAAACAGATATTTATTCTCTAATGGTTAATATTTTAAAAAATTATCTTAATTTGAAAGGATAATTAATTAGAAAATGAGTGCATACCTCTCATTTGGATAGTACCAGGTATACTGTACCGGACCAATAACAACACTTGTTCATGAAGGTGGATCATGAGGTGAATCATGATGTCAAAGAAAGTTGGGGGAAATATCCTCTTCAGCTTGCACATGATGTACACAATGTCTTCTTGCAATGACCGAACATCAGACTTTTTAAGCTCTTTAGCGCATATCCTCTGAAAGAACTTGGACAAAACCACTAACTTGTCAACCACATCACTCTGCAAATACGGTCTAATGACCACGGGAAGAAGATGTTGCAGCAAAACATGAAAGTCATGAGTCTTTAACCCAATAATCTTATTTTCCCCTGTCTTAACACATCGAGCGATATTCCCTACATACCTATGAGGATACTTAACATCATGAAGCCACTGAAACACTTTTCGCCTTCTTCTGAGGATGGACTGTGTAGCCTGCTTGAGGTATTATGGTTTTTTTTTTTTTTTTTTTTTTGTTCTCTACTAGCCATAGCTTAGGGCATATACCCATTTTCTTAAGAGCAACACGGGTTTTGGGGTTGTCCTTGTTCTTATCTTTGAGATTCAGAATTGTTCCAAGAACGTTGTCACAAACATTCTTCTCTATGTGCATGATGTCCAAGTTGTGTATGATTTTCAACGTCAACCAGTAAGGGAATTCAAAGAATACACTTTTGTGCGTCCAATATTTAAACTCATCAGACGTGGGAGGATTCAAGTCGGTTACTTCTTTACTAGTGCTCAAATATTCGAATCAATGCTCATTAAGCCTCTCTAAAATCCACTCACCAGACCTCCTTGGGGGTTTCAGATTATGCTCCTCAGTCCCATCAAATGCCTCAGCATCCCACCACCACTCGTGATCCTTGTCAATCCATCTACGAGATCCTAAGAAACAAATTTTGTTGGCGTGGCGACTAAAATTGATGTCATCTAAGCATATTGGGCAAACCTTGTACCCCTTAGTTTGTTGGCCAGACAACATCCCGTAAGCTGGAAAATCACTGATGGTCTAAATAACAGCTGCTTTCATCATGAATGAAGTTTGACCATGCCTGTCAAAAGTAGGGAGTCCATTTTCCCCTAACTTCTGCAGCTCGTCAATTAATGGTCTCATGTACACATCCAAGCACTTTCCTAGAGAATACGGCCCTGGAACCATAAGTGTAGGAAAATTGTACTCCTTCCTCATACACATGTTGGGAGGTAGATTATACGGAAATACTATCACAGGCCAAATGCTATAAGACAAATTCATGTTTCTAGTAGGATTGAATCCGTCTGTTGCAAGTCCAAATCTGACATTTCAACAGTCTCCAGCAAATTCAGGAAAAGAACGGTCAAAGTGCTTCCAAGCCTCACCGTTTGTGGGGTGGGTGAGATTATCTGGATCTATCATTTCCTCTCCCTGGTGCCTTGCCTGGTGTCATCTCATATGCTTGGCCGTATGTGAAGACATGTACAGACGCTGCAGACAAGGACCCAATGGAAAGTAACGAAGAACCTTTCTAGGAATGGGCGGGTTTTTCTGTTTAGATGAAGTGGAAGTTTTATACCTTGGCTAGTAGCAGTGTGGGCACTCAACTTCATCCTTGTAATCTTTGTAATACAAGATGCAGTTATTGACACAAGTGTCTATCTTCTAGTGATCAAGACTGAGGTCAGCCAATATGTCTTTTACCTAGTCGAAATTTTCCGGACAACTGTTACCTTTGGGAAGCACTTCCTTCATAAGTGCAATATCCTCATCAAAACATACATTAGTCTTTCCCCGCTTGTTTTTGATCTTTATTTGCTTTATGACGGTACCCAACACAGTATGCTCACTGTCAGGATACAATGGGGTTTGTACTTGCCGTAGTCAATAAATAACTGTTGTAGTCAACGTGGGAGACATTATGGAAGGTGTCAGGGGCGTTGTTGTAACACCACGAACCAAATTTTACCTATTTACTGGGTATTCTACGAGTTACTGAGGAATTTCACCGTGTTCGGTAATTTAGTAATTTAACACTCGAGTTTATTTTCGAGTTTTTCTCAAATTATTAATTTCCTCTTTTAAGTCCCGATGTAGTAGTACACGTCGACACGAGTCCATTGGTGCCTTCGGATTATTATTCGGAGCTTTGAGTTATTTTTCTTCGATTTATTAAAGATTTAGTAAAAGAAATTTATTTTTCTGAAATTAAGATATAACTTTTAATCTGGCTATTTCATCAACTAGGGTTATTTGATCAACTAGGGTTTTGATCTTGGTCATTGGTTCAAGTATAAAGGGGAAAGTGGTGTTGACTTCGGTCAAAAGCCACAAGGGGCGTTGACCCGAGCTCCGTCTCTCTTCCTTCTTTCTCTCTCTCTCCGCTTCTCCAGCCTAGCTCCGTCGCAATTCCAGCCGTCGTTGACCACTAGCCGCCGCCTCACCAGTCTAAAATGGATCATCTCCATCCCTATTTCCAAACCCGACTCTCAAATCCGAATGGCATCCACACAAGGAAGAGATCGAAGCGGAAGAACACAATTGTGTTCATCGGAATCCGAATAATTCCGGCAAGCTCAGGCAGCGGTGCGGCCCTCTAAGGCCATGGTGAGTCTTCTCTTCCTCTCTTCCTTCACAAGTTGGTGTGCTCTTCCATTAATTCGAGCCCTAACTCGAATGGTCCCTTCCTCTGGATGTTGAAGTTTTCCGGTAAGTGGCTGCAACTGAAGCTGATGAGGCTTCCCGGTGACTCTCGTCTCCTTCCCGACGACCTGTTGAGCATCAAGAGGCCAAGGCGAACGTGTGTGGAGATTTGAGGTGTTGCTGCTGCTGTGTCGAGCAAAACCTGAATCCAGTTTCCGACGAGAAGCTGCTGCCGGCAAGGAGGAGCTGCTGGACTCATGATTAGGGGGTAGATTGAAGGTAATCTTCGTGTTTTAGCTGCTGTGAAGTTATGTGTTGTTGTTGGTTGTTGAGGTATTGATCTGGTTGTTTTGGTTGTTGTTGTCGAGAATTGGGTGTTTTTGAGAATACAGGGAGACTAGGACGAAACTTCTATTTATGGAAACCCATTTTTGGGTGCCCTTAGTTATTTATGGTGAGAAGTTGTGTAGAGAGGAAGTGAATGAGGATTGTATGGATGAAGAATCAATTGTTTTTGTGTTGTGATCGAAGATTTCTCGGATTAAGAAAATTGGATAAATGAGGAATGGAGTTAGTGAAAGGTTTGTTCTTATTTAAGAACTAATTGATTTCAAGTGAAGCAAATAATTAAATTATTAAAATGGTTGTTGGATTTGAATTGGATGGTTAAGAGTAATCAATGTAACCCGAATTTTCAAGTCGAAGGTTAAAATGAAAAATGTTGAAACTTCGTTAGTTGGCCAACCCTATTTCAATTGGTCAAACTTGGTCAATTTTGGTCAACCCAAGAAACCTAGCCAAATTAGGAAGAATTTGAATCGATGATTATTATGGAATCCGGTCTGATCAATTTATTCTTCTATTTATCATCAGACGTGGGATTGGCTAGAGAGTGTGAATAGTCAGAGGCAGCGTTCGAGGAGTATTCTGAGCATTGGAAGGCTTAGGCCTAATACGGTGAGTGGATTTTTGTTTTAAATAATGTGCATGCAAATGGTTTATTAATGAATAATGTCTTTTGTTGAAGAATGACCGGAATTGAGAATTTCGGTGAATATATATATATTCATATATGGATGATTTTGAGGATAGTATTAATAGGAGCACAAAGTGTGACGTTCTTAATATGTTTATACCCTTTATTTACCCTTTGTTAACTCCTATTTAGATGTTTTAGCTTTATATTTGTGTTTAGTGTAGAATAATTGCTTAATTTAGAAATATGTAGGTTTTAGTGATAGAATGCATAGTATTTTCGGATTTGAATAATTTGGTGTTGAAATTGTGCTGAGTGTTGGAAATCCTTGTTTACTCAGGATTCCTGTCTTGATTAGGATTCCATCTTTCCTCTTTCCTAGTTTCTAATTTTCTTATTTCTATTTCAGGAAAGTCTAAACCCGTGTTGAATAGGAAATGTTTTCCTGACTCATGAGGGAAAGGTGGCCGGCAGCTAGGAGTTCCTGCTTGAGCTAGGAGAAGTACAATCCGAGATATGTATGGAGATGCCATGAAGATTTCCCAAGTCACCAAGGAGAGAGAAACCGTGCGGCCCAAGAGAGGAAGTTAAATCCAACTTGGACTTGGTTTTGCTGATTCAATAGGATTCCTTGTGCTTGAGGAATACTTGGAGATCAAGACTTGGTACTCTATAAATAGGACACGGCATGGCAGCAATTGAAGATCATCAACCCGTGCAAAATTACACCAAAGCTTTGCCGGAACTTCATCATTCTCCAAACACCATAATCCGAACCCACCATCATCCTTAATCCGAAGCAAGTAGCCTAAGGTTCCGCTCACTCGAAGAATAGAACAAGTAAGGATATTCTGAGAGTGTATTCCATCTTTTACTTTCGGATTATAATGTGTTTGTTCTTATTGATATTTGTTTTAGGTTTTTGCTTAAGTATGTTTCGATTCTTGTTTATGAGATAGAAGTACTTTTGAGCCATGTTTTGAATTGAAGTTTACAATTTATGATCAATGATTTTAGGTTTTATGCCGTGAGTTTTATGTCCATATACTTTAAGATTTTTGGTGCATTCTTCTATTTTCATGTGTAATTGATACAAGTAGTTAAAGTTGCATGTGTTAATCATCCAAGGTTCGACTTTGATACAAGTAGTTGATAAGTTGCATTGTCTTTGTTATTTCACCGATTTTCTACCTATGTTTGATTTGGATTTGTGCTTAAACACATTCTTTATGTGATACGTAATTGCATGATTAGTTTATGTGTATGACCTATAAGTAGAGCACGTAGCCGAGCTTGTTTGTGTCACGATGTTGAATGAAACCTGTAGTCTAATTCAAAGTATGTCTATGTCATAGGAACCACGTAGGAACTTATGTGCATATCAAATTTAGGTTGTGTATTTGCTCACGGTGTGGACTTAAATGAGATTAGAGATTGTCTTCTTTGTTCTTGCATGGTTGTTTGGTTGTGTTTGCATGATTGTTGGTTGATCACATGTAAATATGTATAGAAGTAATTTAGGATTTATTTTCAATGTCTATTCCGAAATCATCAAACCCTTTAAACTCTATATGCATATTCGACATTTATATTAGGTTAGATGGATCTACCCTGTAGTTGGATCCCCGGTTTAGAACGATCTCTGCTTGCTTTATACTATGACTGATTTGTTGACAGGGTTAATTGATGCGTGTGCAAATACGTCTTATCAAATGGCGCCGTTGCCGGGGATCCTTCGGGATCCTCGATCTTTTTAAATTGTCGAAATTTGCATTGTATATATGTCTATATGTTTATATTTGTAAAGTTAAAAACATGAATGTGTATATGATGTAATTGTGTTTTATTTTTGTTTTTCTACTTTAATACTTGTATGAATAATGTTGTAGGTTGTAATGCACAGGAATAGGTAGGATCCCTTTTGTTAATTCTAGCCTTAACCCTTCTTGTTTACTCTCGGGTTTGCATGAGGTTGTGGGCGGCTTTTATTAACACTTGGAGTCATGTTTGGTTCATAAGTTTGTTGCTAGCTGAGTACATTGGTACGCTCCTTCTATTACTTTGGTGCATGGGACCAAAATTGGATCTCAAGAGCCTTGAAGACATACATCTCGGTGATGGAGTTCTCATTGCTCACTAAACAAGTCCTACCATGTTCACTATCTCTGGATTGAGCTATTGACCTTTAGAAACAACGCTTCAAACTTGTTATCGAGACATCTATATCCAGGCCGCACGTCCACCGTGTCTTACCTCTAGAATCATTATTTATTTAAGTGTTTTAGTAGCAACTCGAGAATAAGCTTGTATGACTTTGTAATCTTAAAGATTGGTGCCATGTATGATTTTGTATTTAATTTGTTTCGAAATTTATCTCTTGATTTTCGAATTTCTTTTGTTTTCCTTTGTTTTGTTTTCCTTTGATTTATTTATAAGAACCCTTGGTTCTTAGCTTAGTCTAGTTTATTGCTTTTGATTTTGTTTTATACTCATGCATTCTAACTTGATCTTGGCCAAATGGTTTTTTAGGTGCTAGACGTGCATGCAACCTCGAGGCACTCGTTCGTCTTCACAAGGAGCTCTTGTTCCATTGAATCCGGAGATTGACCGTGCTTGCAAAGAACAAAGGAAGAAACAAAAAGAAGCATCAAGTAGCACGGTTGGACCTTTGGAATTTGAAGAGCAAGATCCTCCTTCTCCCTTTCGGATCCAGTCCGAATCTTCATCTTCATCCGAATCTGAGATTGACTGTGAGGAAGACGAGTCCGACATCGGCATGACCGACTCACCACTCAAATCTGCTTTCATCCCCACAGCCCCCGAGTCACCTTCATGCATTGCTTTCACTGTGCCTAATGAAACCAACTTCTCCATACCGGTTCAGTTGCTTGGGCAATTGCCTAAGTACTCGGGTTCTCCAATGGAGGACCCTAATGTTCACCTTAGAGAGTTTCTCGATATCTGCAGATTGCAATCAATCAATCATCTTACTCTAGAAGGCCTAAAGTTGCTTTTATTTCCTTTTACTCTTAAAGATGATGCTAAGCGTTGGTTGTATTCTTTGCCTGCAGGAATCATCACCAATTGGAATGAGATGACCTCGAAGTTCTTGAAACAATTCTTCCCTGCGCAACTCACGAAGAAGCTAAGGAGGGAGATTCAGAACTTCACTCAAAAGGATGGTGCCACTCTCTATGAGGCATGGGAAGAGTTTCAGGAACTTCAGAGGAAGTGCCCTCATCATGGAATTCCTTTGGACGAATTAGTTCAAGCTTTTTATGAGGGACTTGACAACACCAACAAGGGTATGGTGGACTCTGCATGTGGATGCACATTTATGAACAAGACTGGACGGCAAGCATATAACTTGATTGAGGACTTGGCGGATAACAATCGTCAATTCAGCACCAAGAACTCAAGGAAGTCAGCAGGAGGCCGTGGTGGTGTCTATGACATTGAAGCTTGGAATCAAATGATCACGTTAGATAGGAAGCTTGATGTCTTGGTCAAGGCTTTCAATGGTTCGAATCTTGGCAACCAAGCTTGTGGAATTTGTTCACTTTCGGATCACTCTACAGATTCATGTCCGAATGGTGCTTTGATTGAGGCGGAGTTAACTTTATGGGACAACAGAGGCAACGTTATGACCCATATTCGAACACTTACAATCCTGGAACTAGAGATCATCCGAATTTTCGGTGGAGTAACAACAATGCTCAACCAGCCAATACTCAAGGTCAAGGACCTCGACCTTCAGGTTTGTTTGTGAGGCCTCAGGTACCTCAAGGTTTTGTTCCTAACTCTTCTAATTTCGTGCCTAATAATGCCAATGTTCAAGGTTCAAATAATAATGCTAGTTCTTCTACTCCTAATTATGATGAACTTTTGAAGTCCCTTGCTCAAGGGCAACAGAACTTAACATCTGCAACTCAAGCTTTAGTGACAGGTCAACAGGCTAATTCTAAAGAGATCACGGAGCTCAAGAAGCAGATGGGACAGGTTATCGATTTCATGGGTAAAATCCATGAAAGTGGTAAGTTGCCGGGCGAAACCTTGCCAAACCCGAATGCCGGACAATTCAAGATCGTTGCAACTAGGAGTGGTCGAGTTTTTGAGGAGCCTTTGTTGAAGAAGTCGGAGCCTTCTAAGGAAGGTGAGGCTGAGAGCATATTGCTGCAAGATGACGAAGATATTGAAGAGGTTTATGCCGAGAAGCAGCCGGACAAAGAGGCCGTGCCTCAGTCCGAGAGAGAGAATGACCGTGCGGCAGTTTCCGCCAAGAAGAAGGTGCAAGAGGCTGAGCCTCTTGCAGTCCCTGCTGATCTGAAATCCACTCAAGCCGTGCTTGAGAAAGGTAAGTCTTCTAGCTCTAATGGTTTAGTTTCTACTAATGTCCATGCTCGTCCCCCTTTCCCCAACAGGTTTGCTAAATCAAAGCACGATGAAGCTGATCATGCAATGATTGAGTTATTCAAGAAGGTGGAAGTAAACATGCCATTTCTTGAGTGCATTCAACAAAATCCAAAGTATGCGAAATTCTTGAAAGAGTTGTGCACTAACAAGAGGCTACCACGAGAGAAGGATGTAGCGGTAATGAATGAAACCATCTCTGCAGTTTTTCAAAGGAAACTACCACCTAAGCTCAAGGATCCAGGGAGTTTTTCGATTCCATGCACCATTGGTACTCATAGTTTTGATAAAATCATGTTAGATCTAGGTGCTTCAATTAATGTTATGCCTTCTTATCTTTATGCGGACTTAGGTCTAGGTGATTTGAAAAAGGATAACATTATCATTAGATTGGCTGACCGCTTCAACAAGATCCCTCTGGGATATGTTGAGGATGTTTTAGTGCAGGTTGCCAGTTTAACATTTCCTGCAGATTTCTATGTCATTGACATGGAACCGGCAGATGCAGATGACAAAGAAATTCCCATTCTATTGGGAAGGCCATTCATGAGAACCGCAAGGACCAAAATTGATGTCTACTCAGGGGAACTAACTTTCGAAATAGATGGAGACATCATTAGTTAAAATGTTTTTGATGCAATGAGGTATCCACTTCCTGAACTTTTTCGAGATTCCTTTTCTATTGATGTTGTGGATGATCTTGCAGATGAATATGTGGAGACAATAGCTCAAGACACCTTGGCACTCACCTTGGCAAAAGGAATCGGATTTGATGCCATGGGAAACAAAATCACCTTAGCTCAAGACACCGTGCCTCTGCCCTTGCTTGAGACCGTGCAGTCACTTGAGGTGGCTGCCGAGGTATGCTACTCCTCCCCTAGTCCAATTCTCTTTCCATCTAACAAGTTTCTTCCTTCCATTGTCCAAGCCCCAAAATTAGATCTCAAGGTTCTTCCGGAACATTTGAAGTATGTGTATTTGGGAGAGAATGAAACGTTGCCGGTTATCATATCATCATCACTAGAGAAGGAGCAAGAGGAGAGATTGATCGAAGTTTTGAAGAGACACAAGACGGCCATAGGTTGGACCTTAGCCGACATCCAGGGAATCAGTCCTACAATGTGTGTTCATCGAATTTTGCTTGAAGATGGAGTAAAACCGACCAAGGAGGGTCAACGACGTCTTCATCCACCTATGATGCAAGTTGTGAAGGATGAGGTGACAAAGTTGCTCGATTGTGGAGTCATCTACCCAATTTCGGACTCAAGGTGGATTTCACCGGTTCAAGTTGTCCCAAAGAAGAGCGGAATCACGGTGGTGAGAAATGATGAAAACGAGCTTGTGCCGCAAAGGACCGTAACCGGCCACCGAGTGTGTATCGATTATAGGAGGCTCAATGCAACAACAAGGAAAGATCACATGCCGTTGCCATTCATTGATCAAATGCTTGAGAGGTTAGCCGGTCATTCCTTCTACTTGTGGGGATGTTCGAAGCTTTCTTGGACATGCAGGTTTTTATCGTCGATTTATCAAAGATTTCTCCAAGATAGCTCGGCCCTTGAGTTCTTTGTTGCAAAAAGATGTGTCTTTCCACTTTAATGCTGAGTGCAAGGAGGCTTTTGAGCGGTTGAAAACCATGTTGACATCGGCACCAATCATGGCGCCACCGGATTGGTCCTTGCCCTTCGAGTTGATGTGTGACGCCTCAGACTATGCCGTGGGGGCTGTGCTCGGACAGAGAAGAGGACAATAGCCGTATGCCATATATTATGCCTCTCATACGCTCAATGATGCGCAACAGAACTACACCACCACCGAGAAAGAACTTCTTGCCGTGATCTTTGCTTTGGATAAGTTTCGTTCTTACTTACTTCAATCTAAAGTTATTGTTTATACTGACCATGCGGCTTTGAAGTATTTGTTGACGAAGAAGGATGCCAAGCCGAGGTTGATAAGGTGGATATTGCTTCTCCAAGAGTTCGATTTGGAAATCAAAGACAAGAAGGGGTCGGACAACGTTGTTGCCGACCACCTTAGCCGGTTGGTACGTGACTCGGATCCTGTGGCCATCCAAGAGTGCTTCCCGGACGAACAACTTTTCAAGGTAAGTGAGGTAAGTGAGCCTTGGTATGCAGACATTGTGAATTACCTTGTGACAAAGCAATTTCTGAATTTTATGTCCTACCATGCTAGAAATAGACTTAAGGCATTAGCTAGACATTATGTGTGGGATGAACCTTACTTGTGGAAGCATTGTGTTGATCAAGTTATTAGGAGGTGTGTCCCGGAAAATGAGCATAAGTCTATTCTTAGTTTTTGCCATGATCAAGTTTGTGGAGGTCACTTTGGTTCTCGTAGGATTGCTTTGAAAGTTTTAGAATGTGGATTCTTTTGGCCTACTATTTTTCGAGATGCCTATAAGTATTGTGCTTCATGTGATAGATGTCAAAGGACAGGGAATTTAGGACCTAGGGATGAGATGCCTATGCAACCTATTATACATGTTGAAATATTTGATTGTTGGGGTATTGATTTCATGGGGCCTTTTCCGAATTCTCAGGGATATTTGTACATTCTCGTATGTGTGGATTATGTTTCTAAATGGGTGGAAGCAAAAGCCACCCGGACTAATGATTCTCGAGTTGTTGCAGATTTCCTACGCTCTAATATTTTCTCCAGGTTTGGAATGCCGAAATTTGTAATAAGTGATGGAGGTTCCCACTTTTGCAATCGGACAATTGAAGCTCTAATGAAGAAGTATGGAATCAAGCATAAGGTTGCTACACCTTATCACCCCCAAACAAGTGGGCAAGTGGAGCTTAGTAACCGAGAGATCAAGCGGATATTGGAGAAGAGTGTGAAGCCGTCACGCAAGGATTGGAGCCAACGACTTGATGATGCACTATGGGCATATCAGACTGCATTCAAAAATCCCTTGGGGATGTCACCGTTTCGTATGGTGTACGGCAAGGCTTGTCACTTGCCTGTGGAGTTGGAACATCGGGCTTGGTGGGCGGTTCAGGCTTTTAATATGGATATTGATGAGGCCGAATTACACAGGAAGTTGCAGTTGTGTGAACTTGAAGAAATCAGGAACGAGGCTTATGATTCTGCCGTGATCTATAAAGAGAAAACCAAGGCATTCCACGACAGGATGATTCGAAAGAAAGACTTTGTTATTGGCCAGAAGGTTCTCTTATTCAATTCTAGACTTAGGTTGTTTCCAGGCAAGCTACGTTCTAGGTGGATAGGACCTTTTGTTATCACTAATGTCTTTCCTTCTGGTGCAGTCATGATTAAAAGCATGGTCAAAGGAGCTGAATTTCAGGTTAATAGTCATCGATTAAAGCCTTACATGGAGAACGTGGTGAACCACACGGTGGAGGAAGTCCCTCTTCTAGATGATACAGCATGAGCATGAGGAGATGATAGTCTAGGCTAAAGGACTATAAACACTTAAGCGCTGCATGGGAGGCAACCCATATAAGGAGCCATCAACGAGAGTTTGCAAATTTCTTTATCCCTCCTCTTTTCTTTTCGGATTGCTCTTAGTTTTCTTACATTGAGGACAATGTTGATTTTAAGTGTGGGGTGGATGTTATTACTCGTTGATTTGCTATGCTTTGATATGATTTGAGTTGTTTTTAATTTTTAGGATTAATTTTGAATTTTTATTTCCTTAGATTCGGATTACAACTTTGTTTCTTTATTTTGTGTTTTGTTTTTATTTTGTTGAGTCTTAGGTGTCTTCTAACGTGTCTAGAATGAATATATGATCTTTGAATGATTAGTTATTGAGATGAGCATGATTTCGAATATTTGAGCTTATATGTTATTTGATGGTTAATAGATATGTTAAAATTGTACGAACTTGTAGTAGATGAGAACCATTGAAACTTAGGTACAGAATGAGCATGTTCCTTACTTGTTTGATTTCATGTTACCTTTGTGAGATTTTCGAGCCATATATATGTGCCTATTCTTTGGAGAGTTTACTCTATCTATTCTTTGATATATATGACCTCATTATACATTACTTGATCAATTTATATGCCATAGAGATTGAATGAACTAGAGATTGCTACAACTTACTTGTGAAACTTTCAAAACTTCTATCATAACTTGCTTTGATTTTGAATATGATTGTGGATCTTTCTTAGGACTATCACCACTTTATCTAAATAGCCATATATCCCTATTTTGAGCACTGTTTGGGACCCCTTAGTCTGAACCCCTTAGAGCCTACGTTATGCCTTTCTTGTTCACCTAAATTATCCCTTGCCTAGTATAGAATTCCTCTACCTTGTCTCGAGCTTGGCAGAGCTTTCTTTTTGGTGGTGATTTGAGGTGATGATTCAATACAAGTGTGGGGTTGTTCTAAGGAGTTTGTTACCGAGATACACATGAGAAAAGAAAAAAAATTGCTCTCGGAAGAAAAAAAAAATTTCGAATTGATTTTGATGAAGATGTCTCGGCCTAGATGTAGTCTTTGTGAATTTGGAGTTGTGATTTGTTTGTTGAAGGCTCAATATGTTATACTTTTAGCCTTTGTTCGTTTTCACAATGTTTAAAGTGAAGGATGGGTCCAACATGATGATATTTGGCCCTTGATGGTGTTTGGTGACATAAGGTGGATGTTCTTGCTCTGCTAAGTCTTGAGGATGACCTTTGTGATTCCTTTACTTTGAAAATTTTTCCATGCCGCGAGCCTAACCAACCTATTTTCTAAAGATCCGCATGATTCTTAAGATAAGTAACCTTTGATCTGTGGAGTTTGTTTCATGAGTAAGCGTATGGTTGTGGTTCATTTGTGCATATGATTGGTATCTTTCATGAGGTTTTTGAATTCACTATGTTCTTTATAACTCTTGTGTGTGAAAAGCTTCTAAGCATATGCCATGTTCTTGAGAGAAAAGATTCGGAGTGCATATCCTTTGTGAGTTGAATTTGAACTTGTTTGGAACGTGTCGAGCTTAATTTCACCTTTGTTTCTGCCATGTCTTACTTGTTACATCGAAATCTCATGTTTATTAACCATTGAATTCATCTTTTAATTTCGATTCTTGTGCTATTCTTGATGCTATGATTTTAAAGATCTCTGAGACAATTTCTTTGAAGGCATTAGATTGAGTCATTGTAGTATTTTCGAGATTAGTTGTGTTGTTTTTGTTTTAGTGGTTTGCTAAGGGACTAGCAAAGGTTAAGTGTGGGGTTGTTGATAGGAGCACAAAATGTGACGTTCTTAATATGTTTATACCCTTTATTTACCCTTTGTTAACTCTTATTTAGTTGTTTTAGCTTTATATTTGTGTTTAGTGTAGAGTAATTGCTTAATTTAGAAATATGTAGGTTTTAGTGATAGAATGCATAGTATTTTCGGATTTGAATAATTTGGTGTTGAAATTGTGCCAAGTGTTGGAAATCCTTGTTTACTCAGGATTCCTGTCTTGATTAGGATTCCATCTTTCCTCTTTCCTAGTTTCTAATTTTCTTATTTCTATTTCAGGAAAGTCTAAACCCGTGTTGAATAGGAAATGTTTTCCTGACCCATGAGGGAAAGGTGGCCGGCAGCTAGGAGTTCCTGCTTGAGCTAGGAGAAGTACAATCCGAGATATGTATGGAGATGCCATGAAGATTTCCCAAGTCACCAAGGAGAGAGAAACCGTGCGGCCCAAGAGAGGAAGTTAAATCCAACTTGGACTTGGTTTTGCCGATTCAATAGGATTCCTTGTGCTTGAGGAATACTTGGAGATCAAGACTTGTTACTCTATAAATAGGGCACGGCATGGCAGCAATTGAAGATCATCAACCCGTGCAAAATTACACCAAAGCTTTGCCGAAACTTCATCATTCTCCAAACACCATAATCCGAACCCACCATCATCCTTGATCTGAAGCAAGTAGCCTAAGGTTCCGCTCACTCGAAGAATAGAACAAGTAGGGATATTCTGAGAGTGTATTCCATCTTTTACTTTCGGATTATAATGTGTTTGTTCTTATTGATATTTGTTTTAGGTTTTTGCTTAAGTATGTTTCGATTCTTGTCTATGAGATAGAAGTACTTTTGAGCCATGTTTTGAATTGAAGTTTACAATTTATGATCAATGATTTTAGGTTTTATGCCATGAGTTTTATGTCCATATACTTTAAGATTTTTGGTGCATTCTTCTATTTTCATGTGTAATTGATACAAGTAGTTAAAGTTGCATGTGTTAATTATCCAAGGTTCGACTTTGATACAAGTAGTTGATAAGTTGCATTGTCTTTGTTATTTCACCGATTTTCTACCTATGTTTGATTTGGATTTGTGCTTAAACACATTCTTTATGTGATACGTAATTGCATGATTAGTTTATGTGTATGACCTATAAGTAGAGCACGTAGCCGAGCTTGTTTGTGTCACGATGTTGAATGAAACCTGTAGTCTAATTCAAAGTATGTCTATGTCATAGGAACCACGTAGGAACTTATGTGCATATCAAATTTAGGTTGTGTATTTGCTCACGGTGTGGACTTAAATGAGATTAGAGATTGTCTTCTTTGTTCTTGCATGGTTGTTTGGTTGTGTTTGCATGATTGTTGATTGATCACATGTAAATATGTATAGAAGTAATTTAGGATTTATTTTCAATGTCTATTCCGAAATCATCAAACCCTTTAAACTCTATATGCATATCTCGACATTTATATTAGGTTAGATGGAACTACCCTGTAGTTGGATCCCCGGTTTAGAACGATCCCTGCTTGCTTTATACTATGACTGATTTGTTGACAGGGTTAATTGATGCGTGTGCAAATACGTCTTATCAAGTATGTATATAAATAAATGCTAGCTAGCTATACGTGTTTTTCCGCCATAATGAGGTAAAATTCCATTATGGTGTGACGTGAGCGTTAGACGCAATCGTCGTAGCCCTACATAAATATAAGAATTTATGTAGGGAATATGCACGTATATATACACTCGTGTTTTTCCGTCATAATGAGGTAAAATTCCATTATGGTGTGACGTGAGCGGTAAACGCAAGCATAGTAGACTTGTATGAATTCTTATTTTCTTATTCTTTCAGAGAATTCATACAAGGAGTCTAACGAGTGTAAATATATACATACAAATATATATTATTT
The DNA here is from genome assembly GCA_010134655.1 of Fragaria nilgerrensis. NCBI lineage: Eukaryota > Viridiplantae > Streptophyta > Magnoliopsida > Rosales > Rosaceae > Fragaria > Fragaria nilgerrensis. The sequence goes on along the minus strand of CM020977.1, from coordinate 22,697,763 downwards.
TAGCCTGAGAGTTGGAGACTAGCCGGAGCTAGTCAGATAGTTGCCAGTTTATGAGTTGAAAGTTTTTAAGCTGTCGCATGCAGCATATTTTTCTATGAAAATTAAATTGGGAAAACATAAAGAATTATTTCTTTTAAATTTATTTTTATCCACTCACTCTAACGTTTTTCAATTATTTCTCCCCTGGGCCCTTCGTTTTAAAAATGAAGGGACCCCTCCCTAATTACATCCAGCTCTTGTCCATGTTGTACACTATAATAACATGAAACAAAAATATATAATCAAAAAATCGTGAATAATAAACGGGAAATACACACACACACACACACACACACTTCTTAGGGAAAATGACCATTTAGTCAAAAACAAGGATTTTAAAGCCCATTTCAATGAAAAAAGTATTGAGTAGCTAGCCCATTCCAATGCTTCAACGCGAAATAACAATTATACCTTTCGCATTAATTACACCCTCTCTCTCCTCTCTCTCCCACTCTCCACGATCAAACAAACTCTCTCTCTCTCTCTCTCTCTCTCTCTAGTTTAGGGTTTGAAACGATCTCTGTCATTCCATCGATCAACGTCAGTCTCTCGTTAAATTTCAATCGATGACGTCGCTCTCTTGTTAACTCCCAGTCGATTGAAATCGCTCTACTGGGGGGCAGTAAACTTCTACTGGGGGTCAATAAACAACAATATAGTATCTCCCTTTCATGTTCATGCCAATTATTGCCCCCTAGTAAACGCAGAAGAAGAAGAAGAAGTAGTACCGGTAGAAGAAGAAGATGATGATGATTACACTGAAGATGAAGAGGGGGAAATAGAAAAGTTTGTTTTTCAGAAAAATCAACAGGCGGAAAAAGAAAACAAGCGGAGACAAATTCAGGGGAGGAGGAGGAGGAAGAAAAGGGAAGAAAGAAGAAGGAAAAAGGGGGAGAATGTGACTTGGCCAAGATCAAACACGTGCAGCAAAAGTGCTCACTGACATCATTTTATATGTTAATGTATAGATACAAGGAGAACATCCTAGAAGAATCATGGGAGTTGATAAACAACACTTGTTTTCTGGGAATAATTGAAGCATTCAGATTGGGCAAGATTGATGAGGATCAAGTGAAGAAGCTTGAATCTGATTTTGAGATTCTAATGAGGCACTACAACAGTGACAAGAAAAACTTCATATTTGGGAACATGGAGATTGAAATTACGGAGCATGATGTGCATTCAATTTTTGGAATAACCAAAGAAGGCTCGGATGTGGATATCACAATAAAACAGAAATACTGTAAGGGCAAGAAGAAAAGCGCAGATTCTGCTGTCTTTGGAAAGCAAACAAGAAGAACGATCACCAGAAAAGTTCTTGATGACACATTAATGGAAGAGCTGAGGAAGATTCAGAAGAAGAAAGGGGATCCAAGGAAGATAGCCTCTTTGGTATTAATGTACCTTATGTCAGCTTTATTTTTCAGTAGAAGCGGGAACCACATTGAATGGGAACTGATACTCAAGTGTGAAGACCTTGAAGGCATCGACAAATACAACTGGTCACATAAAGTATTAGAGTTCTTGCACCAAGGACTTCACAAGCATGTAAAGGGGGAGCCAAAAGTTTTGAACGGATGCCTCCTTCTGGTTTTATACTGGTTCCTTGAGAAAACAAAAATAAAGAAGCGGATTCTTGGGAAAGAGAAGGAGACTCCCAGATTTATAAGATGGTCAATACAAGAGATCATCAAAGAAAAGGAGTATTTGAGAAGACCTGAATTGCTAGAGGTAATAATATAATTTTTTTTTATAAAACTATTGCATTGTATTTTTTGTTTTTCAAAAAACTTAATTAAACTGATTTGTCACATCCCGACTCTTAAATTTTTACCCTAATTGCTTGCATGATGTTAATAAGAATTTTTACCGTCTTCGTTAATGAATTTTATAGTTTCAAAGGAGCCTAGAGATGTTTTGAGGGACGATTATATTTTTACGTAGGAGGATTTGTTGAAAGGGGTAAATTTTGGTTAGTAAAAGGTAATTTGTATTAGGGTATGTTTTTAGGGTGTTTCTGGAGTTGGGTTTTAAGGTGATGGGTTGGGATCCGATTGGGACCAAAAGCCCAAACATTTCCTTCTCTCTTTCTCCTCTCCCCCGAGCTCCTCTCTCCCCGCCGGACTTTCCACCTCCAATCGCCGCCGTCCGGCCAGCACAGGCCGCCGCACCGGTCCTGTTCGAACCCCCGTCGTCTCCCTCTCCTCCTGGGTAGGTGAGCAGCTCTGCCACGCCGTCGATCGGGAGAAATCCCGTCCGAGATGCCGACTGTCCTTTCGTCGGAGCTCCCTCCTCCGGCAGCCATAGCCGGCGATTCTTGTCCCATCTTGTAGCTTTCATCTAGGGTAGTAATCCCTCGAAAGGAATTGGCTTGATTCGTGCTTGGTAAGGAGAAATCAATAATTGAAATTCTAGGGCTCAATTTTATGTTTTATTTCGATTACCCTATCTAGGCTTTGAATTAGTGTTTGTGCTAGTTAGGGAAGTTGTTGTGCGTGTTGAGAGGAAGGTTGTGCTAAAATTTGGTGGGCATTTGAGGTCGCCGGAGTTAGGTTGCCGGTCGAGCAGATGGCAGCGCCGCCTCTTTTAGGTAGTTTTTCAGGGTTTTAAATTTGTTATGCTCAGAGGAGTCTAATGATGTGAAGTTTGGAATTTTTGGAGGAGTTTTAGATAGGTTTGAGATTTTTCAGAGATTTGTGAACTTGGCGGTTAATAGGGTAGAATCCGGCCGTTGGATTAATATTGTTTAAACTGTAAAGGTTATTATAAGGCTACCGGTGCTTGTGGTGAAATTCGGGCCGTATCGAATTAAGGATAGCGAGTTGAGCAAGGATGAGCGTGTATAAGGCTCACTTTTAATTTTGCCTATTTTTATATAAGTGTTGATTTTTAGTTGGGGATTTAATTATATATTTGAAACAGGACGTGAGGAGGCTCAAGTAGAAGAGACCTCGGATTGACGTTAGGCTTAGGCCTAAATTTGTGAGTGGACATTTTGGTTTTTAATTAATATGCATGCATGATTTTATAAGTTGCCCATTATATTTTCCAAGCTTAAATTGTAATTTCGGCTTATGAAATCGTCTTTGAATTTATTTGATTTTGATGCATTGATTAATCTTTGCCATGATTTATGGAATTTATTTGAGATTGTCAAATTGGTTATGGAATTTATTTGAGCTTGTCAAATTGGTTATGGAATTTATTTGAGCTTGTCAAATTGGTTATGGAATTTATTTGAGATTGACATATTGGTTATGTTTTCGATAATGAACTTATGGATTTGAGCTTGGGTTAGAGATTTGGTATTTGAGTTTTGATATTCTTTATGATTTCTGGATTTGAGATTATATCCAGATTTGCATATTGTTTGGTTTTCGAAAGATGATAATTATTTAAGTTAATTATTTCATTGAGCATTTTAACATGTGGGACACGTCATTGAATTTAATTATTTTCTTTGCTCTTTGAATTCTTTGAGTACGGTTAGAAATCGTACTTATGCTTTAGTTATGAGTTTCGGGGAAACACACATGGATTTATGTTTCTTTATTTATGCCATGCTTGTCGGATAATATATTACTAATGCTATCATATTGTTCCGCCTTTCGAGACGATGTGGCTTCCACGTTTTAAGTGGAGTTACTCAATCCCTTTCCGCCTTCGAGTGATGTGATATAGTCGACGACATCACACAAGCCCTGCACCCTCTCTGTTATCATAACGTGAAGGTGTAGGGAAAATATGGGAGTACTTTTGCCTGAGAGGCACTCGAGCCTGGGAGGCTCACTTGTATGGCTATATCTGCTTCTTATTTATTGTTGTTGACTTGACTAGCATGGCTAGTCCATCTTTTTTATATTCCTTTTTACAAAGGTCTTTATGAATCCTTGTTGTTGTTTTGACTAGCAGGGTTAGTCCACTATTTTGGTACCTTCTTCTATGAAGGTTATTAATTATCTTTGTCGATATTTGGACTAGCGAGGCTAGTCCGTTTTCTTAGAATTTTCTTTTGAAGGCGTTATCAACACTTGCGTGCAACGGATTTATTGCTTATTGGAGAGTGGGAAAGTATTTAAGTTTTGGTTTCTTATCCTATGTCCTTTTATTTATTTATTTTTGTTCACTCACTCTAACGTTTTAAATTACTTTCCCTTGGGCCCTTTGGTTTCAAATGCCCAGTTTGCAGGCTAAGTTTATTTGAGGTGGTGCGTACATGGAGTCGAGGCATAGTCAGAGGCTACTTCCGCTTATTCTTTATTCATTGTTTTTCGTTTATTATTAGATATGCTCTGAAAATCCAGTAGTAAATTATTAAAGAATTCTCTTAGATTAGTATTTGATATTTTGAGAGATGTGTTGAACTTGGGGAGCAGGAAGGCTCCAGGAGTACAAGGTGGGAGTATGATTTTAGAAGTGTGTTGCAGGTTGGTTTTGATTAGGTAGGGTTGTCCGTTTTCAATGGAGGTTGTGCCGAAATTTTTGTGAAAATATCTCTTGAGGTGGACCTCGCAAGATTTACCTCAGATTTCAGGGTGAAATTCGGGGTGGGTCCTGTCATGATTTGTGTCTTATAAATGTAAAAATAAGAACTCATAATAGAAGGTCCATAGATGGATGATGAGGAAACGAGTTCCGGCAATGATGAGTGGCAACAAGATGAGAATGGAACACCAAGCTTCAATAATTGGGTAAGTTTGAATGCTTACTAACACCCAGTAAAACTATTGACAGTGAAAATGGAACTTGAATTGCAAGTTTACTGACCCCTAGTAGAAGTTTACTGGGTTTACTAGGGGGCTAAAAGTTGTTTATTATGGTATCTGTTTTGTGTTGTGGCCATGAAATTAAAAGGGAGATATTATATTGCAAGTTTACTGACCCCCAGTAGAACTTTACTGGGGGCAGTAAACTTCTACTGGGTTTACTAGGGGGTAATAAAGTTGTTTATTAGGGTATCTATTATGTGTTGTGGCCATGAAATTGAAAGGGAGATATTGAATTACAAGTTTACTGACCCCCAATAGAAGTTTACTGCCCCCTAGTAAACTTCTATTGCAGTAAACTTCTATTGGGGGTCAGTAAACTTGCAATTCAACTAAGGGCAATAAACTTCTACTGGGTTCACTAGGGGTAATAAAGTTGTTTATTAGGGTATATGTTGTGTGTTGTGGCCATGAAATTGAAAAGGAGATACTGAATTGCAAGTTTACTGACTCCCAGTAGAAGTTTACTGGGGAGCAGTAAACTTTTACTGGGTTTACTATGGGCAATAAAATTGTTTATTAGGGTATCTGTTGTGTGTAATTAGCATGAAATTGAAAATGAGATAATGTATTGTTGTTTATTGACCCCCAATAGAAGTTTACTAGGGGCAGTAAACTTGTTTATTTGGATATAATTGTTTAATAGTAATGATGTCGTTGTTATAACATGTACATGAGCTGCTGATGGAAGATCTGAAGAAGAAGCTGACAGAACTTGCCAAAGCAAATGAAGAACTGGTGAAGAAAAACACTGAATTGCTCGGCAAGTTAAAGAAAACGGACAACCAAAATCATTGAGCTAGAGAAAGAAAGGAGGGCGGACAAAAATCAAATCAAGGCTCTCAAGAAACAGTTACACAAGACGGCAAAACATGCTCAGACAAAGAAGGTAATATATGTAACTGAGGAGGAGGAGGAGGATAGGTCAAAGCCGGTTGAAGAGGAAGAATATAACTGCAGAGACAGCATGGAAGATCATAGGACTCACTAAGCCGACAAAAAACGGTTCGTCGCACAAGACCAGCCTTACCGACAGAAATGTGTCGTTGCCTAGCACTACCAGAAGAAAGGCTTTAGCTGACGAATTATTTTTTCGTCGGCTAAAGTCTACGTTAGCCGACGAAATTTTCCTTCGTCGGCTAATTTAAATTTTCGTCGGCTTTGGTCAATTGTAGCCGACGAACATTTTCCTTCGTTGGCTAATTTAAATTTTCGTCGGCTTTGGTCAATTGTAGCCGACGAAAAACAAATTTCGTCAGCTAAAGAAATTTGTTCGTCGGCTATACTATACTTTAGGCGACGCAATTTTTTTCATCGGCTATACTATACTATACTTTAGCCGACGAAATGTTTTCTCATCGGCCAAAGTTTTCATTCGTCGGCAAAGTTTTTACTCGTCGGCTAAAGTATTTTAGTAGACGAAAAAAAATCTCGTCGGCTATTATCGAAAAAAGTCGTCGACTATTATTTCGTCAGCAAAAAGAAAAACAATAAAATGTTGTATAACTTGCTTAGTAGGTTTTAAACAAATACACAACTTTGTGAACCAACTCGTGAAATAAGATGTGTTCAGAATGGTGAAATACGGCTAGGGTTCAAAAATCACGTAAATCGGGTAACGTCTCTGATGTAAAACAGTCGAAACCCGGTATGCTGTAGATTTGGCATTCGGTGTCTGATTGACTATTATGATACCTTTCCAAAAGCGTAACGGCCCTACGAGTCAAACTCATCGTTTTGCCATGACATTTGGGCCTTTTTGGCCATCCGAGTCCGTTTAGGGCTTCAAAATGCAATTTTCTTATTTCCGATTACAGTTGACCGTTTCGATCGAGCCCTTAACGTTATCGAATCCAGTTGAATTTTTTACCATAGACGTATTTCATCATAATGATCATATCTGACGGTCGAATTTTGGTTTGTGAATTTTAATCATCGGAATCACAACGTGTCTACAAATGTTGTATAACTTGTTTAGTAGGTTACTCTACATAGGCAGCAAAATTATCAAAAATCTTGGGAAATAAGATGTGTTCAGAATGGTGAAATACGGCTATGGTTCAAAAATCACGTAAACCGGGTAACGTCTCGGTGCCGATAGTAGCAGTCAACCCTATTTACTGTTATTATTCCCTATGGGGAACCCTATCGTCGAAAGGTAAATGTCTCAAAAATTTTATATGGGCCCTTGTGTCTCATCTACATGAGAGTTTTTCATGTGGAAGGTTTCACCAAACTATGTAATATAGAGGGAGATATGAGCGTTTTCGTGTGATAAGTGACGATGAATTAGGGTTGACCGTTTCGATCGAGCCCTTAACGTTGTCGGATCCAGTTGAATTTTTTACCATAGACATCTTTCGTCATAATGATCATATCTGACGGTCGAATTTTGGTTTGTAAATTTTAGTCATCGGAATCACAACATGTCTACTATTTACCGTTATTATTCCCTATGGGGAGCCCTATCGTCGGAAGGTAAATGTCTCAAAATTTTTATATAAGCAGTTGCGTCTCATCTATGTGAGAGTTTTTCGTGTGGAAGGTTTGACCAAACTACGTAATATAGAGGGAGATATGAGCATTTTTGTGTGATAAGTAACGATGGATTAGGGTTGACCGTTTCGATCGAGCCCTTAACGTTGTCGGATCCAGTTGAATTTTTTACCATAGACGTCTTTCATCATAATGATCATATCTGACGGTCGAATTTTGGTTTGTGAATTTTAGTCATCAGAATCACAACGTGTCTACTAATGTTGTATAACTTGTTTAGTAGGTTATACAACTTTGTGAACCAACTCTACATAGGAAGCAAAATTATCAAAAATCTCATGAAATAAGATGTGTTCATAATGGTGAAATACGACTATGGTTTAAAAATCACGTAAATCACGTAAATCGGAAGTGTGCCGACGCGGACGTCAGGCCCAAAGGTGGGTGGATTGTGATGACCTGACTAGGCTAGCAAGCTAGTAGGTGCATCTGTCCCACATCGCCCGGGGGAGATAGGTTGCTATGCTTATATGTGCAGAGCTAGCACCTTACATTGAGACGCGTTTTGGGGTGAAACCTCAAGAGCAAAACTGTGAGGGTCGTTGGGCCCAAAGCGGACAATATCTCAATGGACTGGGCCGGGCTGTTACAGCCGCAGAGCTAGCACCTTACATTGAGACGCGTTTTGGGGTGAAACTTCAAGAGCAAAACCGTGAGGGTCGTTGGGCCCAAAGCGGACAATATCTCAATGGACTGGGCCGGGCTGTTACAGCCGCAGAGCTAGCACCTTACATTGAGACGCGTTTTGGGGTGAAACCTCAAGAGCAAAACCGTGAGGGTCGTTGGGCCCAAAGCGGACAATATCTCAATGGACTGGGCCGGGCTGTTACACATGATATGATATCTTGTTGTAGCTTTGGGAACTCCCTGGGCTTATGGTCAAGGAGAAATGAAAATGCAGTAGTTAAATGTAGATTAGGAGCAATATCACCAATATGTATTGTTATTATATACATGTATTCATACACTTCAAATGATTTAGTAATTGAAGTGAATTATTGACATTCAATGAAGAATTACTTTCATTGTTACATATGAAGTTCAATTCACAATCAAACAACATAAGTGCTTATAACAAGCAGCAAAAATGTGAAGTCTAATAGACAATCGGACAACATAAGTCCTTACAACAAGCAACAAAAATATGAAGTCTAATAGACAATCAAACGACATAAGTTATCATATCTTACAACATAAAAGTGAAGTTAAATGATCTATCAGACGACATAAGTGCCTCATCAAACGACATATATATGTCGTTGGTTTTCCATTGAGACGACATTAAGTTTAATAATCTTCCAAACTTGACAACATCAGACGATATTAAATTGTTATTAGAAACCTCATCTAACCACTCTAGCTGAATGTATTTGTCGTTGCAGGTTCTGTGGCTCGATGATTATATGCAGTGTAAGGTTGTATCAAAATTCATCTATTTTGACAAATTCTTCATTTTTTCTTCTTTTAGTCGACATTTAAATGTTGTTGCTCTTTTTTCCAAACGACATAAAGTCCAGAAACCTTGCAAACTTGTTAAATTTCAGACAACTTATTATCTGTCGTCTGACTAACATTCACACGGCGGTGGAAAACCGTCGTCTGATAGCTTATCAGACGACAGGCCCTCAAACAACATATAATTTTTGGTCAGACGACAGTTAAACACTGTCGTCTGATATTGTTTTTAGCATAGTGTTAGGTAGCTTGTGGAGTTGTTTTTGAGCTTGGTTCTTGAGTTTTTTTGTGAAGACGCAACGGGATTTTCAGGTGAGTAAATCTTACCAAGGTTCACTTTGGAACTCAATTTAATTATGGTCATTTTGACAATGTTGATGATTTAAGAGAATATGCTTTGTTGTTTTAAAATATATGAGCTTGATCGCCAACGGCTCATAGGTAAGATAAATCAAATTTTCCTATTTAAATGATTATTTTATGGTTCTTGTGATCATAATATTGTTGGTTCTTAGTAGATTATTCTTGTGAGAATATCTATGTATGTTCATATATATATCGAAGTGAAAAGGTATATTTTTGTGATGTGTTCATTGTGTTGTTGATGATGATATTATCCTATTGTGATTTGTTGTTTAGACAGTCAAACTGTGTTCCAAACATTTGGCCGGATGATTGGTTACGATTATGATAGAGCTCTTGTCCGTCTGTCGATGTAGGTCATGAGAGGTATCTTATAGGTATCTGAGACCCATGTGTACATATTTGTTGTTGTAGGTCATAAGAGGTATTAGTATCTGGGACTATACATGTGTTTGTTGTAGGTCATGAGAGATAGCTTATTGGTATCTGGAAGTCATGGGTACATGTTTATTTGTAAAAGTGTTGGATATGTGAAATTAATGATTGTTCTTATATTTTTTCTTGTGTTTTATTGGTTGTTGGAAATGTTGAGTTAGTTTTTGGGAATTACTCATACGGGATTTTTAACTTACCGGGTTTACTATTTTACAACCCGGTGCATCAATTCATGGTGTAGGGGTTAGACCTACAGGTGATGATCAGCAGGGGTGAGACGGAGGCATAATGTTAACTTTCATTGGAAAGACTTCCACCACAACAATCTTTTCCCTCTGATGACCCCAAGGCTACAAAGTCCAAAATGCCGAGATTAAGTCTCAAGCGCTCATAATTTTATAGGCGCCACAAAAACCTTCAGTACCAAACGTGCACAAGAAAGACCTTAAAGAATTGTGGGGCGCACTTATAGTGTTTCACCAAATGTCCATACAACTCTACTTGCTGGGTTGCTCATTAAGTGGCAAGAAATCTGCTTATTAGACTACATTATAGATGAGTTTCAACAACGCAATGTGGAGTTTTCATGGAAGACTTAATTTCTTTGGCACAGAAAGTCATGTGAATTTAGAGCGGGGGAATGTTAAGGTGTGTTAATGCATGGCATGTATTAACTTTGTCCTAAAGTTGAAAAAATGAGTCCTCAAAGTAGTGAAATTGGTCCTCAAAGTTGTAATAACAGTCCTTAAAGTTATAAAATTTTATTTACAACATTAGTCCTCAAGTGGTAAAATTAAAGTAATAATTAGTCTTCAAAGTTGTATCAGTGGTAAAATATGTCCTTAAAGTAATAATTTAGTCTTCAAAGTTGTATGACTTGTACCAACTTTTTTTTTATCACTTTAAGGACTCATATTACCTCTTTAAGAATTAATATTATTATTCAGAAAAAAAAAAGGATAAATATTATTATTTTAAGGACTTATGTTGTAACTGAGAATATTTACAACTTTAATGACTCATTTACAACTTTGAGGACTAATATTATCACTTTAAGAACTCATTTTACAACTTTAGGACAAAGTTGATGCATATCATACATTAACACATTGTAGAATTTTTCTTCAAAGTATGTTGGTAGACAACTCAAAAAGTTGGCCAAGTTGCGTTATGATGAAGTTAGGCCAAGTTGCGTTATGGGTCACTTAATTCATTGTTTTGTTTTGAAAATACTTTATTACAGCGATTGTTTGACCTTTTCTAAAAAAAAATACGATTGTTTGACCATGGTAATTGCTTTCTTTCAATCATCCGTGAATATGCTATATCACCGTATATTTTACCAAACAAAGTTTGACTAGAATATGGGGAAAAATTTCTCCGAATTTTTTTAACTTTGAAACTTTTATCTGAATTACATGTTAATTCCAAAAAATAGGACCGAAAGGGGGATGGAGGTCAGAATCGGTAATCGGGGACGGAGGATGGGGGTCGCATTGCTTGCCAGATTAGAGGGGTTCGGTCGTCGAAAGACTTGTGGGCAAAAACAAGGACAACGATTTCTTAGTGGTTGCTATCAGCTTGAGACCATGCTGGTAACGTGTTGAAGGCAAACTTAGTCTTACACAATATAATAAACCTATTACAACATGGTATTGTAATCCTATTGTCATCAGCATTAACCAATGCACACACAAAATGTATTTTTCCTTGACAAATATTTCATATAAAGATATTTCTGGAAAAACGATAAAATAAGTAGGTTTCAGTATTTTTTTTATAATCAAATAGAAAATTGCATTACTTATTCACAACCAGATGTTGCATACATTAAGTTGCCTACTCACAACCACTAATCTAGTTAGTAACAAGAAATAACAAAATGACAATGAGCCCTCATTGTAAAATGCACTCGTTTTATACCTAATGCAAGAGATTTCCAAATACTCATATCTAACTCCCATGTAGCAATAATATCAGTTGTCTGCAGACCTCAATTAGTGTACAATTAAGTAAAACCGAGAATTAAAAAACAATAGTTTTCCATCACTTGCCTCGAGAAGGATCAAAGAAATCAAGATCTCCTTGTCCTTGTTAGGGTACGCTTACCCCTAGGTACAGACTAGATAGCTAAATTGGGTGGAAACCCTTAAAATCTCGAAAGGGCTAGAAAGAGTTACAACCCAACAAGCGGCCCTAAGGCAGATACCTGGCCCAATCCACCTTCCACCAGCAAGGAACACATAGCAGGAAACTCGCTGTTGTGGCTCTCCCACGTCACAAAAGCTGCTGCCACGCACCACATCGCCACCCCCCACCTCCGCTTCAAGGCCAATTGGACGACACCAAACCCGCAGATCTAATACCATCCCATGACCGATTCCGTCATGTGGTCAATTGTTGACTGAAGCCCGACGTCACACCGGTGACACAAGAACCGCCGCCAACAAATAGCCTCACAACGCTGCTCCTCACCCTCACCCATAAATCGAGAAGGAAACAGATCGAGATCGATCTGTGTACCTCAAGAAACGAACACCCAACCTCCAACCCTACACCAAGCTTCTCCCATAAGGCCAAACTACATAGCCTGGATCAATACATCCTCTCCCGGGCCAGAGACGCAGCAGCGAAAGACGCCGGCATTCGGCCGGGAGAGAAGCTAGAAAGCTGTTAGGTTTCTCACTTGCGGCACGTTCCTCTTAAGTAGATTTTAGTATTGAAATTAAAATGTATAGTGAAATGAGCAAGTAGGGTGAACAAAGAAGATAAGGTGACAATAGCCGTACCCATGTGGTTTTTTACTGAACTTGAAAATGGTCCGCTGCAGACCCTGCAGTAAAAATAATTAGATGGTTCACAATTCTACCACGCAAGGTTCACAATTCTACCACCCATTGCAGCATTCTTATATACAAGACCAAAAATATATCTTTCCATATGATACTTTTCCATCAGATGGTTTCAAAAAGACCAAAGAGTTGCTGCTGTCAAATAAAAGCTGCAGGCCTCAGCTTACTCTATTTATGCTGTGGAGAAATTCCCAGTATTCATTTAGCTTGTGGTCGGTAGGTTTCACTCGTTCCCACATTCCAGTACAGAATATTGCATATGCATCAGCTGCATACCTAGTCCAATCCAACCAAATGAACACAGAAATCAATTTCCATCAACAAAATCAATTACAATAACTTAAATAGCACTGGAAATAAAATCTCCAGTTCCTCCAGAACTCTCACTACCATTAATTTGGACTTTTTGAGTTGGCAAAATCTACAGTTTGGAGTCGGGACAGTCTTAAACATTGATGACACAATGGACATTTCACAACTTACTCTAATCTTGACCACTAGTTTGAATGGTTAGAATATAGAAAGAAATGCAACGTTTATGTTGTCACTGATCAATCTTATACCCGGACCATCTGCGTGGGCTAACATGGTTTTATATTAATGTACATTTGCTTTGCAAAACATGCAGAATGTAGACAATCTCCAAAACTATGGAGGACACAAACACAGGCCTTTTTCTTTAATAAAATAATCCAGACAAGAACTAAGAAATTAAAGTGGGAATTAGAAGACTAAAGAGAAATATAAAATAAGAAAATAAAAGGACCAAAGAATAGCAACATACTTGCCAACACCATACAACTCAGGTACATGGGTCCAACTTTCACCTAAATACTCCTCAGACATACGCTGTATCATCTCTGCTCTCTTGTGTAGACCAAGAGATCTTATAACCTCTTCTATATCCCATACGGCAACCTCAGTAGCAGCCTTCGCAGTAGGACACAAAGTGAAGAAATTTGATATAACTCCTTTTAACTGCATAAGAAAGTATCTTCTCATTAAGAATCAAACATGACTAAATTCTTGTTCCTCAATCCAAAGCCTAAGAGTAGAGCAAAAATTGCTAGAAACCAGACTGGATTAATCATATTAATTTACAAAAGGAAGCACCACTGAAGAAATATAACTTTGGTTAATATCATTGGAATCTATATCTAAAAAAACTGAAGCACGTAATTATAGTTTGCTAAGCGAGAATCTAGACTGCAAATAGCATGCCCCCTTCATGATGAAGAACTTTCCAGATATGTGCCCAAGCTTCCAATTCCAGCCACTTATGAAACATCAAAGTCACAAGTGGTGCCCAATATATCTTTGGTTTAAGATACATTAGTCCTGTCCGCAATATTCTGACTTCTGAAGGCTCCGATACCTCGTAACAAAGAACAAGAAGTACTAGGACAATAGGGAAAAAGATTATGGACAACAAGGCTTGGAAGCGATCATTCTAAATTCTGAAAGGTTGCACAAAATGAAACTGATGCTGCAGAACTTACCTATGATTGCAATTCCTAGACTTGAAGGGTAATGTGTGATAGCAGATTCAGGGGTTATAGCTCTGATAGGAATGGAAAGCCACATGAATGATGCAAAACTTCATAGCACCACACAATATTGTACAGAAACTTGAAACTACTAAAACAAGATATAAACATAAGAATAAGAAGTATTCTTGAGTCAAGTAAACATAAGCACGACAAGATCATTGTAAATTTCGAACTTCCAAACTTCAGCATCAAAACATTAACTGAAGAACTAATTAGAGTAACTGCTACATATATTTTAGGCGACCACGGGTTCATACTAATGCTACTGACAAACCCATCAAGGATAATGACTCAAGTTAAACAAGGGCCACCCAACCACTAATGGCCACAAAGCTTAATAAAGTAAAAAAAACTTGCTAGGCATTCTAACAAACAGATGATCTTTAGTTTCAACTGTGAGAAAACTATTCTTAACAAATTCATGGATAATGGCCCAAGTTAAGAAAGGGCCACCCAACCACTAATGACCAGTTGGCCACAAAGCATAATAAACTAAAACAAAACTTGCGAGCCATTGTAACAGACAGCTGAAGGAAAATAAGCATTGGAGGCAGAAATACTTAAAAGATAAACTGAAAAATAAAAGGGAGCATAAAGAATAAGTGTTTTGAATGATGTACATTTCACATCCATCTTGAGGACAGGTGTAGAAGAACTCAAATTACAAGTCAAAGTTTATAATCTTGTAAACTTCATTTGCGATTTTAGAGCACAAAAAGCTGCATGTAAACACAACCACACAGATATAGATGATATCCAATACTATAAACGTGTATATGATCATTGTAGGGCTGTATGCTGTCTGTGTTGTACCTGTATAGAATAAATGGCTAAAATGAGCCACAAAGTAAAAGTAGTACTTCAATATTCACTACCAATACAACAGCCCTTCAAAATTCCATGATGGTTTACCGATTCTACGTATTACTAACTTTAACTGCTTACAATAGTTAATTACCCAAGCCTCCCTCTCTACACACACACACAAAAACAAGTACAATGATCCAAATATCAATTGGAAACAATGATATAAGTCATTAAGTAATCAAGCAGTCAAAGTATAGGGAATTCAGACCTGCTTTCCTTGTGTCCGATTAAGAAGCATGCATATAACCAATACTCTCCAAGGGTCATGATAGTGATCTTCTTGGAGGAGTTTAATTTCAGAGCGAGGAGGAATCCAGGTGTTATCTGGAGTTCTCCTTCGGTATGCTTCATCCCTCCTCTGGGAAGCAGTAAGAGTTGTCCTGATTTCAGGAGATTTTCTCTTGCTCCTTTTCCTAATTTGCGACAAGTTGCCATCTGCATTATTTTCTTCAGTGACATCCTTCTGAAAGGTTTTTCCACGATGGCGTTTGGAGAGTTTAATTTTCTTGTACTCATCTACCAACACTGGTTGCACACTTGAGGTTGGAATTGGGAAGTAACGAGAAACCTTTCGGATGCCCACAGATGACTGAGTTTCCTTCTTGTTCCCTATCTGTTCTTGTTCCAAGGTTGCAAGCATAGTGGCACGGTCCTCAATTGAGTTCCGGCCAGTCTGACTACATGGATAGACAATTTGGGAAGGCTTTCTGGGCATCTTGGTGTGTTTATATTTGCATAGAGTAGCAGCACCACCCTTGTAAGCAAATTGAGAGAACACATGGTCAAGATTCAGGATGGGCATACTAGTATCTGGCTTCTCCTCTACTTGGGCCATCTTCTTCTTCTTTGCCATCTCACAATTGCCATCGTTGTCACCAGCATCATGGCGTCTCCTCCTCCTCTTTTCTTTCCTGGTTCTAATCTCAGACGCTACATGCACATTCACATGGTCTGACTCGGAGGAGATTATCTTACCGTGTTCTGGCTGAGTCCCTATTTCCACCACCGGCTGATTCCGGAAATGAGGAGAACGCACCACCGGCTGCTGCCCGTCAGTTTTTCTTTTGCTCTTCCTCTCAGCCAGCTTCGTCGGCTTTTTCATCACCGGCACCGCTCGCATTCCTATTTTTATCAAACAAGCAATTTAGGGCAGACTTTCCATTTTTATCAAAGATTCCAATGGTCAAAACTCACTACCCTTTCATCAGAAAAGACGTACGCGACTTTTTGGGCCGTTCCCTATTTAACATATATTTAATTAATTATTATGCGGCCTCGCGCCGTTTTACTGTTCCTGTAAACAGTGCCAGTTGGGTTTGGGCTTTTTTTTTCTCTCCTTGGGTTTTTTCTTCCTCTCTCTTGATCTCTAAACCCACCACTCACCTCAGTTTCCATCAGTTTCCAGAGCTCTCTCTCGATCTCTCTACACGCCACCTCTCTTAACCTCTCCTTCCCTCTCTTTCGTCGCTTCCTTCATCAGTCTTTGCGCGCCTTCTCCTTTTTTTCCAAACAGAAGCAAAGAGAGGGAGAGACTACAATTGGCTGATAGATCGAAGATCAAAGAGTTGACTAATCGATCCAAGATGAAATTTGTTACCCTGTAAGCCTGCCGATCTTCTTTCTTCTTCTTCATTAATTACTCTGTGTTTGTTCGATTTTAGTTCTTTGTTGTCGTTTTCATCGATTTGTTCTCCAATCGGTTTTAGCTTAAAGTTTCTTTCTTTATAATGGAGTTCTTCCACTTTGATATAGTTTGTTATTACCTGTGCTGAATTTCTTTTCCCCTCTAAATAGGAATCATCAAGCACACATCGAAAATCAAATGAGCTTTGATAGAGTTAAACACTTTCACTTTGGAGAGAGCAAGACAAATCCTTTTCTTAATCTAATATAAACCAAGAACAAAGCTTTAGAAGAAGCGAGGATAATTAACTTAACTTCATTTGAATGTTGGTTTGATGCTATGGGTATTTTTTTGGTTTTGTACGTTGTAGTTAAGGTTACTGTGATTTTGTTGGTCAGGTTAGGTTATTCCCTTTTTAGTTTGGTAGACAATGTTTTTTTTTCAACTTTCAGTTTCTTTGAGGAGTAGAGGAGGGAGATTGGGTTTCGGTGGAGGGAGAGGAAGAGGGAAAGAGACAGCGTTTCCGACGGGATGTTGAGAGGGGGATTTTATCTTACAGTGAGGTAATTGATATTATCTTACAGTGTCATTTTAATGAGAATGTACACTGTAACATGCATTGAACTACTGAAACTCCTGATTGAATGCATCAAACTTTTGGGTATGTATGCATCAAACTATTGAACTACAGTGTCATATTATCTGATTCATTGGCATTTTATGCTTTTGGTGCTATGTGTTATTGGGTATGTGTGATAGTTGAGTTAGTCTTGTTTATGGACTGCTAAATATTTTCTTCCTCAGGTACTATGCCTCCTAGGCGCCCACGGCAAACCCATGTGGCTACTTCGACCAATGCCAATGAGGGCCATGAGGTCAGGGGATTGGTTGATGATATTGGAAATTTGCTGAGGGATGTCATGGATCGAGCTCCACAACCTCATGCGGTGAAAAGGAGAGAAGTTTATGAGGTTGGAGCCAGAGAGTTCAAGGGTGCCAAGGGACCCCTTGATGCTCATAATTAGGTGGACAAGATGGAAAATGCTTTTACGATCACTGAGTTACCAGAAGAAAGAAATGTGAAGATGGCAGTGACTTTTCTGGACAATTCAGCACATCACTAGTGGTCGCTTGCCAGCAGGAATGTTGAGGATGCTCTGAGTATGTAGTGGGAGCAGTTTAAGACTCTCTTCTTGGGGCAGTATTTCAATCATGCCCACCGCAGCAGAATTCAGTCGGATTTCCTGCATATGACGAAGAGGGATAATGAGGGGATCAAAGAGTTCCAAGAAAGATTCACTTCCCTGAGCTACCATGTGTCATATCTGGTTCCTGATGAGAAGACCAGGATTGAGATGTTCATTGGAGCACTTGGTGGAGTGTATGCAGACAAGATGACGGGGGTAATTTACCCGACTTTTATGGATGCAGTTGGTGCAGCCATGGCCATTGAGTCTAGGGGGACATATGGTGTTCGGCCTCGTGATTACAGTGGCCCTAGTCAGGGTCCATCCAAGAAGGCTGCTTCATCATCCGCTTCTGGGTCTTCTGCTGGTAGTGGTAGTAGTGGGGGATTGAGCTCTGGTGCTCGGAACAGAAATAGAGGACATTTCAGGACACCTTCTCGGAGTTATTTGGGTAGGCAGCAGTCTAGACGGTATGGTTCTAGTGGCAGTTTCCAGGGTGGATCATCCGGTAGCCAGACTTATTCTTATGGGCAGCAGCAGTTTTCTAGGTGCTATGAGTGTGGTAGTCTGGATCACTTCAGGAGAGATTGCCCATTGTTGGCTCAGAGGACCACCCCTACCCCTACTTAGTCAGTTGGTCAGTCTTCAGCTAGAGGTTCTAACAGTAGTGCCCATGGCAGTGCTACGGTCAGAGGTGGCTCTCAGCGGGGCAGTGGTCAGCGTGGACGTCCCATGACTCGCGCTAGATTGCATACTATGACCCAGTAGGAAGGACGTACTTCTCCAGATGTCATCATTGGTACGTTATTAATTTTTGGTTAGCCTGCATGTACTTTAATTGATCCTGGAGCCACACATTCATTCATGTCTAGTAGATTTGCTCTTCATGCCAATGTGCCATCATCGTCTCTTCCAGGCAAGTGGCATGTGTCTCTACCCTCCGGTGAAGTGATGAGAATTAATTGGGTATTTAGTGGATGTGAAGTTTTAGTTGAGGGATTTAATTTCAAGGCCGATTTAATTCCTTTAGAGATAGTGGAGTTTGATGTGATCTTGGGGATGGACTTTTTGGAAGCATATAGAGCTTTGATAGATTGTTTTCAGAAAGAAGTGGTGTTTCGAAGTCCAAGTGGATTTGAGGTTGCTTTTCAAGGGGAAAGAGATGTTATTTCGAGTTGCCTAATTTCCGCTGTTGCTGCAAGGAAATTATTAAATAAAGGCTGTCAGGCGTATTTAGCTCATGTGGTGGATACAAGTATGAGAGTTTTGGGAGTAGAAGATATTCCTATAGTAAGAGAGTTTCCAGATGTTTTTCCTGAGGAGTTGTCTGGTTTGCCTCCTGCAAGGGAGATAGACTTCTCTATAGAATTACTTCTCGGAACTATGCCTATCTCTCAGGCACCTTACAGAATGGCTCCAGCGGAGTTGAAAGAGTTGAAGACTCAATTGCAAGAGTTGGTAGACAAGGGTTTTGTTGGGCCTAGCATGTCTCCATGGGGTGCATGTTTGGCAAGGGAAGGCATGTATCCGTGTCATTCTAGCTTGAGTATCAATGAATTTGCCGTATGGCTTTTACGTCAAAAAAAAAAAAATGCAATTTTGAGGTTGATTTGGATTTGCATACAAAGTAAAATAATCTAAACTTTGACTTATCAACTATCTTCTCTTGGATGCTTTTCCTGCCCCTAAACAAGCCCTTTATTTAGATTGCTAAAATCTTACTCCTGATTATACCATGTTTTCCATTACTGGCCGGACAGAGTGGATCTGTAGAGCTACAACAATAATATTCATATATGATCATGATAAGGAAGAAGCAACAAAATGAAACCTTAATCTATCTGGAGCATGACAGTCAGCAGGCTATTACAGGTACAAAAAGCAAAATTCACATTACCGCCTAAAACATTAAAATCACTCAACTGAATACTTCATTGTTTTCGTAAATTTTTAGGTAAATTAGTATTTAACTTTTAAATTTAGTACTGCTTCTGCCTACTGTAGAGATGAGTTGATGATCTTTTCTGAGTACTCATGCCTATTTTTAATTGTAGATTTGTATTTTTCAGTGCTTTTAGAGTTACAATCATACAAGTAATGAAGTTCCATGATCATGCACAAATGAATATGATAACTTTGTTTTTTGGTTTGAGGATATGAATATCAATAATTCAATATACACCTGCATGCATATACACACAAATAATGAAAATGAAAATTTTCAAGTGGCACATTTATACAAACCAATATCGAATCTTTTTATGTTTCTATTCATTGCTGGTCTTCATATTCCAACATCTATCAAATTTTGATGGTTTTGTGTGCTTATTAGAATCCGTTTGCTTGGTGGAATAAGGTTATAAGCTTATGTGCATTGTGGTTCTTCCAAGAGCTTTAATTTTGGAAAAGAACCTTTAAAAAAAAATTGTGTAATTCCATACATAGATATAGTTGGCAGAAGTAGCATAGCCGTTTGGAAGAATCAAGTGTTCCGGTATCAATTCCTAGAGCATTGGAAACTCATAGAGCATTGTATGTTCTTAGTTTCTTTGATAGATATTAATGACAAGTAGAAATTATACTAGAATACTTCTTTTTGTATATTTGTTATTGCATCATGTACCTTGAGTAAGCTACAATTGCTTGAAAATTTTAAGTTTGGCTAAATTGTCTGGGATTTTCAAAAAGCTTATTTTTTGATATATAGCAATACCAATTTTTAATCGAGTCAAAGCCAATTTGACTTCCTGTCAATATTTTGTCTCATACAAACCGTATACCAATATAACAGAGAAACCGAGTTATACTGATATAACATTATTACAATCATGTTGCAGTTGAGAAAGGGTGATATAACTATACCAAAACAATAGAGACTGACATGGAGTTCTTAGACATTAGGAGTGAGAAGATGCTACTTATCTAAGTTAAGAATATCGTTTAGTGATTACACGGACATTCGTATATTGTATAGTTGAAATTTCTTCCACTGTATTGCTACTTTGCTTTTGCGTTTTAGTATTGCAAACATATTTGATGTTATTTACATAATTAGATTGTCCCTAGCATATTAAAGAAATGGTCATGATCACTACTTCCTTTGAGATAATTGAGGTTAATGCTTATTTTAACACCCAACTCACATAAACATTATAAAGAGCTGTTACAGAAACTTTTCCTAACACTTAAAAACAATTATTATTTTGTTGTACATTAATGTGCTCTTCTCTTGCAGGAAACTCTAGAAGTTGAGAACTTGAGATGCTCAGGAAAAAGCTAACCTCTAAAGCTACTCTAATGTCATGATCTATAACCTTGATCTTAAGTTTTGGAACAATTTGTTATATCAACCTTAAGCTGAGGTTACATATGTTGTATATTCATTGGTTGGTAACCATTATTTGCATTAGGATGCATGAAAATGAAAATTTTCAAGTGGCACATTTATACAAACCAATATCGAATCTTTTTATGTTTCTATTCATTGCTGGTCTTCATATTCCAACATCTATCAAATTTTGATGGTTTTGTGTGCTTATTAGAATCCGTTTGCTTGGTGGAATAAGGTTATAAGCTTATGTGCATTGTGGTTCTTCCAAGAGCTTTAATTTTGGAAAAGAACCTTTAAAAAAAAATTGTGTAATTCCATACATAGATATAGTTGGCAGAAGTAGCATAGCCGTTTGGAAGAATCAAGTGTTCCGGTATCAATTCCTAGAGCATTGGAAACTCATAGAGCATTGTATGTTCTTAGTTTCTTTGATAGATATTAATGACAAGTAGAAATTATACTAGAATACTTCTTTTTGTATATTTGTTATTGCATCATGTACCTTGAGTAAGCTACAATTGCTTGAAAATTTTAAGTTTGGCTAAATTGTCTGGGATTTTCAAAAAGCTTATTTTTTGATATATAGCAATACCAATTTTTAATCGAGTCAAAGCCAATTTGACTTCCTGTCAATATTTTGTCTCATACAAACCGTATACCAATATAACAGAGAAACCGAGTTATACTGATATAACATTATTACAATCATGTTGCAGTTGAGAAAGGGTGATATAACTATACCAAAACAATAGAGACTGACATGGAGTTCTTAGACATTAGGAGTGAGAAGATGCTACTTATCTAAGTTAAGAATATCGTTTAGTGATTACACGGACATTCGTATATTGTATAGTTGAAATTTCTTCCACTGTATTGCTACTTTGCTTTTGCGTTTTAGTATTGCAAACATATTTGATGTTATTTACATAATTAGATTGTCCCTAGCATATTAAAGAAATGGTCATGATCACTACTTCCTTTGAGATAATTGAGGTTAATGCTTATTTTAACACCCAACTCACATAAACATTATAAAGAGCTGTTACAGAAACTTTTCCTAACACTTAAAAACAATTATTATTTTGTTGTACATTAATGTGCTCTTCTCTTGCAGGAAACTCTAGAAGTTGAGAACTTGAGATGCTCAGGAAAAAGCTAACCTCTAAAGCTACTCTAATGTCATGATCTATAACCTTGATCTTAAGTTTTGGAACAATTTGTTATATCAACCTTAAGCTGAGGTTACATATGTTGTATATTCATTGGTTGGTAACCATTATTTGCATTAGGATGCATGAAAATGAAAATTTTCAAGTGGCACATTTATACAAACCAATATCGAATCTTTTTATGTTTCTATTCATTGCTGGTCTTCATATTCCAACATCTATCAAATTTTGATGGTTTTGTGTGCTTATTAGAATCCGTTTGCTTGGTGGAATAAGGTTATAAGCTTATGTGCATTGTGGTTCTTCCAAGAGCTTTAATTTTGGAAAAGAACCTTTAAAAAAAAATTGTGTAATTCCATACATAGATATAGTTGGCAGAAGTAGCATAGCCGTTTGGAAGAATCAAGTGTTCCGGTATCAATTCCTAGAGCATTGGAAACTCATAGAGCATTGTATGTTCTTAGTTTCTTTGATAGATATTAATGACAAGTAGAAATTATACTAGAATACTTCTTTTTGTATATTTGTTATTGCATCATGTACCTTGAGTAAGCTACAATTGCTTGAAAATTTTAAGTTTGGCTAAATTGTCTGGGATTTTCAAAAAGCTTATTTTTTGATATATAGCAATACCAATTTTAATCGAGTCAAAGCCAATTTGACTTCCTGTCAATATTTTGTCTCATACAAACCGTATACCAATATAACAGAGAAACCGAGTTATACTGATATAACATTATTACAATCATGTTGCAGTTGAGAAAGGGTGATATAACTATACCAAAACAATAGAGACTGACATGGAGTTCTTAGACATTAGGAGTGAGAAGATGCTACTTATCTAAGTTAAGAATATCGTTTAGTGATTACACGGACATTCGTATATTGTATAGTTGAAATTTCTTCCACTGTATTGCTACTTTGCTTTTGCGTTTTAGTATTGCAAACATATTTGATGTTATTTACATAATTAGACTGTCCCTAGCATATTAAAGAAATGGTCATGATCACTACTTCCTTTGAGATAATTGAGGTTAATGCTTATTTTAACACCCAACTCACATAAACATTATAAAGAGCTGTTACAGAAACTTTTCCTAACACTTAAAAACAATTATTATTTTGTTGTACATTAATGTGCTCTTCTCTTGCAGGAAACTCTAGAAGTTGAGAACTTGAGATGCTCAGGAAAAAGCTAACCTCTAAAGCTACTCTAATGTCATGATCTATAACCTTGATCTTAAGTTTTGGAACAATTTGTTATATCAACATTAAGCTGAGGTTACATATGTTGTATATTCATTGGTTGGTAACCATTATTTGCATTAGGATGCATGAAAATGAAAATTTTCAAGTGGCACATTTATACAAACCAATATCGAATCTTTTTATGTTTCTATTCATTGCTGGTCTTCATATTCCAACATCTATCAAATTTTGATGGTTTTGTGTGCTTATTAGAATCCGTTTGCTTGGTGGAATAAGGTTATAAGCTTATGTGCATTGTGGTTCTTCCAAGAGCTTTAATTTTGGAAAAGAACCTTTAAAAAAAAATTGTGTAATTCCATACATAGATATAGTTGGCAGAAGTAGCATAGCCGTTTGGAAGGATCAAGTGTTCCGGTATCAATTCCTAGAGCATTGGAAACTCATAGAGCATTGTATGTTCTTAGTTTCTTTGATAGATATTAATGACAAGTAGAAATTATACTAGAATACTTCTTTTTGTATATTTGTTATTGCATCATGTACCTTGAGTAAGCTACAATTGCTTGAAAATTTTAAGTTTGGCTAAATTGTCTGGGATTTTCAAAAAGCTTATTTTTTGATATATAGCAATACCAATTTTTAATCGAGTCAAAGCCAATTTGACTTCCTGTCAATATTTTGTCTCATACAAACCGTATACCAATATAACAGAGAAACCGAGTTATACTGATATAACATTATTACAATCATGTTGCAGTTGAGAAAGGGTGATATAACTATACCAAAACAATAGAGACTGACATGGAGTTCTTAGACATTAGGAGTGAGAAGATGCTACTTATCTAAGTTAAGAATATCGTTTAGTGATTACACGGACATTCGTATATTGTATAGTTGAAATTTCTTCCACTGTATTGCTACTTTGCTTTTGCGTTTTAGTATTGCAAACATATTTGATGTTATTTACATAATTAGACTGTCCCTAGCATATTAAAGAAATGGTCATGATCACTACTTCCTTTGAGATAATTGAGGTTAATGCTTATTTTAACACCCAACTCACATAAACATTATAAAGAGCTGTTACAGAAACTTTTCCTAACACTTAAAAACAATTATTATTTTGTTGTACATTAATGTGCTCTTCTCTTGCAGGAAACTCTAGAAGTTGAGAACTTGAGATGCTCAGGAAAAAGCTAACCTCTAAAGCTACTCTAATGTCATGATCTATAACCTTGATCTTAAGTTTTGGAACAATTTGTTATATCAACCTTAAGCTGAGGTTACATATGTTGTATATTCATTGGTTGGTAACCATTATTTGCATTAGGATGCATGAATTACGTTGCTGATCCATTCTTGGTTTAGAAATTCTAACAAATCAGATTGTTATTAGACTTGATTACGACCCGTCTTAATTCAATTCTGTTCAGCAATTTGAATATAAGTGGTCTTGAGTTGGATAACAACGGCAAATCCCGCGGCAAAGCGCGTGTTTTATTTCTAGTATCTATTGGTTGTCAGGGGCAATTACTGTTCACTAATGACAGTAAAAAGACAGTTTTTGCCCTTGAATTGTCTCCATCCCGGAAACTATCTAGACTCTTCTCGGTTTCTCGCTTTCTCTCGATTTATCTGGGAAAAGTTGCTCTTCTCACTTTCTCTCACCCAAGATCTCTCTGTCTCTTTCTGCTGATCCTTTGCTCTCTCGAATCTCTGAAATCCGCCTCACTTTTCCTCTCTCACCCGATCTGTTCTCTCTCAATTGTGTTGATTGAATTGCAACGGGATTGGGCATTCGTGTTGCGATTAAGCCAACGTATTGGATCACTCCTTAAGCTTTGAAGTTTCGATTTCATTTTGTTCTAGGAAATTTGTGTGCATAAATTCAATTGTTGTTCATGATTGAATAGATTAGTAATGAAGAAATTTCGTTACTTTGAGGTGTAGTTACTTGAGATGTCTGATATGATTTGGTTGGTGTTTGTTTTAGCCTCAATTGTTGATGCAAGTCGGAGACATTACCCAAAGCAATTTCCAATTTGACTTTGATTTCGAGAGGAAAGTCTTGGCCGAAGCAGAGAAGGAAACTCCGAATTGGGGCAAGTTGGGGCTGGACAACCTTCTTCCACAGGTATGACTTATCTATCATTTTCTTTATCGATCCAAACTATTCTCTACTGTTTGATCATCCTTATTACCAGTCTACATCTCTACTCATCATCGTTTCTTCAGGTGATCATATTTAGCATCCTTACCAGACCGAAATCCCTCTCTTTCGTTCTTCTATTTCTTTTTTCAATATACTTCCACTGTTTGTATTCTTTTGGTAAACATTCATGTTATATATTCAAATAATGCGATCTTCAGTGTTCATTGCCTTTCCTAGAATATTTATTTTTCATTGTTTTCTTATCAGTTGAAATACACAGATGCATATTCATTCAGTTATCATGTATCACTATCACCAAGTCACTCATGCATAGAACGTCCATGCAAAAATCTAATCTTCTTGATTAACTACATCATATTTAAAAATTTGAATTCATTTACTAAATCCTTCATGTCTAACTTCTTAACTGCAAACTAAGACTTCAGATACTGATTCTAGCTTCATAATTCACTTACCAAAATGTTGTATTGATGTATTTCAATAAATACCACATGTTAAAGTTTCTCTCATCACTTTCATATTTGGGGATGAGGTATATGGGGACTACATAGGCTTAAAAATTTATGTACAATAGCAGATATAGAAAGAAAGAAATGGATACTTAACTAACTTAAGTATTAATTGTTTTAGATTGAGTGAGGTATTTAGGGAGGCTTTAAAATTTCTTTATAAACCTGAGATTTCTTTACTTTGGTCATCTTATTATCTGTTTCATTTTCATTTTTCTTTAGTATGCTTTCAAAACCAGTTAGGATACATGGATTTAAATTGTTAGCTTAACTATTTACTTTAAACTATATCAAACAGATACCATCTATTCATGGTTGTTAGGTGTTTCACTTTACATCTCAATTACACACCTACAGTCATCAACTTTCTGATATGAACTAAACCTGTATACGAAAGCTGTCTGCTTTAGAAGATTTTAGTGTAGGAGAATGAAAAGTATTGTGGCATACTGTCAAATAGACAAAGACATTTTGGAAATAAGAATAATGAAAGTTAATGTCAATCTGCGCATTCATATTTACATGATACCATGTAATTTAACATATACTATTTTGCGTGTTGATGTCAGCTGCGTTTATTGTTTTAAGATACAGTGCTGGGCCTTGGGCTAGTGTTTTGCTTACTTACTTTCATTTTAATTACAGTTCTATCATTCCACGTTAATATAAAAACTACATCACCTCAGCACGTGGCAAACTTTTCTGCACCCGCTTCGTTCCTCTTGAAGCTTCCAGAGAGAAACAAACCTCTGCCGTGAACTTCAATATTCGATCAAGATCAGTCTGATAGTTGAACCACTTCTTTATCACCTTTCTACACCGCCTCATCGTCTCTGACTCTGGTTCTTCTTTTCCTTTCTCCTCACTTTTTCCCCTCACCATTTTGGCTTCTGATGTGAGGAAGTAGCCGACGAATTTCGGCTAGGATCTGGAGACGACGAAACCAGGAAATACTGAGGTAAATTTATTCAAATTGGTTGTTATTGTGTGAGAGATCAAGATGGAGTGATGTCCGAGGGAATTCTTATCTCATCATCTCAGCAATATTGCTCTTCAACACGAGACTAATTGGAGATGGACAATGAGAAGAAAGTAGGAGACATATCTGGCTTTTTATTTTCCTTTTGATTTATTTCTTATTCATGTTAGTCTTAGGGTTATGTGAATTTCTAGGTGTTCTTGATGGAATCGGTTCGCTCCCGGAGATCAGACATGCCACAATGGATCGCTGGGAATCGTTTTGATATGATGAAGCATAACGTGAATTTGAGTATCTGATTTTTCTTTTCGTTTTTGTTTTTCAAATTTTCTCATCCATTAATTTTTTGATTTGATTCACTTCTGCATGTACCTGGTAAGAGGGGAAGAGTATCGGTGTCTTCTTTTGAGTTTTGGATGGTAGAATTTTGAACATAACAAAAGGATTAAAGGTATTAGTAATCATATACCTGGTCTGTTGTTTATTGTAATACTAATCACTGGCTTCAGACTTTGTTCTGTATATGATCGATTATGGGTTTCTATTTCGTTCGCCCATATCGTCTTTGTTTTAATACCAATGCTTTCATCAATTGTTAAACATGAGTCTGGGTTTTTCATCCGAGGTGGTCTAGGTTCATTCTATTATCACAAGTTTTATGTTCGTCGGATTGCTTCGGTGTTGGTTTGCATGTTGATGGTTCCGTCGGTAGCATCTGTTGTGGGTATGTTCTTTTTAGCTCCTAACATGATCTAATTAATGTATTTGTTGTGTGTTGTTGATCTGATAACAGTTTTGTTTTTTGGCCAGAGTCTATTTTGCCTGGATTGCGATCTTTATTCCTCACAATAAAAAAAAGGTATTGCATTGTTGTATCCGTGAACAATCAAGTTATTTTATCACTCATTCTTGGTAGGATGAGTTCATGTTCATTTTTGCTCAAATTTCATTAACAGATTATTTTCTTGGCTGCTGATTAAAAGTGAGATTGAGGTCAAGTACTTTTCTTTTGGCTCTATTTTAAGGGTGTTGAAAGTATATGTTGGTTCCATTTGATGATACATTTGCAAAAACAACTTTATTAACAATTCATATGTTTCATATCTCAGCTTCGCTATTCTGGAGATGAATTCTTTTGCATTGGTTGATGGAAAGCCATATCCTTTGGATATGAGAGGTGAGCTGGATGACAATGGTGCTTTTAAGAACTTCACTAAGTGCATTCAATTTATGTTGTTATTACCCTCGCTGCTCAGTTAGTTGACAAAAGCCATATGATACTATCTAATGTTTCTCCTGTTTTGCGTACGGTTTTCAACACCACCTTACATGCTATTATTGTTTCAGGTGGGATAATATTAAATTTCCAATGCCGAAAGAGTTATGAGTCCAACACAGAAGCTTATTCATGGACTAGATGAGAAAGTACAAACAGATGCCTTACCTCATCAATGATTGTTTTCATGCAGGATTTGGGTTGTATGCAATTTTAGTTTCTTTCAATGTTCACAAGGCAATAACCCCATGTTCATAGGGAAATACCTCTCATTAATTAGATAATATCCGTTTAGTATCCCGCTTTAATTAACTTCATTTGTCAATTGCTTACAGACATGTGCATCTTTGAAATTTACAGTTCTGAACCCTAAGTGAAGAATCTGGACTATGGTTGCTGGAGGAGGTGCAAGAGTTATAAACAGACATGGTGTGTTCAATTAAGATTCATAAATTTCACTGGATTTGAACCTGCTACTTATGAACCTTTGATTTTTCTTGGCATTGATTGCCCACACTCAAAGTATATTCTTTGATCAGGTTGGACATATTAGCTCTGCTAATGAGCTTGGAAACTACACTAAATATAGTGGAGGATTAATAAGGAGGAGGAGGTCGTCTTGAAGTAGCCCAGAGTTGTTGATGTAAGAACTCTTTCACTCTTAGCGTTATATCCGTGTATCTAGCCTAGATAAAATGCTACTTTCATATTTGCCACATCTTTGTTTTCCATAAAAAAAACTTCTCACGAGATTCATGGCTTCTCTTTAATTCATTTGAAATGAATTTGTTCATAGTTTTCTGCCCTGAATTTTATGAATTTGTAGGTCTGTTGTGGTTTTTGTTATTTGGGCTGCTGTCTTTTGCATTTTGGTAAGGGTTATCATTTCTTCCATTAAATTGGTGATTTTATATCAACATTTGTGATGTGTTTTTTTCCCTTGCATCTTTTTGTTGTTGCTGACTAATCTACTCTTAGTGTGACTTATTAATGGATGATTATTTTGTCTACACATCTTCAAGTTGCTGATCTTAGAGAAGGTGTATCACTTTTATGCAGGTATCTTTAAGTTCAAAGGACCTTCGTGCATGATTTGTACATTGACCTTCCTATACCCGCAGCAAAGCGCGGGCAAATTTCTAGTTAGATGATACCATGTAAGATGCATGCTACCTAGGTCTCTACCATGCATGTCGTATACAAAGAAAATAAAGGTTGCATACTAAGGTTTCCATAGCAATATGGACTTCGATAATAGTTTTCTTTGGAGTGTGTATATGTATCTTGACAGTGCATGGTGCAGGCAAGAGTACTAGGCCTAGGATAGCAAACGTTACTCATGTATGTAACAAACCAACAACTAAACAATGAAGTTCATTGTATTACAATTGTTTCAATGTATTTTTAAATCCCATAATGTTGTGCTTTTGTACTGTCTAGATGATAGCAGGTGACTGATGCTATGTATTTGTCTGAACTGATTATATCTTGCCTTTGCAGATTTCAATATCATCTCATCAGAGGTAAGTTAAGTTTTTAGCAGAAAGGAGAAAAGAACAACATATAGCACCTGAGCATGTACTCAAAATTTATAGGTGTCTGGATGAATTTTTACTCTTGGATAATATGCGCCTGAACAATATTTCAATTTTATTAATGTGGTGATTCTTTCAGTGACGTTCTTTAGAGATTTTAATGTCCAGCCTCATTTTCCTATACTTTTCTTACATGTGGGACTAAAAGCTTAACTCTTGAGCTTTTAATTCTTTGCAGTGACATCCAAGAGCAAATGAAGAACTCACTATCACAGAAGATGTCTCATAGGCTCATACCAACAAATGACATATCTTAAGATCACCAAATGTAATATATATGCCAAAACAGTTTTGTGACAGTGCAATATAATGTAGCTCTTCCTTTTCAAAAGAACCCTCGCAGCAGAGCGCGGGCAATCTTTCTAGTCTTTTACTGACTAATGAACTACACCTTAATTAAATAGGAACAAGTGCGCTATGTACTTCGTTGGTCGGTACGGAAGTCTCTCTCATCGCGGCGCCGACGTATACAAACCCATCGGTTTCAGCCGCCTTTGGTAGATCAGGAAACGGGGGCCATCGTTTGTCGGCTACTTAAGGTAACACTTGGAACAAGAATAAGCGTGGTATATGGATCAACATTGTATCGATACTGTCTCAACTTAACCACCTTTAAGATGGTTCGGTTTTAATCACAAAAACTCTCGGTACATTTTTGTATCAGTTATGTATTTTAGTATGTTATTTGTCCCTTTTGTGATGTACAATTTTGAACCAGTTACCTTTTTTTTATTGAAAATTGTACAATTTCATTTGCTTTTTAAAGTTGATGTCTTCATAAGAATTATAGTAAACATCTTAAGGATCGTTTCAGAATTGGAATCTTACGAACACGATTTTTTCTAGAATCAGCTATGATTTTTCAAAGTTACAAGTCTGTTGCATAATTTTGTGAAACAACACATTTCTTCATACTTCTGTTAATAGCTAGCTTTCTATTCAATCATGTCTGAAAGCCAGACGTTCTCATGTTTTAAATGGAATCAAGTTTTTTTTTTCTTTGGATTTCATACAAATGATTTAAGTCACCGTAAAGTTAGCTCTATGCGTTTGTAGTTATGATGGAAAGCAATTCTGTTATTTCTTTCAAATTTGTTTCAAAGGGATTATGATTTTCTTTATTGCGTTCCAAATAAAAAATAAAAAATAAAAAATTGGGTTAGAGATTTCCAATTTGTATCGGAGGAAACTCATATGTACAATCGACAAACAGGGGGTGAGCGAAAATTGGCTCTGTAAACACAGGAAGTAGGGTTTTGGGAAAAGGGTGTTCCGTGTGGCTTGTCCGGCGACCCCTCTGTGTCGGCGTTGGCTTCCAGCCTAGTCGGTGTAGGCTAGGTGCGGCCGGACAAGTTGTCCTGGTATTCTTATGGCTGTGGGCTGTTGCACAGGTCAGTCTCTCGACGAAGGACATAGACCTTGGCTTCATTCAATGTAAGAAGGCGACGACATCTCAAGCAATACGGAGGCCAAGATCTGACATCAGAGTGGAGTTGGATCCTCAAAGATTTGAAGAGGTGCCTTGTCGCGAGGTTGAGAACGGCGGCGGCTGCAACTGTATTTTATGAGAACGACGACGACACTAAATCTAGGAGCGATCGTTAGCTTTGTGACGGGACACAGTGGCGGTCAGAAGGGATTATGTTGAGGATTCGACGTCGGCGGTGGTTCAGAGTTTGTGGCAGCACTGGTGGTGAAATGCAGATGATAGTGTCGGGGATTTGTTGGGCTGGGTGGAACATGTCTAGGTCTTCCAAGGGGATGGTTGTGTGGGCTTGGGCCAGGAGTGTGGTTTGGGGCCAATTTTGGTCCTTTATTTGGGATTTTGTTAGGGGTTTGGTTAGTGTTTTGGTTAGGTCTGATAAGTCTCTCCTCTTTCGAGCGAGGGTTTTGGTGTGTTGTTCTGGTAAGTGTGCTACTTATGTGGCGTCATTTTTGTGGATTATCGGTTTTAATCTCGGTGTTGTCTGGTTGCTAACATGAGGGTGGTTTACCTTTGCACATGGTCTGCTGGTATTTGGACACGATATTGGAGAAGGGGAATTGGCTCATTTAGTGTTGGGAGCGAGGTTCTATCGTTACTCTCGAGACTTGGTAGCTTTTTTTTGCATGTAATTTGGTTAGGGGTTGGGCTCATTTGGCTCATGGACGTTGTTATTAGCGACGAACCCGTAACTATGGATCTTTATAGGAATGTGTGGTGTGGTGTTGGTATCACAACCGGTCATTCCAATATGCTATAATTTTTCCATTATTAATATAGTTATTTCTCCTCTGAAAAAAAAAAATTCATATGTACAATCTTTTCTTTGTTTTGACAGTGGAACCACGCTATTGCATTAGAGGATTTACCTTGTGGGTATGAAGAATACATTGACGTAGAGACAGAGGCTATGTACGGCAATACATCTGATGATGACATTTCTTATGGGGAACGACACAATTGAAAGTGGCTATATGATTGGGTTGAGGTAATGCATTGAAATAGAGGAGTCTGGTTGAGGCAGTAGCAGTGGGTTGAGTTGCAGAAGTAAGCAATAGCAGAGTGGGATGAATAGCAAACGTAGGCAGTGGCAGGTAGATTGGTAGTAGAAGTTGGCATTAGCAGATAGATTCACAGTAGCAGTAGCTATTTTGTCGTCAATAGCAGAAAGTTTCTAATAGCGACAGTAGCAGTTTTATGAAAGTCTCTTATCGCGACAGTAGTAGCTTTCTTTGATTTCGGAGAATTGCTTGAAAAAAATTGCAATAGCACTTTTTTATCGGGTGCTACTGCCACCCAATGTGCTATTGTGCTACTCGTCGACAATAGCAGTTGATATGTAATGAAGGGTATTCTGGCAATTTGTAGTGACAGATGACATGTGGACATTAATTTGTTCTAATTTGCTAATATTTGTCCTTAAATGTGTAAGATATTGTGTATAAGATGTATTTGTAAACTGAAATTTGTCCTTAAATGTGTAAGATATTGTGTATAGGATGTATTTGTAAACTGAAATTTGGTCAGTAACTTTATAATAATTTACTAATTTAACAAATCTCTCTTTTCTTTGATATACTTTGTTTTCGGTTAATTCAATTTGAGGGAGCAGGAAAACACTAATCACATCCTACGACCAATTTTTCCAAAATAGTTTGTTTCTTAGCCAAATTTTGCAGTGATTTCAACAATGGGATACTATTCTATATGTTTGCTTCTCTCTTTACATCATTTATATGAGAATCAAACAGCAAATGCAGGATTACACCTGCTCCAAGTCTTTGCAGTGACCTTGTATTGAACATGTTGATTGGTGCAACATGAATCACATATTTTAGCTGGACGTATCAGTTTTAAGTTTTTAACTATCTGGATGTATAAAGTTCAAATTGAAGGCATGAAATATGTCGACAACAATCAGACCACGTTTCTATAATGCATCAAACGGCATGCAAAAAGACAACGGTAATCCGGACAATCAGACGACGTTTTTTGACCGTCGTCTGATGCTATTTTTGTGGTAGTGAATAAGAAAGAAAATGACAACATCGAAGACAAAGAAAAAGGTTGGCTTCCATTCAACAAAACCATGATTATAGTATTGTTTATTTGGTCACTTCAATTATAGAATTGGTTATGTAGTATAGCTAGAGAAAACATGATTGTTGTATGCAAATGTGTTGTTTATTTGGTCATTTTCAATTTTGGCATGTACCTCTTTATGGAGGCAAAATTACCAGTTATATAACCTATGACTGTGGATGAAATGAGGGCAAAGTTAAGGAAGAATGACTTAAAGCACTTAGTTGGATGAAAGGAGAAATTCCATTTAACACTCTCAAATCAGAATCTCAGCTCTCTCCTCTACCACCATCCAACTTTAATTTTTTCTTTTGGGACCTTGAATATCATCTATGAGGATTTCCTTCTTCAGCATAGCTGCCGAGCTTGAATATCCTTGGTCCTCTACTTAAACCCAGACCCAAAACCCACCTCACCATCGGCAAAATTTCCATGTAAATGTCCCAAACCCACCAATAGGCCGGATAGACTAAGGTCACAAACCCAATACCACATCCACTCGTTTCGATCAGTTGGTTTTAACCAAGAGCCATCATTTTTCCCACTCAAATTGATATGAATTACCTAGGTGGTACTACTAATAGCGGAATTATTAATAGCACTAAAACACACAAGTAACGTAGGTCGAAGAAAATATATTCCTCTCTTATTATTGTGCAAAAGGGTACAATGTTTATTGTCTAATGCCTTCTCTCACAATAACCCTCTAGCTCTCTTTGCTTCGCTCTGGTCTAAACAGATGTTGTCTCTGTTTCACTATGGTCTAAACAGATGTTGTCTTTGTTTCACTATGGTATCTAGAACTAAGCTAGGCACCTCTATTTATAGAGTCTAACTCTATAAATCCTTATCTAACTTGGAAACTACTCATTAACTAAATTAGACAACTATTCCTTTTCAAGCTAAAAAACTATGTACTTAACTAACTTGGAGAAGGAATCACTAATTCCTAAAAGCTAAAGGATACACCCGTAAAATGGCTCCCCCTTTTAGGAACTTAAACTCCTATTTAAGTTAAAACTGGAGATTAGGAAATTCAAGAGTTCCCTTTTCTTTGCTGAACCATTTAGCCTTGCTTGGAACCTGACCTGCACGCCCAATGCGAAACACTACTCGTTCCCCTTGACGTGTCGTAGCCACTTGACGCTCCAAAATGCAATCTGCTGGCAACGGATCCTCTTTAAGGCGCTCTTTACTCAGCCTTAACCATACTAAGTCGCTAATACCAAAGTTACAAGGTCTGATTTTGTACTTTGCTTGTGACTTCTTCAATTTTGTTTTCTCAACATCTTGACTTGATCGCCCTTCATGTGGACATGTCAACAAGACAAATTTCCTACAAGCATTGACTAATCTTTTAGCCTGAGTCGCTGCTACCAAGCTTGCCTCTGGTGGGAGGGACGCTGCTCGGATAACGAATCGTTGTCCGTCTTTCGTAAATGTGTACTTCTGAGCCTTCCTTTCATAGATAGCATCTCTATCCCATAAGTAAGGATTTCCCAGAATCACCTGACAAACATCCAATGGCACCACATCGCATGTCACTTCGTCGATGTAAGATTCATGAAGAGCAAACTTGAAAGTACATTGACTGGTAATACCTAGTCCTGCGTCCTTCTGAATCCATCCTAATGGATATGGCTTCAGATGTTTGACCGTTTGAAGACCTAACTTTTGAACCAAAGCTTCCGAGATAAGGTTCTTCTGACTTTCCGGATCCACGATGGCATCAACTAAACTGGTCTTCACCTGCAGCTTTACAACAAAAAGCTGCTCTTTGCGGTTCTCGTCGTCGTTCCCTAACTGTGTTCCTGCCATAAGGTTGAGCCTAGCATTTGGTTCTGTCATTCCTGGTACCTCTTTTGCCTTGTTTGTGATTAATGTTGTCTTCTTCCTCTCCTCCTTGTGCCGTAACACTCTTGGTTTAAGGTGAGGAAACTTTTCCCAACACTTATCTGCCACGTGGCCTGTTCCTTTGCAGTAATTGCAAACCAAACATTCTTTCCCATCAGACTTGCCATTCTTATGCTCTTCCGTTTTGGTATAGGAATCATTCGACTTACCCCCAGTCTGTTTTCCATCTCCCTTGGTTCCATTCCTTTTGAACTTCTTCTCAATGGCGATGGCTTTTCCGCTAGCTTCTTCAACAGATTGTACCGTGAACAAACTCAACTCCCTTTGGAGGTACTCATGCAGTCCTGCTTCGTACTTCTTCTCAACATTGACGCTGCCATCGTACATCGGAACTTCAATCTTGAAATCAATCTTCAAGTTTCGAAAAGAACTCCTACCTTCTTATTGAGAGGTTTTGCTGGCAGTGTCAGATTCGTCATCCGATCCCGTCTTTGCTTGTTCTTCTTCCGACTCCGAATTTGTTTCCTTCGGCTTCTCCGGCGATTCCTTCAATAGCAACTGTTTGACGAGACCGGTCAATTCTGCAATCGCAGTGTTTGACGCAGCCATCTGCTTCTCCAACACAGCAAGACTTTCTTTCTCTGGTGTTTCATCACCCATCTTCTTTCCTCTTGATCTTGTGGTATTTTCCAAAGACACAAGAGATTTTCCTATTTTTCTGTAAAGTGAACGAGTCAGGACCATACACCACAAGACTCCCCACGGATACGGTTAGCTCTGATTACCAACTTGATACGAATTAACTAGGTGGTACTACTAATAGCGGAATTATTAATAGCACTAAAACACACAAGTAACGTAGGTCGAAGAAAATATATTCCTCTCTTATTATTGTGCAAAAGGGTACAATGTTTATTGTCTAATGCCTTCTCTCACAATAACCCTCTAGCTCTCTTTGCTTCGCTCTGGTCTAAACAGATGTTGTCTCTGTTTCACTCTGGTCTAAACAGATGTTGTCTCTGTTTCACTATGGTCTAAACAGATGTTGTCTCTGTTTCACTATGGTATCTAGAACTAAGCTAGGCACCTCTATTTATAGAGTCTAACTCTATAAATCCTTATCTAACTTGGAAACTACTCCTTAACTAAGTTAGACAACTATTCCTTTTCAAGCTAGAAAACTATGTACTTAACTAACTTGGAGAAGGAATCACTAATTCCTAAAAGTTAAAGGATACACCCGTATCACAAATTTCCAACCTTTAATTCTTAACGGCCTCCACAAATTCAAACCAACCGACCTACACTATCACCGGACGTACCTGCAGATTGAATCGTAACTGCCAGACTTCCACCGACGGCGCCTCGAAGCTGGCGATGGTAGAGTTGGAATCAACGCCGAAGATCCTGACAAAGCTATCGAGCAAAGCCGAGGCGGCAATGTGACCGGAAGGGTGAGCGGCGACGGAAGCAACGCCGAGGCAGTGATCGGTGATCTTTACCCAGTTGACGAGCTTGTCTGGTTGCTAGAGGAGAACAGACTCGTCGAGTGACCCAATTAACAGAAAAGCAGGTCAGGCATCGGTGGCGGGGACCCAAGTGACAGCCCATACCGACTCGTCGTGAGCGTCCTCGATCGATTGATTTCAGGGCAGCGAGCTTCATCGATTCGATGCCTCTCCTCTCTCTCTCTCTCTATCTCTCTCTCTGTTTCTATCATTTTCGCTCTCAACCTTCGCCTCCTCTTGCGCGGCGGCACTGAGTTCGCGGTGGTGAGGGGAGAGGCCGGGGTGGACGGGGTGGAGGAGGAGCTTGGCGAAGGCCTCGTTGGTGGTGGGATCGGCGAGAAAGTTCACAGCGGCGATGCGACAGAGAATGAGAGGCTTGGAGAGAACCTAAGGAGAGAGATGAACCAGAGGTGGAGTGTTTGAGGTGGCCCTGGTGGTTTCAGGCTGAAGATCCAAGCAGCCTTGCTGGTGCTCTTGACAAGCTTCTATGTGTGGATGTTGCTATCTCTCTCTCTCTCTCTTTCTCTCTGTTTACACTGAGGCTTTCAGGGGGTTAAATGGAATTTTTTCTTTCATCCAGCTGAGTTGGCATTAAAAAATATGTCCGGTCAGTAAGTTGACGCACGATTGGATGTCCACTTAACGGATTGACCTATTAGTGTGACGTTGGATAGTTGACAGAGTGATCGATTGAAATTAAAAGATATTGGAGTAAACTGTCGAGTGCATGAAAGTTAATGGAGTGACCAGTATTTTCTCCTTTTAAAAAAGTTTTTGTACGGAGAAAATATAAGAAAATTAATTAAGGATGAGGTATTTAAAGAATTTCTAGAAACAGTTTTGAGGTTTTTTTTTTGTTATTTATGAATTAAATATGAAGTGAAATTAGAAGAAAAAAATTAAAATCTTAATCGCAGCTGTTGGATTTAAATACCCAGCTATAATTAAATCACATTGCAATGATTTATGCCTAATTAAAAAGAGCCGTTATAGTTGTTATGGAGCCTAGCCAAATTGGTCGGGCAAGACGGTAGGCGAAAATATGCCTGGGCAAATTAGGACCACGTTAGACCTAGCAATCAGTCGCGTAAAATATGCACGATGTTGATACGGTGAATTATCAATGAGATAATCCCTTGTACTATTGTTAATGCGGTGATTCATTGAAATCGAATTAGCATAATGTAAGAGAGATAAAGATAAAGAGACACGAGATTTATAGTAGTTCATCTCCCTCTTTGGGAAAGACTACATCCACTTAAGCTTTTATTATGTGTTGGATGCCTTTGTGGCTTCTCAATATTACAAATGGTTGTAATGGAATGTTGAGTAAGTACGGGAAGAAGTCTCCTTTTATAAGGGAATGACTCATTCCTTTATATTGTCTTCAATGTGAGATAAGAGTCTCGTTCCTAGTCTTCAAAGTGTGCTTGTGGAGGCTTTTTGGTGAGGCCGGAAATGTGACTTCCTAGTAAGGTTTTGGCCGCTTCCAAATACTGTTGCGTAGCTTGTATGTCAGGCTTCGAGATGTATGTCGCGGTTATATATTATTATATCTCGTGGGCTCACAATGAGGGTGTTACTTATGCTTAGTGGCATATCATATTAGCCATGCTAGTGGTGGTATCTGCACATGATGCATTGATATTTTGTGGCAATCACCAAATTGGTCAGCAAATCACCCCACCGGTGTGTATGCTCCGAAAAGTCTTCCCTCCACATAATGAAGAATCACAATGTGGCATTGGTGATCCTTCAAAAGATCAAAAGATTGTTGGTGTTCCTTCACTCAGTGGAGGGAAGAACCTCCATCATATGCTCTAATAGAAAACTATATTTGAGAGAGAGAATGTCGTCATAAGATGTCATGCGAACAAAGGAGATAGTAAGTTGAATGAAGAAAGGGTTGCTTTGTAGTTTCGTGGCACAAAAGTCAAAAGCCCCTACCTTGTGTTTCAATCTCCCTTCCCTTCCCTTCCCTTCCCTTCCAATTCTTATTCCTATTATTCCTACGTGTATTTATTTACACCCACTACCATGATTAGTGGTAAGGTAACAATATAACTAATAAGCTAGCTGGGCTCCACGCGTCTTTTTCTTTGACATTCATTCGTTTCCTAATTAAACTATTAACTAGGATTAGCATTAGCTTTAGGGTGATGAGCTGCGATTTTGGAGCCTGGGGTTTGGCGGTTAATTGCAGCAGACGTCGTTTCAGTTGCCCTTTTTCTTCTTCTTTTGACCGAAGCTAAGCAGCCGCCCTCAAACTATAATCATTGATTAAACCACATAATACAAAAAGGAATATTATATCCAAAACCTATATTATAAGAACATCCCAAAATACTTTCAGCATTTTCTATATAACCTATGCATTCTAAGAACCGTTTTTATCAAAACTTAAACGTTATCCGAAATACGTGATTTTTCAATTCTAAATGTATTTCACTGTACCGATCACATCTCATTTCACAAGATTTTATAAAATTGTGATTCTTCTGTACTGTTGGTTCATAAAGATGTACACTTACATATAACATACTAAACAAGTTATACACATTAGTAGGCACGTTGTGATTCCAATGCTAAACAGTCACATACCAAGTAGACTGCTTGGAAATCCACCAGAGGCAATGCGTCGAGGAAGCAGCTAGCACCAAGGATGCTCGGAAGTCGGCTCTGGCGACATGAGGAGTGAAGAAGCCCCACAGGTTTAGAGCAGGAACCGTGGTGTTGAGGGTACCAGAAGAGTACCAGAAGAGCACAGAGCTTTTGATCTAGAAGTTACTGTTCTAGAGGCTTTTGATGGAGATTGCTCAAGATTTCAAGACAGATCTCTGGTTCCAGAGTAGCCCGATGGCGAAGCTTCAAGAAGCTACAGAGGCTTACTTGGTGGGTCTGTTTGAGGACACCAACCTCTGTGCTACTCACGCCAGGAAGAACACCATTATACCCAAGGATATTTAGCTTGCGAGGAGAATCAGAGGCGAGAGGGATTAGGAAAAGCACCATATCACATTGCTTTGTTGTTAGAGAATCATGAATTAGCTATGGTTGTATACCTTTTCGCTTTCGGCAATCTTAATGAGAACGGTTTTTTTGATTTTGTGAAAATTACAAGTTTTGGTATAGGGTTAAATACTGTATAATCCTTATGGTTTGAAGTTGACATTTGTTTAGTCCTTGTGGTTTCAATTTAATTTTAACGGCCACGTCAGCAGTTTAACGAAGAAAATTGACAGAATGACCATTTAGAAGAAATTTCGTAACTTTAAAGACCATTCAGATTAAAATAAAACCACAGTGACTGAACATATGTCAACTTCAAACCATAGAGACTAAACAAATTTCAATTGGTTAAGAATAACTTCAGCGCAATATTTGGTTAAGAATAGCATATGAATTGGGGAAAATTGATGGAACTAATTGTTTTTTTTTTTTGATAAGAAAACTGAACTCAATTAAATTGAGGCGCCTCTAGTGTGTGCACTTGAGGTTTACAACGTCAAAAGCCAAAGCAGAGGATACTT
This sequence comes from Fragaria nilgerrensis, assembly GCA_010134655.1. Lineage (NCBI taxonomy): Eukaryota > Viridiplantae > Streptophyta > Magnoliopsida > Rosales > Rosaceae > Fragaria > Fragaria nilgerrensis. The sequence continues at coordinate 22,657,371 of CM020977.1, read as the reverse complement.
CTGGCAGAATATTCTCCTCCCAAAAACATAGATTGCTAAGTCTATGACCTAGATTGGCCAAAGCATTGGCAACAAAATTTGCTTCCCTCAACACATTGTTTAAAGCACACAAACTCAAAGGAGGAACTCAAGGACTTGATGTCTTGGATTAACTTGAGCAGTCTCCATGGTGGTGTAGAAACTCCATTCACAGTGTCGATCACTAGCTTCGAGTCGCATTCCACTTCTATCTTGGTGATACCACGACTCTTGGCACAAATGAGATTGTTAAGTAGGGCCATAGCTTCTGCAACAGGGACATTGGTAGTGCCGGAGTGAAAAGAAGCTGCAATAATAGAGTTACCATTTTCTATTCTTAGTATGAACCCTCCTGTAGCAGAATTACCCCGCACTGAGTCATCGAAGTTTATTTTGATTCTTCCATAAGATGGCGGGGTCCATTTAATGTTCATCTCATTCCCAGGAAGGGAAGGATTCATTTTTTCCATTAAAACAGAAGCATTTTGTAAAGGCTTAAATACAGTATAGTCCATGTAGTTTGAAGTCGACATTTGTTTAGTCCTTGAAGTTTAATTTTAATCTGAAAGGTCTTTAAAGTCACGATTTTTTATCCAAGTAGTCATTCCATTAGTTTTCTCTGTTACAACGCTGACATGGCCATTAAAAATTGCCAAATCATTTGCCTAGTCAGACCATAAAATTTTTAACTGTCATATATACCCCTGCAACATTTCTCTACCCATTCTATAAAAAACTGTCTCCAAATCCATAAGATCAACCGTAACAGCAACCAACAACAATAGGCAGAAATTCATTAATTTAGAACTGTAACAATGTCTCGTTCATAGTAGCGAGAAATATTGTAGCTTAACAAAATGACCAAGTAAGCCATTACATCCCTCATAAACTGTTTAGCTCTATCACCCTAACAAAAGAGTAGAGCTCGCAACTAAATTACATTGCACTTAGTTGCACAAAAATAGGACGCCAATAATATTATGCCTATGCTAGAGTTTACGACTACTCATCTCCTTTAACTTACCTATTTCTAATCCTCAGAGATGCTCTTGTTGAAGTTGCAGATGCACTTTGCCTTGGCCTTGAATTTGGGGCAGCTGTGCTTTGTGTTGGCCTTGAAGTTAGGACAGCTGTGCTTTGGGTTGGCCTTAAAGTAGGGGCAGCTGCGCTTTGGAGTGGTCTTGCTCCAGCTAATGAAGGCCTTCTATATGGATGAGGAAGACCTGGCTGCTGCCAGCTTTGCAGCTTTGGCAGCAGCATATTTTTCCTAAGCCACCAAAAACACATGAATGTATATAACTTATATAGAAGAAAGGAATCAAAATAAGTTGAATCAAATAAGTTTGAATCATTTTAATGGATGCAATATAGCTGGATGAAAGTTGACGGCACGATTGGATGTCCACTTAACGGATGGACCTATTAGTGTGACATTGGATAGTTGACAGAGTGATCGATTGAAATTGAAAGATATTGCGGGTGAGAAGAGATGGAATGTAGTAAATTTAAAATTTAAAAATATATATGCGGGTGAGAAGTGACTTGAATACAATTCACGCAAGCGAACGTATTGTTGTCAAGATAGGGAAATATTTGTACCCAAGTTACCGTACCACGGGGATTAGTGGCTAACCCACAATCCTAGGCTAATCGGAACAAAAGTCACTAAGCAAACAAAGAAAAAAAAAATGCTAATCTAGGCACCAAGCTTTAGCAATGCTCGGCCTCGGTTATCACCAAAGCCTAATCAATACTAAATACCTAGTGATGGGTGATTACAATGAGTCGATATATAAAATGGAGATTCAATGGGGAATTAACTAAATTGATGACAAACTAAATGAAAAATAAACTACTAACTAAAGAACTAGAAAATGAAAGGAACATGGGAGTGTCGGGTGATCCACACTAACTCATATGCAAACATCGATACCAATTTCACAAATGCATATCCTATTGTATTAAGTCCCGTATCTAGTACCGGTTAAGGCTACTAGACCAATTATCCTTTCGGTGTATCGATTATGCCGGTTAAGGCCATAATCAACTCTCTAACTTAGGCAATACACCGGTTAAGGCCGCAATATCTAAATTAGAGGCCTAGAGTGCAAGATAATAGAGACCCAAGCAAGCTTAGCTACAATTAAGCTAACTAATGGTTAGCACACTTCAAATCCTAGATGCACAAGACTAATAAGTTGTCAATTTATTAATCTATCCATCAAATTGTCAACAACATTATCTCAAAGGATGACAAAACCTAGAACATGCTTCTAAGGACCAACACATTCGGATTCAAAGCATACACAATGAAAATTACATTTATATCAATCAAAGTACCAACATTATACAAAATGAGTTTAGGGCTTCACAACCTTGACTCCCAAAATAGAATCACTCACTACCTATAAACAAATACATCATCAAATACATAAGAAGTTAAGAGAAGGGTTAGAGAAGTGAGGAACACAAGCAAGATTCACAAATTGTTATAAGTAACTATGAACCCACTTGAAATTAAGCCCCCTCTCTTTACCAAGCTTGAATCTCCCTTGTGGTGATGAAGCCTTGATGCTTGTAGATGAGCTCTTCTTAAATTCCCAAAAGAAAACTAACTAAAATGAAGAGATGAAGGAATGGAATGGAATGGCGATGAGTGGAGTAGTGGTGACCTGATGGGAAAGGGCAGAACCCTTCCCTTTCACTGTGTGTGGCTGCTCCCGAAGAGAATGGATGAATAATTGAGGTCGGTCTCTTCCTTTTCAAGAGAGAATAGGCTGCTCCCCTTGGTCACGTGCATCTGGTCTTGAACTTGAGACAGTCAAACTGCCATGTGGCAGTCCGTGATTGGAGGAAGTGATTAACCAAAGGGTTTATCTTGACTTGTACGTGGCTAGCACCACATGCTAGCATAATTATCTCCCCCATCTTGCATTTAATTAAGAGAAGGATTAATCAATCAAAATGTTGATTTATTAATTCTTTTCTTCATAAATTACGTCGTTGACTCGCGTTGATAATTTCGGTACCGCTTTGAAATCTTCATTTTGCTCCAATCTTACAACACTTTCTTCCGAAATCTACATTTCCGCTTATTTCCTACAAATAAACAAAATTAGATTAATTACGTCGTAATTGACTCGAATGTTAGCTTAGTTCATGTGTTTGGAATGTAATTAAGTTTATAAAAATACACGTAATCAAGAAGAGATGGAATGTAGATAGGGTGAATAAAACAAATATGAAATTGAAAAAATATATGTAGGGTGAAAAAACAGAATTGGAAAAAAGGGCATTTTAGGTATTGTAAATGGGTGAACAAATTAGACTTACAATTAAAAATATATAAGTGGGGTGTGAAAAGAACGTGGGGTGAACAAAATGATTTGTGGGGTGGCAACAGACGTACCCCATGAGAAAATGCCCATTTAGTCACAAACAACAAAAACAAACCCTATTCTAATGAATATCTTTTCTCCATGCCCAAAAGACTTGTATACCCTCACATACACATATCTCTCATTTGTCTCCTCTCGACATCTGAAACAAACAGACTCTCTCCTCCTTTTCTCTCTCCAAAACTAAAATTAGGCAAGTTCTGCAAGGTTCTTCGGCACGAGCTCCGATCTCTAGGTCAGCCGCATATGTCAAGACCCATCTCGAATTTCACCTTAAAACCCGAAGTGAATCCTGCGGGGACCACCTCCAAGGAAAATTTACGGAAAATTCAGCATAACCTCCTTTGGAAATGGACAACCCTTCCTAGAATTACCTGTAAACACTTCAAAAGAATCCACTTATAACCCTCTACTCCTAGAGCCTTCGTGCTCCCCAAATCACAACATCTCCCAATTAATTACTAACTTTAATAAGAAAAAATCTCACAACCAACAACCACAGTTAAGAGCAACTCTAATTGAGTGGAAAGGAACTAGACATATAAAAATGGGTGGAAACTATAATATTGACTATGTCTCTTCTCCATGTACGCCCGACCTCAACTATGCTAACCTGCAAACTGGGCATTTTTAAAACGAAGGGCCCAGGGGAAAACATTTGCAAACGTTAGAGTGAGTGGACAAAAGTAAGTTTAAAAGAAATAATTTTTTATGCTTTCCCAATTTAATTTTCATAGAAAAATACTACATGCGGCAGCTCAAAAACTCTCAACTCATCAACTGACATTACATGACTAGTTCCGACCAGTCTCCAAAACTCAATAAAATGGAGCCTCTCAGGCTAAAATATATATAAACACATATGTGTATGTATTTACACTCGTCAGACTCCTTGTGTGAATTCTATGAACAAAATAGAAAAATAGAAATTCATATATACAAGGCTACGACGCTTGCGTCTAACGCTCGCGTCATCCCATAATAAAAATTTTCCTCATTATGACTGAAGAGGACGGGTGTATATATATATGATAGGAGCATAAAATGCGACATTCTTAATGTGTTATTACCTCCATTTGTACTTTGATTATCTCTTATTGTCGTAGAATAGAGTCATAATGTAGAGTCGAAAGTTTTTGGTAGAGTTGTGTGTAAAACGTGTTAAACATAAAGGAATGATGTAGAAAATTGTCACAAATTGATTTAACTTCTCTGATACTTAGGTGACATGTAGAAGACTACCGAGAGAAGTGTTCCTGATGGACCTAGGAAAGCAAAGCAGCTGATCCAGGAAGCCTAGTCCATGAAAGGAGAGGTCCAAACCAAGTCCAATATGGAGAAGAAGATCTAAATTCGGCAGAATATCAAGAATATCTAAGCCTTAAAAATCCTGATTTAATCGGAAGAATTCCTGTGCACGTCTCTCAACTTCAACGGACTCTCCAGAGCAGCTCACAATGAATCAGAAAACGTGCAAGATATGGATAGAGAGCTACGGGAGTCTAGTTTCCAAATCAATTAGAATCACCTCAATATCTATTTTCTAAAGGGAGTTATGACGTAATTATCAGACGGAGGTCATTCTGCCGAAATTGAGAAAAACTAGGAAACCTAAACCAACTTGGAGAGGAATTGGGGCCGGCTTCTCTAGGGTTTTTCCTCTATATAAAGCACGACTTCAAGGGCAGAATATCATCAATCTCTACTCTTGCAATTACATAGCTGAAACTCTACCAAATCCTATACAGAAAATTACTTAGCCGATTCATCCACCACAAACCATAAGAATCATTCCATCCTTCCACCGATTTTCCCCACACTTGCCGAATCTTTTAAGGTTGTAAAAGTGTGATTTGCTCATGGCTTCTTGTATTATTTTCTGTATAGTTTCGAACTCTATTGTAATATACTTTTCAATTTTGGTTTTATATATCAAACATGGTTTTCGGATTTCTTTGTGATCTTTGATTGTTCTATGTTTTGATTTGTAACTTCTTGAATATATGATGATTTTGTGATTTAGGTTTTGGGGCAGTAGCATGTTCTTATATGTTTTTGATTTCTAATTGATTAATTGTCATGAATTCGTGCATCTAAATCAATCCTTGAGGCTGCCTCGGCCATGGTTGTCCTTAAGGTGCGGTTTCATCTACCATAATAATTTTGGATCGATTCATACGCAAAGTTGTCTTGGTCTATGTTATTAACTTAGGGCAGACATAATTCTGATAATTTGCATGCTAATAGGATGAGTGACGCCATGCCTTAGATCATGTTTCTGATTGACTCGTGTGCTAAAGTGTTTTCTTGTTTAATCTCTACGCAACGTGTCTTTAAATGAGTTAGCATTCATGTTTAGGGTCAAGCGCAAAGATGGTTCTAAATACTTGAGGAGTCTTAACAATTAGATAACCGCAAAGGCTCTAATTAGAATCGGGATTGGTTAGAGTCTAGGATAATTTGAACGTTGCTGCCCGGCCGTGCATGAAGTTGTTATGTGTTCTCGATGATTTTTCGTGTTATGTGTTGCATGAGTATGTTGATCACTTGTATATAATAATCTTAGGTTTAATTTTCAATAGGTTATTTGTTAGAATTAATCAATCTTAAACCCCTAATATTTCAATGTATATATGTGAATACTTGTTTATAAGTTGTTTGGTTTCTCTTCTTTCGATCGCCCTTTGGTTTCCCCGGCTAGAACGATCCCTACTTGTCCATATTACTACGATTGCAGGGTAATTAAATTGAAGTTGTTTGACCCCGGTTACGCGACACGTCAATATTGACTATAATATTGACTATAATAGTTGTTTGACTATAATATTGACTATGTCTCTTCTCCATGTACGCCCGACCTCAACTATGCTAACCTGCAAACTGGGCATTTTTAAAACGAAGGGCCCAGAGGAAAACATTTGCAAATGTTAGAGTGAGTGGACAAAAGTAAGTTTAAAAGAAATAATTTTTTATGCTTTCCCAATTTAATTTTCATAGAAAAATACTACATGCAGCAGCTCAAAAACTCTCAACTCATCAACTGGCAATTACATGACTAGCTCCGGCCAGTCTCCAAAACTCAATAAAATGGAGCCTCTCAGGCTAAACTATATATAAACACATATGTGTATGTATTTACACTCGTCAGACTCCTTGTGTGAATTCTATGAAAAAAATAGAAAAATAGAAATTCATACAAGGCTACGACGCTTGCGTCTAACGCTTTGCGTCTAACGCTCGCGTCACCCCATAATAAAATTTTTCCTCATTATGACTGAAGAGGACGGGTGTATATATATACGTGTGGACTCCCTATATGAACAAAATAAGAAAATAGTTTTCATATAGGGCTACGATGCTTGTGTCCAACACTCACGTCGCGCCATAATAAAATTTTACCTCATTATGACGTACCAAGCACGTATGGCTAGCTAGCATTTATATACATACTATACTCACAATATTCATATACTTATTCACCGAAAATCTTATTTTCGGTAAATCTCATAAATGATGCAAATTGCCAAATATCAGAAAAATAAAGAATCTCAGCAGAAAAATAACTGATCAACATCATAATGTATCGCATGCTCTTATATTAAAATCAAAGTCCACTCACAACTTTAGGCATAAGCCCGACGAAATCCAATTCGCCACTCAAGTGAGGTCTCCTCATATCCTGGCACCAAAAACCATGCTTAGGACCAAACATCGATTTCAGAAAAAAAAAAATAATACTTAAATATATAACCCAAAACTCTTCCGCCTAATTCACTACCCTTTCTAGGGTTAAACTTATCAGATTCACGTCAAACAGCAATCACAGCCTCATTTCATTTATTCCAACATTCTAAAACAAAAATAAGGGAAATCCAACGGTCGAATTCTATCCCATTAACCGCCTAAATCACCAATCTTTCAAAAATCCAAAACCTATTCCAAACTCGTCCAAAAATTCTAAAACTTCATACCATTAAACTCCCCCTAATATTACACACTTAAAACCCTGACAATCCACTTCACAGCGGCGGCACCGTCGTCTGCTCTGCCGACAGCGACGGCCGGCGACCTGCTCCAGCGACCTCTAATGTCTACCAAATTTTAACAGCAGTTTTCTCTCTACCCACTCTACAACTTTCCTAACTAGCACAAATCATAATTCCAAGCCTAACTAGGTCAATCGAACAAAAACATCAATGAGCCCTAGAATTTCAATCGTTGATTTCTCTTTACCTGAAACGAACTAGATTGATTCCTTCTAGGGCAAGGATACACGGGAGAAGACCTCCCAAAACATACAAGGAGTGCTCGGATTGGTGGCCGGAGGAGGGAGATATTCCGGCAAAACTCCTCACTGCACAGTTGGGCTTCTAACCGAGATGGCCTTCTCTGGGCGGCGTTAGAGACCCGATCCCCAACCCAGAAAGTAGCAGAAGACGACGGCGGACAGACCGTGTCACATCCCAACCCATAAAATTTTATCTTATTTACTAGCTTGTTTATAATAAGAACTTTACCGTCTCCGACATTGAGATATAGTTTAATTGGTCCCTAGAGGGGTTTTGAGGGACGATTATTCCGGAGAGTTATTCGTAGGAGAAGAATGTGTCGACGGTAAAAATGGTAAATTTTAGCTAGTAAAAGGTAATTTTTAATAGGGTATTTTATTTTGGGGTGTTAAATTGGTGGAGTTGAGTATTTTTATGATGTTGGGCCGGGTTAGTGTGAGGCCCAAACCCATCCCCTCATTTTCTCTCTCTCTCTCTCTCTCCCTCACCCGTCACTCTCTCTCTTTTCTCTCTCTTCCTCCCGAACTCTCTCTCCCTGCCGGATTTCTTCCCGCCCGTCCGCCGCAGTCCGGCCAAGCCAAGCCGCCGCACCACTCTCGTTTGGACCCCCGCCACCTTCTCTCCCTCCCCGGCCTAGCACCCGAGCCTCTAACCCGCCAGAGAGAAGGAAAACCCGCCGGAGACGCCGGGAAGCTTTTCACCGGAACTCCCTCCTCGGCCACCAATCCAGGCAAGCTTGGTACGGTTTTGTAGCTCTCCTCCCGTGCAACAACCCCTCCAAAAGGCTCACTTCCTTTTGAGCTCGGTAAGGAGAAATTCGAAGTTGAAATTCTAGGGCTTTTAGGATTTTTTCGTTCGATTGACCTAGTTAGGCTTAAAATTGGACTTAGTGATAGTTATGAAAGTTGTTTGGAATGTTGAGAGGAAGATGCTGTTAAAATTTAGACGTCGCCGGAATCGGCCTCCGGCCGCCGCTGCCGGCGGAGCCGCCGCCGTTTTGGGGTTTTGTATAATTTTAAATGTGTAATAATTAGAGGAGTTTAATGAAGTGAATTGTGGAATTTTCGGATGAGTTTTGAATAGGTTTGTGAATTTCCGAAGTTTGGTATTTTTGGCGGTTAAATAATGTAAAATCCGGCCGTAGGATTTAAATCAATTTTTGGAGAAGGTTGTATTTAAATCGTTCTGATCGAGTATGGTATTAAAGTTTGGATCGTTCTGATTTAAGAATATCAAAGTTAGGTAATGATGAGCGTGTTTATGGCTCTCAGTTATTTTGCCTATTTTGATTAAAATTGGATTTTTAGTGGGAAATTAATTATATATTTGGAACAGGACGTGAGGAGACTCAAATTGGAGAGACCTCGGATCGACGTCAGGCTTAGGCCTAAAGTTGTGAGTGGACCTTTGTTTTAAATAAAAAGCATGCGATGAATGATTTTATTAATCATTTATTTCTTCTGATGAGATTTATTGATTTCTCGCCTATTTGACAATTTTCCTCCTTTAGAGAGATCCCGAAAATCAGATTTTCGGTGGATATATATATTTTGGATATTACGAATTTAGTATGTATATAAATGCTAGCTAGCCATACGTGCTTGGTCCGTCATAATGAGGTAAAATACCATTATGGCGTGTCGTGCGTGTTAGACACAAGCGTCATAGCCCTATATGAAAACTACTTTATTTTTCGGTTTATTTAGGTTTTCATATAGGGAGTCCACACGTATATATACACCGTCCTTTTCGGTCATAATGAGGAAAAATACCATTATGGCGCAACGTGAGCGTTAGACGCCAGCGTTGTAGCCTTGTATGAATTTCTATTTTTCTAAATTGTTTCTAGGATTCATACAAGGAGTCTGACGAGTGTAGATACATACGAATATATGTTTATATATAGTTTAGCCTGAGAGGCTCCATTTTATTTGAGTTTGTGACTAGCCAGTGCTAGTCGTGAAATTGTCAGATATGAATTGAGCGCTTTTAAGCTGCCGCATGCAGTATATTTTTCTATGAAATTAAAATGGGAATGCATAAATATTTTGTTATTAAATTATTTTTGTCCACTCACTCTAACGTTATTAAATGTCTTCTCCTGGACCCTTCGTTTTAAAATGCCCAGTCTGCAAGATTGCATAGTTGAGATCGGGCGTACATGGAGAAGAGGCATAGTCAATAGTATAGCTTCCGCTCTCTTTTCTATTTATTTATAGTTCATTTCCTCTCAAATAGAGTTGCTCTGATTATGTGGTTGTCTTATATGATCTTTGTTAGATTAGTAAATCTATTTTTGGGAGATGTTGTGATTTGTGGGGAGCACGAAGGCTCCAGGAGTCTATAAGGTTGGAGTTGGAACCTTTAGGAGTGTTTGCAGGTTTTAGTTTGGAAGGGTTGTCCATTTCCAAGGGAGGTTGTACCGAATTTTGTGGTAAATCTTTCCTTGGAGGTGGTCCCCGCATGATTTACTCCGGGTTCAGGGTGAAATTCGGGGTGGGTCGTGTCAGACCGAGACCGGAGCGGCGGGCCATGCTGGCCGGACGGCGGCGATCGGAGCCGGAGATCGCTAGCGGAAGGAAAAGGTTTGGGGGAGAGGGGAGAGAGAGTCGGGTGGAGAGAGAGGAAATAAGGTTTGGGCTTTCCCAAACCGGTTCAACAACCCAAACCTTTTAAAACCCAACACTAAAAATTAACACCCCAAAAATAATACCCTAATAAAAATTACCCTTTTTACCAGCTAAAATTTACCATTTTTACCGTCATCAAATTTTTCTCCTACGAATAATTCCACTGAAATAGACGTCCCAAAAAAAAAACCCTTTAGGGACCATTTAAACTAATAACTCATTGACGAAGACGGTAAAATTCTTATTAATACCAAGCTAGTAAATAAGGTAAAAAAAATAAAATTTTAAGAGTCGGGATGTGACAGCATAGGCCTTTCAGGTCTATCATGACGACAGTCGACGACGGTCTAGAGGCTCTTCAATCACAACAGCGACTCTTCGATCACAGCGGCTCTTCAATCACGACGGCTTTTCTATCATAGAGGCTCTTCAATCACACCGGTGGTCCAAAGGCTCCTCAATCACGACGACATTTCTCAACGCATAACTCATCAGGCTCAACTGGAAAACGACGCTGGCGGTGTTCACGACAGTTGACGACATCGTCAAAGACTACACAGCTGAGGAAGCTGAGGTTGGTCTCGTCGCTGATGAAGTGAAAATCGGCTAGCCGGTGCCTCAATACTTCTGAAAATGTGAGATTTGGATTGGATTGTAGGAATTGAATGTTTGGCGAAGAACATAGCTTCGATTTGGAGAAACGACATCGTCGAGAGGCTGTCGACCTGTTTGCCGACCTCGGAGCACTCCAACTTGAATGACTCGGCGTCGTCCACAGCAGACCAGACCCGCTCCACCAGTAGAATCGGGTACGACATTTGATCTTCGATTTGCTTCTCCTCTGAATCCATCTGGACTCGACTCGATGATAGGTCTTTACTAGCAAGTAATCCCTCTGAGATGTTACAGGGGTCAGTAATTAAGCATTGAGAGTCATTAGCATGTTTATTAGGTGTTTGTATTTATTATTGGGAGTTATTTGAGGTAATAAGCTGGTATTTCTCTTTTTTCTATTACAATAAGTTAATTATTGGGGGTCAGTAACTGATTATTAAGGGCTAGTAACTAAATTATTAGGGGTTAGTAACCCTATTATTGGGGTCAGTAACTCGATTATTTTCTGGTATTTCTTCTTTTCTATTACATTAAGCTGAAACAAGTAGATTATTAGGGGTCAGTAACCAAGTTATTGGGGGTCAGTAACCGAGAAACTGGTGACCGGAATCCGGCAACCGGAGAAAATATGAGTTACCGGGGGTCAATAATGGCGACCGAAGAAATTCCGGCAACTGGTGACCAAAATCCGACGACCGGAGTCCGGTGAGATTCCGACAAAGTTTTCTCACTCTTTCACTTTCTCTCTCTATACATGTTGAAGTGGTGAGAGTAAAATTGTCTTAAAAAAATACAAAAAATATTTTTTTATTATGACTTTAATATAGATTTGTGTATTTGGGCACAAGTAAGAACACCTTATATTGGAATGGACTCATGTTTATTAGATTCATTGAAATAAGTAATAAGGGGATTAAATTAGTACTAAACGGGCATTTTATCTTAAAGAATTAATTGATAATTTTTTTAAATAATTAATATAGTATGATTAATCTTATTATTAATTGATTAAATTACAAGTTTAACATTCTCAATTAATAAATTATTCAAATTTGAAATGTGAATAGTGGATTAGCAGGTAAATTGCTTTCAATAGGTGCATTGAAAAAGGTGTGAAAATTGCCAATTTTAGATGAATTATTTATTAGCAATACCAATTTAATTGACGAATCAGCAGAAACCACACTTTATAAAAAATCTGGAGATGGAGTCGAATAAGGCATTTTTTATATTCAATCAGAGGCTAGGGATATCATATCTAAGAAAAGCTAGAGAAAACCAAAGAGGAAATCGAAAGGGAAGGACATACTCTATCGTCACAGGCCGGAACAGTTAGAGGGACGGACTGAGTTCCTGGAAAAACGGATGGGCCGCCAATGTGACGGGCAGAGTTGCTGGAGGTGAAAGTTAGCTACCGATGATGAAGGCTACGCTGGACCAAGAGGGGTTTTTAGAGTTGTAACCTTCACAACTTTAAGTGCATTAAGATAGAGTTTTAAAAATCTTTTGAAATTATAGTATCTTTTTCATTAAGTGCTAAGGCATCAATGACATGCTCCAATTTTTTAATATTTTTTTTAAGGTAGGTGACAAAAGTTTATTAAATAGAAATAAATTCCATAACGGTTACATCATAAAAATAATAAAACGTTACATATTTAAAATACCTAAAGGTTTCTAAATAGAGAGCCATCAAGTTGCTTGATTTAAAGCTGGGGTAGAATACAAAGCGATTCTAGGACCAGTAATTTGTGACCGATCACAAGAAATGTCATCATGCACACTGCAATGAAGAGTATGTGGAATAACGCTGCTCAGTACTGTTACCAAAATCTAAAATGCGATAAAGAAAATAACATAAATAAAAAATTAAATAAAAAACAAACCAAACCATCCCCATTGCAATGAAGAGTATTGATGCTTAGTACTGTTACCAAAATCTAAAATGCGATAAAGAAAATAAAATAAATATAAAATTAAAATTAAAATAAAAAACAAACCAAACCAACCCAGACCCAAGCCTAAAGCCTGATCTGGCTTAGCTGCCAGCTCCATATGAAGAACCATATCCAAAATGGGCCTTGACCCGGATTCGACCCAGACCCAGACTGCGCCCAATCTCCAGATTTGATTATGGCACCCACCGAAGTGGGCATTCCAACCAAAATTTTTCTCGCTCTGTTGCTGTCCACATGAAGGCCATATATGACATGCTTGATTTGTGGGTGTTTCAGGTGCAACATTTGCGTGCTCGAGTGATTTAAAGGGTTTTCATGTCTAATTTCATAATTTTATCTACGTGTCATATACAATAAAACCTCTATTAAATAATGTTGAGACCATGGAAAATTATACTTTAGAGAGGTTATTATATTATTAATAACTGAATAATTTATTTATTTATCGATAAATGTGTTCTAGAATATTTCATATGTGTGTTTTGGCCTTATGTCATCAGGATATGTAGTTGGAATATGATTATGTATTCCTTATCATTACCATTTTGGTACTTTGTAATTTTCTATATAAAAGACTCCTATCAATGAATAAGATGATGATTCTCTTGCTACTTTTGTCTCTACAGTTTATACTTGATCAAAATGAATATTTTTTACTTTATAGTTGGTTTTTTTGTTAAGAGTTTCCTTAATTTGTTAAGACTTAAGAGTTCTCTTAATTTTTCATAATACAAGGAAAAAAAAAAGGAGTGTATATATGGATACTTTGAGAATAACTAAATTGAGAAATTAATACTGTGAGTTTCCTTAATTTGAATTTTGAACATTATTTACTTACTTTTATGTATTTTATCAATTATTAATATTTTTTTGTGATATTTTAAATATTTATTCAATTAATTATTACTTTATATATTTGCTCGGACCTAAGGGAGTCTAGAAAAATTATTATCTTGTGCATTTAGGGAGGTTTATAGTAATATACACTGGTCCTGAGTCGGGACCAAAGAAAATTATTATTTAATCAAAATTATTCATTTATCGAATATTCATTTATCGAGGTTTTACTGTATATAATAGTGACTGCTTATTATTCATCATCTTCTAATTCCAAAGTCGGTTGTGATTTTAAGGCACACATAATTATACAATTTGCAAAATCATTAATATAACTTTAATAAATTTAAATTAGGCTTTTTTATACAATTGAATGAGGTATTTTTATAACAAGGGTTTAGAGGTGGCAAATGGGCCGGCCCATCTAATCGGGTTTCGGACCGTGCTTGGACTGGCCCACGATAGGCCACTTCTTATCGGGCTCGGGCTCGGGCTGGCCCATTTACTCAAATATGAAGCCCAACCCAGCCCATGACCCAAGCCCACAACATATCGGGCCGTGCTCGGGCCGGGTCTATAACCGGGCCGTGCTGGGCCAATAACTGCATGAAAATCATGACAATTGGAGGTAATCTATAATTGAATAACATCCTGTTCGGTGAAAATTTAAGATAGAGAATTCCAAATGACAAAAAAACTTCATGTGATTTGCCTATCTCCATAACATCTAATAGCAAAATCACTCTTTAAAAAGGGGTTTGGAACCCAGCTATCTGGGAGGCTCATCCCCACGCCTGTGCATATTATTCATAACCATAGAAGAGTACAACGGGGAGGACAAAGAACCGGCACCCCGTGATAAAGTACAAAAACATTATCAAGTCTGAAAAGGTGAAATTGCATCACTATAGTTTGAGCACATCCCAACATCCCAACTATGTTGGCACCCACTCAACTATCATTCATTTGCATTCGTCAAACCTTTCCATCAACAAAGATATCCATATCACACTGATGTCGTAACATAAGTGCCACCCTCATTGTCCTCTGCCATCTCAGTTTGGTCTCTAATGAAAAGAAGAAAAAAAACAAAATAAGTTAGACAAATATGTGAAATTTGAAAGGATGACTTCAAATAGAAATTGCAAAATCTAGTACTTATCTTACTTACTGGCTTTGTCAATCAACAGGAATGGTAAGTGCGCCTTTGTTTTCTTTTTCATCACATGCCAATTCCTCATCCACAAATGTTTGAGCCCTATGATCTGCACCATTCCAATCTTTAACCAACATAAGAGCCTCCAAGTTTCCAGGAGTTAACCTTGACCTCTTTTCATCCAATACACGACCACCTGCACTAAAAGCAGACTTCGATGCTACTGTGGACAGTGGAGTTGTTAGTACATCACGCGCCATGATGGAAAGCACAGGAAAATTCCTGCTATGTGCTTTCCACCACCCCAAAATGGCCAACTTTACTTTTTCTTCCTCAGTCATGAACTCAGTAAAATCAGCATCTAAATATTTAAAAAATTCATTGTAAGAACTGACAACACCCCTTTGTTTGGTTTTGCTAGCAAGCAAACCAAAAACCGTTTGACTACTAGATGCATTAGATTCTGATGGAGAAGGACGGTGAGAAGTTTGGCTACTTTGAACACTAGCAGCTGCATATTTCTTTGCATATAACTTATAAGTATCATTGGAATTCTTTTGGATGCTAGTTGATGTCATTGGGATAGTAATTTCCAAATTCTTCCCAATCTCACTCAATATCAATTCCAAACCATTAAGCTTGATCCTCGGATCCATAATAGCCCCAAAACAGAAGGTATAAGGAACCACCTCCCAATACTTTTTTGTATTTGGCTACCATCGTTTCACAAATCTCTGCAAAAGTACCACTTTCATACTTGTACTTGTGAAAAGTAACACTAATTGCATACAAATCATTAAGTGCAATAGGAGATGTTGGATAGCAAACACCTGAGCAATTGCATGTGGCATTATAAAAGACTCTCAAAAATTCTAAAAATTTGAAACAAAGGTTCCACATATCCTCAGTCAAAATATTTTGATCAACTTTGTCATTATAGTAAACACTCAGTGCATTGGTGTAACCTTTGCAACTGTTCAACATGTGATAAGTTGAGTTCCAACGGATAGGCATGTCTCTTTTAAATTTTCTGGGTTTCAAGCCTTGACTTTTGCACAGCTTATTGAACTCTTGAACTCTACTATCTCAAGAACAAACATATCCAATAGCATCCCTAAGACAACTAATATGGGTTCCAATAAGTTTCAGTCCATCTTGCACTATCAAATTAATGATAAGACATGCACGTCTCATATGAAAAAGTACTCCTCCATGAGGAGGATGCAAACAACGCTTCAGCTGATCTATTGAAACCGTATTATTGGTTGCATTGTCAAAAGTGATTGAAAATATTTTGTCAACAATATTGTATTCCTTAAACACATCCATCATGCCATTAAATATTGTACTACCAGTATGTGGAGATTCTAGAAGACGAAAGCCAATAATTCTTTGGGAAAATGCAGCAACCAATTATCATCAATGTAGTGAGCAGTAACACACATAATAGGCAAGTTATTTCTACCACCCCATAAATCAGAAGTAATAGCAATTGAGCTCTTCAAATTTGAGAAAACATGTATCAACCTTTTCTTTTCCTCTTTGTAAACTTCCAACAAGTCATTCTTGTTAGTGTTACGAGGCACTTTTTTAAACTCCGGTTGGCAATACTCTCTTTGAAATCTTTCAAAGTTTGGACTCTCAGCAAATGAGAAAGGTAATTCCTCAGCAGCTAAAAGCTTAGCCAAACCCTCCCTCATTCTAGCATGGGAGTACTTAAATGCACCCACACTACCATCATCTTTTCTACTCAATTGACATTGAGTAGGATCAGATTTAGAGCGATTTTTTTCAAAAATTGTTTTAGCATGCCTCTTAAGATGTACATACTGCTCTTTCATCTATATTGCCACCACCAACATCAATTTTATCAAGTTTGAAATGATCCCACACACTAGACGTTCGTTTTCTTTTTCTGATCAGTTCTTCTTTGTCAAGCTCATTAAGTTCAATGCCAACCTCATTAGGTTGGCTGTTATCATTTGGAGATGAGGGTTGTAATTCGCCTGAACTCAAAGACTCATATTGCATATTCTTAGGGTCTGGTTGTGGAAATAAATCTCTATTATCATAGTACTCACCCAAATTCAAATCATCCTCATCGTCCATATCTAAGTAAAACAAAACACCAACACGAGCAAAGAGATATATAATACTGTACCTCTTGTGTTTCAATGAAGAATTGGCTCTTAAGACATATATAATACCGTACCTCCAACTGAAGCTTTATCTATATTTCACTTACATGGACTGCATCAAACATAAAAGAAACATCAGTACATACACTTTATTGATCAATCAAAACACACTTTTATAGTATAAGCAAGTTCGATATACAGACAAACGATCAGAACACCTAAATTAAGCAATGGATTGTCTCAACATATTATTTGAGGAGCTCTAACATATACATATTTATTGCAGCACCAAGTTTGATTCTCAATTGATCTCCAAGTATTGCTCTAAATACTTTTGGGTTCACTAATTACACACAACTAACTTAGTACCCAGCTTCCCTCCAATTCTCTATTATTCTTTATCTCATCAAAAGATTCAGTACCGAACTTAATTGGTATACATCCAAATGTAATTTGATTAATCAAAACAATGATTCAGTACCCATCTTCGAGTGAAATTGAACAGAGGAAAATAGAGTGAAATTAATCAGAGAAAAATAAAAATCATATGAAATTCAATCATCTAAACCATAAAGCACAATGATCTGAGTGAAATTCATCAAAGAAATACCTTCATCTTCAAGCTTGATACGATCAGATGCTCAGATGTGTCGGCCAGCAATAAAAAAAGATCAAATTTAGGGATTAAATAACAATTGATCAAGAACAGCAGATGGAAAGATTGAGGGAATTTGAGGGGGCTAAAGGCTTGAGATATGTGTGTCTATATATATATATATATATATATATATATATAGGACCCTTCCAATAAGGGATCCTTATTTTTTGTCACTTTTAGGGATAGGTCCACACCATTAGATATGTTTTTTAATGGCTGAGATTAAAACAAAAAACTTAACACTTATGTCAAACCTACAACGCTCAAGATTATTAAAAATAAATCCCTCATTTTAATGACTTAACGATCACCAAATTTTCTGAAAATTTGTAAAAATGATCTACTCATATAGCCCAGTGAACTGAACGGTGGAGATTTGATTTTGTAATCGAAAAGTCCGTCAAATGATCTATCCCTATAAATGAACAAAAAAAAGATCCCTCATTAGAAGGGCCCTGATATATATATATAAGGAGAAGAAGCCGTTGACATCTTCCTCCATTGATAAGTTGAAAGGTCCGACATTGAAGCTTATTGATAGACTCATAGATGATTGAAGTTTTCCAGAGAAAGTGGCGTTGAAAATCTCTTAAAGATAATCTTGAATTATAAACGGGCCGGGCTGCGGCCCGTAGTTTATCGTGCTTGGGCCATGCCAGGCTTATAACGGGCTTGGGCCGGGCCGGGTTTTTGGGCCAATAATTTTAAGCCCAGCCCAACCCATTAGAAAAACGTGTTTGGGCCGTGCCGGGCCTATAATGAGTTTGGACCGAGCCGGGCCTCTTATTAACGTGTCATGCTCGTGCCTGACGGCCCATTTGTCACCTCTACTTATCATTCTTGAGCTCCGTATTCTACGGAGTGCTCTTGTGAGAGACATCCTAGGGTTTTGACTGCGGCGACGAGATCTCAGTCTCTGGTTCGGGCAGGGGAAGCGGCGACAACGGTAAGGGAGCAGATTCGGTGACACGATCCACCCCGAATTTCACCCCGAACCCGGAGTAAATGGTGCGGGGACCACCTCCAAGGAAAGATTTACCGCTAAATTCGGTACAACCTCCCTTGGAAATAGACAACCCTTCCAAACCAAAACCTGCAAACATGTCTAAAGGTTCCAAATCCAACCTTATAGACTCCTGGAGCCTTCGTGCTCCCCACAAATCACAACATCTCCCAATATAGATTTACTAATCTAACAAAGATCCTATAATAAACAACCACATATTCAGAGCAACTCTATTTGAGAGGAAATGAACTATAAATAAATAGAAAAGAGCGGAAGTTATACTATTGACTATGCCTCTTCTCCATGTACGTCCGATCTCAACTATGCAATCCTGCAGACTGGGCATTTTAAAACGAAGGGCCCAAGGGAAGACATTTAATAACGTTAGAGTGAGTGGACAAAAATAATTTAATAACAAAACATTATGCATTCTCATTTTAATTTCATAGAAAAATATACAGCATGCTGCAGCTCAAAAGCGCTCAATTCATAATCTGACAATTTCACGACTAGCACTGGCTAGTCACAAACTCAAATAAAATGGAGCCTCTCAGGCTAAACTATATATAAACATATATTCGTATGTATCTACACTCGTCAGACTCCTTGTATGAATCCTAGAAACAATTTAGAAAAATAGAAATTCATATAAGGCTACAACGCTGGCGTCTAACGCTCACGTTGCGCCATAATGGTATTTTTCCTCATTATGACAGAAAAGGACGGTGTATATATACGTGTGGACTCCCTATATGAAAACCTAAATAAACCGAAAAAGAAAGAAGTTTTCATATAGGGCTATGACGCTTGTGTCTAACACTCACGACACGCCATAATGATATTTTACCTCATTATGACGGACCAAGCACGTATGGCTAGCTAGCATTTATATACATACTATTCTCATAAAATCCAAAACATATATATCCACCGAAAATCTGATTTTCGGGATCTCTCCAAAGGAAGAAAAATTGTCAAATAGGCGAGAAATCAATAAATCTCATCAGAAGAACTAAATGATTAATAAAATCATTCATCGCATGCTTTTTATTTAAAACAAAGGTCCACTCACAACTTTAGGCCTAAGCCTGACGTCGATCCGAGGTCTCTCCAATTGAGTCTCCTCATGTCCTGTTCCAAATATATAATTAATTTACCAACTAAAATCCAGTATTGATAAAATAGGCAAAATTAATCGTGAGCTATAAACACGCTCATCTTTGCCTAACTTCGATATTCTTAAATCGAAACGACCCAAACTTTAATATCATACTCGGCAGCCGTAAATACAACATAACCCAGAAATTGATTTAAATCCTACGGTCGGATTTTACATTATTTGACCGCCAAAATACCAAACTTCGGAAATTCACAAACCTATTCAAAACTCATCCGAAAATTCCACAATTCACTCCATTAAATTCCTCTAATTATTACACATTTAAAATTATACAAAACCCCAAAACGGCGGCGGCGGCGGCGGCTCCGCCGGCAGCGGCGGCCGGAGGCCGATTCCGGTGACGTCCAAATTATACCAAATTTTAACAGAATCTTCCTCTCAACATCCCAAACAACTTTCATAACTATCACTAAGTCCAATTTCAAGCCTAACTAGGTCAATCGAATGAAAACATCCTAAAAGCTCTAGAATTTCAACTTCGAATTTCTCCTTACCGAGCTCAAGAGGGAGTGAGCCTTTTGGAGGGGTTGTTGCATGGGACGAGAGCTACAAAACCGTACCAAGCTTGCCCGGATTGGTGGCTGGAGGAGGGAGTTTCGGCGAAAGGGGCAACCAGCTGCTAGGGAAGTTTCCTCCCCGTTCGGCGGCGCAACCGGCCCGGTCACAGTCCAGGCGAGGAGAGGAGGCGGCAGTCCGAACAGGACCGGTGCGGCGGCCTGGCTTGGCCGGACGGCGGCGGCTGGGCTCGGGAAATTTCCGGCAGCCCGAAGAGAGAAAGAGAAAGGGTCGGGGAGAGAAAGAGAGAGAAAGAGTGAAGAGAAAAGAAAAAGAAAAGATGGGTTTGGGCCTCACACCAACCCAGCCCAACATCATAAAAATACCCAACTTTACCAATTTAACACCCCAAAATAAAATACCCTATTAAAAATTACCTTTTACTAGCTAAAATTTACCAATTTTACCGTCGTTACATTTTTCTCCTACGAATAACTCTCCAAAATAATCGTCCCCAAAAACCTCTCTAGGGACCAATTAAATTATATCTCAATGTCGGAGACGGTAAAATTCTTATTACAATCAAGCTAGTAAATAAGATAAAATTTTACGGGTCGGGATGTGACATTCGACGTCCTGTGATCTGGCGGTGACAATCCTTGGATTTAGCGACTTCGGTCGTGTCTTGGTGCGGCGTTCACAGTTGTGGGTGTCGAGGGAGTCAGTGTCGCAGATCGGATCGGATTCGTCTTTGAAGTGTAGGGGTCGACCAAAGCTTCTCTGAGCAGAGGTCGACTAGCGATGCCGATGGTGTCGCTGTGGAACGGCCAGCCGCCTGACTAGTGGCGCCGGCAGGCAGGCAGATGACTTGGTGGCTTTCTTGGGTGCCCATAGTAATTGGGTCTGGCTCTATTGGGTTTGGGCTCATGATCTTTGGGCATCTAGGTTTGAGCTAGTTTTTTTGGTTTTTTTTGCTAGTTTTTAGACCTTTTGGTTTTAGCTTTATTTATTTTTCTTTTCTGCTTGGTTTGGACTCCATGGTAGTTGCTTTTTGGTTACTTTCAGGTCACCTTGCATAGCTTCTTTATCGTTAGCCCTGCGGGCAAGTCATGTCTGTAATTACCTTTTTCTTATCATTCTTGATAAAAAAAACTAGGGTTGACATTGGTAGGTATACTGACTTTATTTATCAATACCATGTACCAACCAACTTATGATTGGTAGGCAAAATCCTCTACCAAAACCAACCGCCAAAGTTGGTATACCGACTTAGTTGGTACGGTTGATACTTGGTTGGTACGGTTGACAATAGGCCTCTACCAAGTTTAGATTGTGGCTCAAAAAATGAAGTGATAAATATAATTTTTTCACAAATATAATGCAATGATAGTTTTGGTCTGGTGGTATGTGGTCATATTTTCCATCAGAGCAGTCATGGTTTCGAAACATATCTCTTGCCAAAATTTAAACATTTTATATTTTAATTGTATTTATATCTATAGGATGTTATAAATATAAAACAATACATATGTTATATATTATACATATATTTTAATTGTTTTACATATATTATACATTTTATAGGTTGTTTGTAAGAGGTTAGAGGTTCAATTCTCGTTTCCTACATAGATATGGATGTATTTTTACATAATTACACATACATGGTTGGTACGGTATACCGATTGTATGAAAATCTCAATACCAAGTACCAATCATGTTACCAAGACTGGTACGGTATACCGTACCAAATAAGTCGGTTACCAAGTCTTTGGTATACCAACTAGGTTGGTACGGTTGATACTTGGTTGGTTGGTTTCGACCATGACCTAAATTACCAGCTCTAAAAAAAACAACACTTCCGATAAACTATTTAGATTAGGTGACATATAAGTAGTTAAATATACTGATTGAACAATGTATTATCAAATGAATGAAAATATCAACATATAATTGTGTAGGTGTGAAAGAAGTACACAAGTAGCAAATTAAGATACAAGCTAGTGAGGAAATTGATCGGAAGATTCAACGAAATTCCGAAAGCGGTTATGACAGATTCAACTGTTGATTGAAGGGAATTTGGGATGTTTGATAATGTGAAAGGGTGGAGCTAGAAACATGGGTCCCCCGAAGGAAGCGCCAACAGAGAGAAAGCTCCCTTTATAATTTATTTAGCAAAAAAGTAATCGTTTTCAAACAGGTAGATAGAGTTGAGAAAAGCCAACAGAGAGAGAAGAAGAATATAAAAATGGAGGAGCTAGATAGACGAGGTTAGCTTCCTCAGTAAGATGCCTTGCGCCCCACGCATCTTAAGAATATGAGCTGTCCCCACATTCTCACAAATCCTCTCGATCCATCTATTTAAGCCCTCTGCGTTCCGTCTGTGATATTTTCTTTCTGCTCTCTCTCGCTCTCATCGATCGATCTCTGGTTAGTTTCTGTGAGATATACGATGATGGAAGAAGAAGGTATGGTGGTGAATCAAGGCCATGATGAGCTGATGGCCTTGCCTCCCGGATTTCGTTTCCATCCCACCGACGAGGAAATCATAACTTGCTATCTAACGGAGAAGGCGGTCGACAGCAACTTCACCGCGACTGCGATCGGTGAAGCTGACCTGAACAAGTGTGAACCTTGGGATTTACCCAGTAAGTTCATTTGTACCCTAGCCTGCTCTTAACTAGTTCGATTGATCAGATTATGCAGTCTTAATTATAACTATTTGATTCTGATATTATGGCAGACAAGGCAAAGATGGGGGAGAGGGAATGGTACTTCTTCTGCCAGAGAGACAGGAAGTATCCTACAGGCATGAGAACGAATCGAGCAACGGAATCTGGATACTGGAAAGCCACCGGAAAAGATAAAGAGATTTTCAAGCGCAAAACCCTTGTGGGGATGAAGAAGACTCTTGTGTTTTACACCGGCAGAGCTCCAAAGGGTGAGAAGACCAACTGGGTCATGCACGAATACAGACTCCATGGCAACCTCTCTAAGTCTACAAAGGTGACCACACGCATCCCCTTCTTTCTCTCTTACGTTACTTTGCTTTCTGGATTCTGTTACCTTTCCACAAAGAAAATTTTTGGCTACCTTTTTCTTGAGATCAAATTGCATATGATGGTTAGTTTTCAATCCTCAGATCTTTTTCACTAATTTTTCTTTCTTTTCTTATGTCGGTTGGGAGTTTCTTTTTATGGGTAGAGGGACTTAAAAAGAAAAACTAAAAAAAAGAAGATGGATATTTAGTGTCAGCTGGTGGAATTGAAGTCATGATCGAATTCAGTACGTAGTTTCTGATAATGTGTATTGTTGTACGTTGCAGGATGAATGGGTTGTGTGCAGGGTTTTCCACAAGAACATGGGGCTTAAAAAGACAAGTAGTCCCTTATCTCCTACTGATCAAGGCGCCGGCGGCCAGCTGCTTAGGCTCAACTCTTTTGGGGATGATTTCTTGGATTCTTCTTCTTCACTCCCACCTCTCATGGATCCTACTCCTTCCTATGACAAGTCTGCAGGCTCTTATAGCGGCTACCGTTTCGACTACGGAGAGCACAACGACCACAATACCAAAGGAAACATCACAGCAGCACCATTATCAATACCAGCAGCCAATAAAAATATAACACCAGCAGATTTGCAATACTACTTTGAAGTTGGCTCTTCCACTCGCCAGATGAATAGCTTTCAGCTTCCCAACGCCGCCGGTAGCAACCAAATGAGTAACCCAAAGGCAACCTCCACCATGTTATACCCTCAGATTCATCATTGTCATCAGTTGATTCCAAACCCTTCCTTCTCTTTTCAGCCAAATAATAACCTTGATTATTACTTGCGACAAGAGATAAGGGGCCCCAGGACTTCAATCCCAAACAATCAAGGCTCCTCCTTTAACTTTCAAAGCAGCGCAATTGATCATCAGGCAACATTAAGAGCAATGGCTGCATCTAAAAACAACCACCAGCACATTGAAACTTCAGTAACAACAGCAGGCTCAGGAGGCTTAGATAGCAGACAGTGCAAGCTGGAGCAGTATTCATCCAACCAGTCTATGTTTAGCGTCTCGCAAGATACCGGATTGAGCACCGCTGATATGAATACCACCGAGATATCATCATCAGTTGTCACAAAGCAAGAAATCGAGGTTGGAAGCAGCAACACATTATATGACGATCATCTTGAAAGTCCATCTGTTGTCCCTATTTCGGACATTGAAGGCTTGTGGGACTATTGACATTTGAAACTAATTACACTATAGCTAGCTAGCGTATAGAACTACTGCTTCTAATTTATGGTTCTTTAATTTTCACTCTCAAATTCATAGGTGATTAATTTGTCAAAAATGAGAGGTTATTGCACATAAAATAGTGTAAATAGTACTAGTACGCGTAGTACTAGCTTTCAGATTAATTACATTTAATTAAGTATGATTTGTACTAACGTATTGTGTATTGAATATCCCATATAGTTAGCGTCTGCAAACTCTAGTTTTCTCTAGGTCTCCACAGCCGCTTTGCACCCTTCCTCTTCCCTGTCAACCATGTCAGATGAAGTCGTCCAACATTTCGCCAGATGAAGTCGTCCAACATTTCGCCATTGCTTTGGCCATCAAAGAGGGGGGACATACCTCTCAATGGTGCTGCTCGAGTTGCAGCGGCTCCGCTGCATGTCTTTGCAGTTGGGAGATTGCTTTCTCTTGGTCGTCGCAAGCCAGATCGCCCTGTCATGATTTGCACAATCACCTGAGTCTGGGATCCAGGGACAGAGCTAGGATTTTAAAACAATCTGGGCTAAACTTTTCTATGATAAAAATTTCAAATGTATGAAAATAAATGAATTAATAATGATTGCATATTCCAAATTCAGATATATCTACAAGAAGCTAATATTAAGTTGTATGCTACGAGTTTTTGTAACAAATTAATCAAAAACTGTTTGTTTTTGAAAACTCAAAAAAAAGTTGACAATGAAGTTGAAAAGACGAAGTACGTAGTTAACAAGATTTTGTTTTGAAAAAGCTGGAGAATTTTTCCTTTTAGCAATGAAACTAATACAATGAAAAGAAACGAGACAAGAAGTAAAAAAAGAGCCACGTCAAATGGAACAACATAACATAGTTGGAGTTAATTAATGACTGAAAGAGTTGGGAATTAATAATTATGAGGACTAATGGTTAAATTTTTTAATAAAGTAATTATGTGAAGGTGCGCGTGAGATTGTACGAGCCGTGGAGACCGGAGAGATTTCAAAACAAGCTTTATTTATTCAATAAAGGAAAAATGCCTTAATGCTTAAATATTTAAAAGCTAAAACTCATTCCAATGATAATAAGATTCTTGACCCTAATTAAATGAAAAAGAGCTCAATAATTTAAAAACTAAAACTCATTCCAATGATAATAAGATTCTTGACCCCAATTAAATGAAAAAGAGACTTATTTGTGTCCAAATACACAAATCTTTATTAAATTCATAATAAAATAATATTTTTAAGACATTTTTACCCTTGGTCCTTATATATATGCTTAGAGAGAGAAAGTGTAAGAGAGAGAAAAGACTTTGCCGGCAGCTCATCGGATCTCCGGCAGCCGGACTCCGGTCACCGGTCGCAGGCCGCCGGACTCCGGTCACCGGTCGCCGGACTCAGTTACTGACCCCAGTAACTCGGTTACTCCGGCGACCGATCGCCAGAACTCGGTAATACAAGAAAAAAATATCATGCATAAAAGCCCACTGACAAATATCATGCTTCCATTTCATCTTCGCCATTGCCCCACATTCAATATTCAACATATAACTACCACAATAATGATTCTTCTCAGTAATACAAGAAAAAAAAAAGCCACAATAACCAATACATTCAACAAGTAAAACACAGAAATCCAACCAAAATTCACAATAACAGAAAAAGCAAAAAAAGAGAAAAGTGAAAAACGAGAGAGAGAGAGAGAGAGAGAGAGAGAGAGAGAGAGAGAGAGAGAGAGAGAGAGAGAGAGAGAGAGAGAGAGAGAGAGAGAGATTCAAAGCTGGAGCCGATCGTTGTTGAACTGCGCCACCACCGCCAAGTCATTCCCGATCAATGGCAGGACCTTCTCTTCATACTCAAGTCTCTTCGTACTCAAGCCCTAGGGTCTTGCAGATCTGGGAGAGGCGGTTGAAATGAACAAATGGTGGAAACATATTAATCAACTGGTGACGGTTACGGTACTCGCCGGTGACGGTTGCGGAACTTGGGACAGCTAAACGACGTCGTCGGTGGATCGGTGGTCGTATTATTGGCCGGAGGAGTCGATCGGCGGCGGGACAGCTTCATGGATCCAAGGAGATCTTTCTCCTTCTTCTCCTAGCGCAGATTGTCGAGGATCATGACAGCTACATAGATCTAGGCGAACTCTGTGGCCGGATCGGAGAAGAAGCAAAACGGCGGAGCTTGAGAGAGAGACTGTGGCCGGATCGGAGAAGAAGCAAAACGGCCGAGCTAGAGAGAGAGAGAGAGAGAGAGAGAGAGAGAGAGAGAGAGAGTAGAGAAATAGATATAGATTTGATCGGTGAGAGGTGAGAGGGTTACTAATAAGGTTAAGGATAGTTTAGTCTTTTTCTTAAGATTTGTGTAATTGGGCACAGTAAACAGATTTTCATTAGAATGGGCAATAAGTCTCTACAATTAGTATTAAATGGGTATTTTCCCTTCAATAAATCAATTGTTGGTAGGACCCCTCTTTCATTTTAATTTTTGTAAGAGGTGCTGCTTCATATACTTATTGTATATAAATTACCTACTCTATTTTGAACAACAACAAAAACTGTATGGGCTATAGCCCAGAGAAGGATGTGCTATCCTCCGTCCCTGCTGGGACCTACAAAATAGACTCCATATGAGAGCACATGGAGATCGGTGTGTCCTGAGATTCACCAAGGCAGAGGAGATCTGTGGGTTTTTGGTTGTTCCCTCTTCGTGATGGCGGAGTACGACGGCCTCCATGACATTGCTGCTGTTCCGATTGTCTCCTTCCCAATCTGGGTAGAGATCATGGGGCTCTCACCGCGTCTGTTCACTGATGAGGCCACCGAGAAGCTTGGCTTAACCCTAGCCTCGGGTTGCAAGTCGACAAGTTGGGGGTGAAGCATGGCATACGCGATAGGGTTAGGGCATTACATCGCTTGTATGACCCTATCCTGGAGGCGTTCCTGAATGTCCCTTTCGAATTCAGATCTCAGCGCTTCCTGGTGAATATATATGCAATTCAAGTACGATCGGACGGTCGGATTTTGCCGAGATTGTGGAATGCTAGAGCACTCGGTTTCAGGTTGTGAGGGTCCTTCTGTCTTGCAGCCTCGCTTCATCGAAATTGAATGCATGAAGACTCCATTTGGATTCGGGGGTTTAGCTAGGGTTTTGGGTGCCACAAACCCTAACCCTAAACCGGTTTGCCTATGGACAACTAGGGTTCAATCCAGGTGTGCACCAAGCAATCCGTTTGCTTCAAGCTGCAAACATTTTGCCCTAAGTAAGGTTTCTAATCCCTTTGCTATTTCTGGTGTGTCTACTAAGGTTAGGACACCTTCTTTGTCATTCTCGTTGCCTGGTGTGTCTGTTGCCGAGCTTGCTGCTCAACTTGCTCGATTCTAAACTCCTCCTGTACTCCTGGTGTTACCTACTGCTCATGTCATCCCTCCTCCTCTGATGTCATCATCGGCGGCTCTGGTGATTCATCATATTCTGGGGTCCAAAAGAGGACCGAAGATGGCATTGGAGGCGTTGGGGAAGAGAATTTAACATCCTGAATTTTGAAATTTCTCAAAATATATTTTTCTTCTTAGAATTAGAAAATAGATGTCGCCACGAGTTCGCCGCATTTTTCAGTGAATTTTTTAGACTCTCGAGCTATTTTTAACGATTTTTCAAAGTTTCGTCGAACTTCCGTCGAACTTCCGTCGAAATGGATTAGAGTGGTGACGTGGCACTTTCCCATTGGTCTCAATCTTTACTTAGTAAGCAAGATTAGCAGCTGATCACGTGGTGTTACATGGGCAAGTCATCCCACTAGTAGAAAAAAAGACTTAAGCGACGGGTACTTTCACATTTTGTCGCTTAAGCAATTTTTAAGCGATGAAAACAAACATCTTTGCTCAAAATACATATTTCGTCGCTAAAATTTTCTGGGGCGACGAAACATTTTCGTCGCCTAAATTTCATTGCCACAGGTCCTACTAAGACGACAACAAAGTTTTTGTCGCAAATTATTTATGTAGCGACGAAAATGTTAACACTTAAGCGACGAAAAATGTTTGTCGCATGATATCCTTCTCCTAAGCGACAAATTTACTTTTCGTTGCTTTAGATTTAGACTAAAGCGATGGAACATTTGACTTTAGAGTGACAAAATGTTTGTCGCATGATATCCTTCACCTAACCGATAAATTTCCTTTTCATCGCTTAAGTTAACACTAAAGAGACGAAACATTTGACCTTAGAGTGACGAAATTGTTTGTCGCGTGATATCCTTCACCTAATCGATGAATTGACTTTCACCGTCTCAGGTTAAGAATAAAGCGACGAAACTTTGAGTTTAGAGCAACAAAAATGTTTGTCGCATGATATCATTCTCCTAAGCGACATAACTTTTTGACTATAGCGACGAAATATTTCGTCACTTAAGTGAAATCTTCTTCCAGATTGAAAAACTGGAGAAAAACATATCTCAAACAGTGAAAAAAATTCATGTGTTTGTGATTCAGCCAAATTAACATGTTTTTCCTATTATGGTTCACCTCCTGATCCACCTGCCTGAATAAGTGTTACTTACCGGTCCAGTACAAAATACCTGGATGTTTCCCATGGAAAGGTAAAAGTTTACTATTTCCTAGCACTTTATGTCTTTGATTTATATATTATTGACGAGCTCAATAAACTAACTCCGACTTTTTATTTTCTTTAAGACAACTTGGCGGATATAAGGGGTACGTTAAAAATAAATATCGTCTAGAGGGGTCAATAGCATAGGCATACAAGGCACATGAGTGTGTAACATATAGTGAAAATTATCTCCATCAAGAAACAGAGCATGTCGGTAGTGAGATTACACCTAGGTTCAACCTTTCAGCTGTTTCTGATGATATCCGTTTGTTTAGGAAATTACCAATTTCTGAAAGATTAACCGATGATAAGTGGTTGGAAAGTTGTTAATGTGATGTCACATAAAGGTATTTATAGTGCAACTACACTTGAGATGGGCATTGCAAATAGAGATATTGAGAATGTCACTGTTGAACCATATCAAGAAGCCTCGACGTCTAATATCCCCGACACGGAGACTATTCACATCAACAACGACATCCACTTCCAACCCCGCGAGTACGTTCCCATTTCTAATTTAGAGTTTGACTTTGGTTCACTTCCATTCATCCGGCCGGACGACGAAGAGGAAGACTCAGACGATCATTCATATATATGAAGTGAGTGAGGATGATTTAGAAGACATAGAGTACGTTGATAGCGATTGAAAACTCATGGTGTGTTAAAATGTCAAATTTTCAATTTAATTATGTCATTGTTCTAGGATATTCTATATTTTTCTAGATATTCTTTATGTGTGCCTTGTCCTTATGCCATTAGGATATGTAGTTTGACTAGATCTATGTATTCTTTATCCTTACCATATTGGTATTGTGTAATTCCCTATATAATGGGCACCTATGAATGAATAAGATGATGATTCTCTTGCTATCTCTTTGTCTCTACACTTTATCCTTCGTCACGTTATCATGCACTTTGTTCTAACCCTAGAGCCAATAGCCTACCATTTATTTTTTGAAACCCTAAAAAGTGTTTTTCGGCTCCTCTATCCGACTACCGCCGCCGCCCGTTTTCTCGGCCGCTAATCCCTTGGCCGCCGCCTGCCGACAATTTTTGGTTTCCTCCGACTATAATTTTCGACTTTTTAAAGCGTTTGAAGTTTCAAAAGATATGTTTTGAAACCCTAAACTTTTCCAAGTTCAATAACTCGAGAAGGATAAAATCCTTTCCTCTCTTCTCTATCTCCATTCTATGCTTGGAATTTTGTACGTGCAGGTACCCAAAAATCCCGGAATTTTATTTGCGGGTCAAGAGTGTGTTTGATCACTCTTGTTTCCTTGTCCGGGTTGTGTATGATCAACCCCGACCTATCACCGGATTGCGTTTGATCAATCCGAGGCTTTTTTTCTGAATTGTGTTTGATCAATTCGTGGCTTTTCCAGATTGTGTGTGATCAATCCGAAGGAGAAACCATTAAAAGCATTGTTTGTGACCTCTATCGAGTCTCATAATAGCTTGGTTTTGTATGTAAGAGCAATGTAACATTCTGCTCATTTGAGTTTTAACGTACTAGATGCCTAAGGCGGATCTTCGCTTGGTATATGTGGAACCTTTCATTAGAAATGATTAAACCACATGTTTTGACCCCTAGGCTAACAAGCCTAGATGCCGAGATTTCACATCTCATGCGCTCAAAGTCTTTGACGTGCCACATCGACAAAAGTCTTCAATGACAATCTGTGCAAAAAGTAATGACCACAAAGTACTGTGGAATGCACTTATGGAGCGTTTTTTGAAACGTCCATCTAACTGAACTTGTTGAGTTATTAAGTCAAGTGGACTGCTTACCACCTTAATTGACTACATATTGTCAATGATCTTTTGTGGCATCATGATCCATAATCTTTAGCGGATTCGATCATCATCAAGTTTTCTAGGTCCTCCAAGTTGGTTTGAAATTACTAACGAGACTTGATTTTGATCATACAAATGAGAATTGTATATACGCTAATGTGATAAACTTATTTGGGATTATCTCCTAATGTGGGGACAATAATATGGGTCACGGCAACGGCAGAAAACGTCATGCCGATGTCTAGAAAAGAGGGGGAGGTGTCACAAGCTCTAATAGCGACACTCCCGAACTAGACACCATTTTGTCAAAACTACTCACATCAGCTCATGACAATGCAACCGTTGTGGATCTTCGGATCACTGGTTCAAGATTGTCAAGCCCTTTCAAATTGTGAATGCATACAAAAAGGTATAGAAAATCAATATGAGGATAAGAACGTCATCCTCATGATCATGAATTTCGAAGATTCGGATCCTGCTCTAGCTACCCCTGACTTTGACGTCATTGGCTAGACATTGATTTTCTTTCCAAGCTATATGTAATAAGGTGTTGTATCGACGTCCTTCATCTATTTGAGACCTCGATGTACTCACATTAGCAATAATGAATGCCTTGAGAATTTTTTTGAAGTTATGAAACCATTCTCCCCTTATGGTTCATATTGATTTACAATCAAGATGTACACTTACATCGTCCTTAGAAACATGGCATATTGTGCCGATTTTGGTCCCTTCTTTTGAAGGTGACTCACGGTACTGCATCCTCAAGGAGGATCGCCAACGTGTTTCCGGTTAAGTCTTCTACCCTATAGCATATTTTCCATCATCAATTGCTCAACTAGGCTCATCCAAGCTCAGTGTGATGTCTTAGAATTGTCCGAAATTAAGGAGATAGTGGTTTTAAGTGTGCCTCACACTACCGAACCTCCACGGACATGCCTGGTTATACTGACTTGGAGTTACCGAAAGCTTTTGATTTTAGATCCCCCCTACGCTATTAAACCAATTGCCGTCTTGCAAAAGACGTTGAAGACTTATCAAAGCCGGAAAATTATCATCATGATCGGATCTTCTAGGTCTTCTAAGTTAGTTTATGTTCATGTCAGGGAGCTTTTGCTAACTAGTCATGGAGTTTACGACCTTAGAACGATTGAAAGAACTTGGTTTTGATCATACACATGTCACTTTTGGCTAAGGCAAAAGCCTACATGCCACCTGCAAGCTTCACTGCTTCGCACATGCCAATTTTGCAAAAAACAGCAATCTGTCCCTTTTGGACAGTTAACTTCGTTTAAGCTTTGTGAATAGCTCCCGACGAAGACATTGAGCTTTATATCATTGGAAAGCTCTACAAGTCTAGTTTTCAGAACCTTTCGCGGTTTGTCCATATCTATTTTAACAAAGAAGTTATGGCTGTTTTAGTGTGCAAAGGTCATTTTGCGCGGAAATTTTTATGCACTCTCGGGATTGCAGCTTTTTGTAGCTTCTTTCAATCATTCTAAATGGTTCAAGTGGAACTATTTACTCTCATATCTACTCTATTTTGTAGATTTGTCTCATATAAACGTTGAGTGCTTCGCAGATAGTGGAACTATCCACAACATTCTAAGGAACTGGCAACTATCTCTGGATTTTGTACCTTGTAAATCTTCTGTGACTACGTACAATGATTGAATCATACTGGCCATTCAGGGACGCTGTTTAGCTTGAATCTTGATGCCTCATGGCACCATAATCAACGTCACAGATGCCCTTTATGCATTGAGAGGCAACCGAACCATGTTGAACTTTAAAGACATTCCTGCTAATAGTTTTCATTTGAAAACACATTGTGAGAATGAACAAAAATTCTTTTGTGCATACCTTCTCATGAATGCGGATTGCAATGCATCTTAGAGAAGTTTATGAGTCAATTTAGTGGATTGTATGTCACTACGATTTGAGTATCGAATCTCATGTTGTCGCCAAACATGATATTTGGGACACCGACTCATATAGGCTTTGGTTTGACCAAATCGGTCATCTTGGAAGAGATATAATGATCCAAATTTTGAGAAATTCTCATAGACATCCATTCTTCCGCTCAAAACGAAGACATTTGGGATCTAGCATCACCATGAAGCATGGTGGTGACCCGGGGGACATTGACGTCACCCGAATATGACTCCAACTTTCTGAAGGTCGTCCGGTCAATTCCTCAAGCAATTGAGGTGCACCGGCCTTTCCTCGATGTCGCATTGGCCCCCTGTAATGCTCATTGCTCGTTTTGAAAGCCTATACATTAGCTAAATTAGGAGTGAGAACCTCCTATGCTAAATGACACAAAAGTGAACATTCTATTCTTACACCAAACTATGTAGATAGATACAACCAACTTGCGGACACCTTTTTATGTTTTATGGTGTTGGTTGAAGTGTTAACACACTGGTCACGTGTTACACTATTATCTACTGCTTATGATGCTTATAATTCTATGGGCTCACTACCCATTCTTTAACGAAGTTTATCGGGATATAAGTTGAAGTGTCATGTACCCTATGTTCACACGCAATACGGTCTCACCGAGGCTACGACTAAGCAACTTTAGCTTGTCGCTCGAACATTATTGATGCGCACCAATCTTTCTATTGCGTCTTGGGGCTATACAATATTTGCATGCAGCTTTACTATTCATCTACGACCCACCATCATTGAATATTTTTGTACTACAGCTCGTGACTGTGTACCAGGATTGACACGAAATTGCAATCCTTGAGCTCAAACAAGATTGAAACAAATCTCCAATCCTTGAGCTCGGCTAGATGTTATTTCTAGGTGTTAAATCGCACTGCCACTGCGTACAATGATGAGTCATTAGAGATGAATAAGTACTTAGGTTGGTTGGATATGAACCTCCAACTATTTAATCCGCATATGTAGAAACCTTTTCAGGCGATCTCATTCACCGCTAAATTACGGATTGTCACTTTGATGAACAATATTCCCGTCGTTAGAGGGAGATAAGAACGCAAGTGTTTAAGTGGAACGACGTGAATTGTCGTGGTTTGTCCCCACCAAATGCTTAAAGTGTTAAAGTGACGAGATCACATGCTGCAAATATGTCTGCAAGGATTGATGTCCTATCAAGAGAACATGGCGCGACCTAAATATGTTGGTCTTGACGCCATCACCATGGATGGTGATATGGTGATGCCATATAGTGGCAAAATTGGTGTCACAAGACCGTGTGGCTCCCTAAAAGGAGGGAGGCCCTTAGGTTCGATATATTCTCGCACTAGGAAGAAAGCGAGCTTGGCACAACCTGATCCATTGATCAGTGATACTCAAATTCGTCTCATGAAGTCTGAATTGTGATTATCGTTGGGGGACGCCTCAATGTCAAATCTAATTCATATAGAGATCTCTACAAGTATTACACTAGTGTACATGAGGACGTGGGATAATGAGTCTACTATCGAACCACCCTTCGCAACTTAGTTGATTGGCCTAATGGAAAGATACGATCCAACATTAACAAAGAGATAGGTCCTTGGACAGGTGATGCCGACACCACAAGCTAAACCCTATCAACTATGTCTTTGTTAGATAGCGTAGTGAGAACAAGAGTTTAGACTCACCTTATGGCGCAAGGTCTCTCACTAACACACACTGGGATCGACTACGATGAGATATGCTCTCGTAATAGATGTCATTGCACTCCACTACTTTGTCAGTTTGGTAGTTTCTGAATAACTGAACATGTAACCTATGAATGTGGTCATAATAACATCTCTACGGGATCAGAGATATATATGAAGATCTTAAACGAACTTCATTCATCCAAATCAAGTTGCTCCAAACCACAGGAGTACGCGTTTGCTAAAGGTATTGAAACGCACATGGACTCTACTTGATTGGGAATGAATATGGTGAATTATGCCTTTGCGTGTTCATTCCGGATTTACATGGACTCTTGATGGATCAAGAGATGCCAATATGTATCAACATCCGAAGTTAGAATGAAAAAGATCTTGGGAAGACACGGTCTCGAAAAGGCACTTGATGACTGTATTGATGATGATTTTACATCAATCGGCTTAGGCGCTCTAACGAAAGTGAGGCCTACATATACTCCCATAATTAGTCAAAGTCTTTACTCTAAAGAGAGATCCATTGTTTTGTCTAAGAAAGATGACAAATATGTGTTAAGAGATGGAGTTCCCATCTAAGTACAATAAGACGCATCAATGTACTCAACACAATATGAAGGACTTGACATCTCATTCGCTATGAAAAGTTGTAAAGCTAAGTATAGCTATGTGCCCACGCAATGTCAATGTAATGGCAGTAACTCTTTTTTCAATACTTAATGGTATGAAAGGTTGAGGATTATTCTATCCCTACATAAGAAAGACACATCAAAAGCGAAATCAAGATCTGTCAAGTTTCGTAGGTCAAATTCCATGGGACCTACATGAAATCTCACTTGCTGGAAAATGGTGAATTTGGTACCATTGGAAAGGTTTATGTGTCTACTTTCCAGAGACATCAACCATTTGATCATACCTATCATATTGAGTGAGTTATGGCCGTTTTCGTAAAGTAGGACGAATCTGTCAGAGAATCTGATTTTGGAAAAACAGTCAACTTCGATGGGACTTTGTGAACAGCTCCTGTTGAACCAAAATGTTTGTAATATACGGTTGGAAAGCTAAATGAGTCTAGTTTTCAAACCATTTACGGTTCATTCATATGTATTTCCTAGAGGAAGTTATAGCTGTTCTAGTAACTGAAGGTCATGCTGCGCGGAAATCTAATTTCCTGCATGAACTTATGTTTTGAGTTCACAAGCGGCCTTCTCCTCAAGATCTAAGTGTAAAAGATCAATTGAGGACAAT
Source organism: Fragaria nilgerrensis (assembly GCA_010134655.1). Classification (NCBI taxonomy): domain Eukaryota; kingdom Viridiplantae; phylum Streptophyta; class Magnoliopsida; order Rosales; family Rosaceae; genus Fragaria; species Fragaria nilgerrensis. The sequence goes on along the minus strand of CM020977.1, from coordinate 22,621,469 downwards.
ACGGCATGATTTAGTTAATCATTGCCTAATGCTACATTTGAAGACATGTTAAAGAGCATTGAGATGCTAAGTTATTGAAATTTCCGTGATAGTAAGAATCAGGAAGAGCCCTATGATTGATGTAAAGATCAGGGGGAGGTGCGAACTTCAGAGGGAGTCTAGCACATACATACATGTCACTATCAAATGTGAAGTGTGCGTTGTACTCTTTTTCTCCTACGATCAAGGTTCAGTTTTTCTCCCACAGGGTTTTTGTGACTTGTCGAGGTTTTTGACGAGGCAACAGACCAGCACCATCGGCATATCAGCGCGCGGCACAAGGGGGAGTGTTCTAGGATATTTTATATTTTTCTAGATATTCTTTATGTGTGCCTTGTCCTTATGCCATTAGGATATGTAGTTTGACTAGATCTATGTATTCTTTATTCTTACCATATTGGTATTGTGTAATTCCCTATATAAATGACACCTATCAATGAATAAGATGATGATTCTCTTGCTATCTCCTTGTCTCTACACTTTATCATTCATCAGTCATGAATTTATTATATATATATGTAATGAATTTATTCTATTAGTTGTGATATGTATTAATTTCCGATTGATTTAGTTTTATACTTTACTAACATTTTGGATACAGCGAAAATATAAATGTTGGAATCCACCAACGGCGACTTGAATCCATATAGGACAACTAACATCAAAGCCTAAAAGCCCATGGATTAAAAGAAAACCAAATCCAAAACAAACTATTAAAATTAATGTCTGAAAATAAGTAAATCTACATTTTGAAGGCCTAAACGAACTCGGATGGTCTAAAAACCCTATATGTCGTGGCAAAGTGATGAGTTTGGTTCGTTGGCCTGTTCCGCTTCCAGAAAGGTATCATAATAGTCAATCAGACACCGAACTCCAAATCTAGAGCGAACCGGGTTTGGACTTGTTTCGATCGATCTGCTCTTCAATCTCTATCGCCATCTGTACGTTCTATATCACATTTTATGAGTATTAATTAGCAGAAAGTGAAATATAAATGATTTTCCAACTTAAACGACGAATTATGTTATTTTCGTCGCTTTAAAACGTATATTCTTTGGCGGAAAATCAATAATTTAAGTCACTTAGGCAACGAAAAATAAACATATCGTCGCCTAAGTCCCAAAATATTTGGTGGGTTGCATTCCAGGACCAAATTTTGGCCCAAATTTAAACAAACTTAAGCGACAAAAGTTTTAAATGTTTTCGTCGCTTAAGCCTCACTATGTATATTGTTTCAACGCGCACTTCCTGATCTCAATCCCTAACATTGAAAAAAAATCCCCAAATCCCTTCACTCCCTACCCTCTTCCTCCTTACCGGTCCCCAAATCCCTTCACTCCCCTCTTCCTCTTCCTCCTTACCGGTCCCTAAATCCCTTCACTCCCGGCCCTCATCCTCTTCTCACTACCTAGATGCCGCCGGCGCTCGAGAAAAGGAAAGCTCGGGAGGAGGCGGAGGAGCGTCTGTGACTTGAGTGTGCGCAACAATACGGTTCCTCTTCTGCCGGATCCAACCAAGCCACTGCGAGTACGGTGCCTGCAGGATCCCTTGCTTCGTCGGCTCCCCCTCTAACCGACGACGATGACGAGTCAACCACCCAAGTAGCAGAAACACCGGTTGAGGGTGCATCCAGGGTTTTCAGCGCTCGCCGGAAACTAAAGAAAACTGGAGGACCTCCCCAGAAAGGCAACTGGGGTGTGGTGAACAACGCAAAGGTGGCTGATATTGTGAAAAGCACGGGGAAGAAGATCGACTTGGACTTTGATTGGGAAGTTATTGATGGACCTTGTAATTCGGATGTATGCAGTCTCTTTGTCAATAGTCTTGGAAGCAGCATACGAAAAAGAGTGGCAATGAAGAAGGAATCGTGGTATGATTTAGACAAGGAGGAGAGGAAGAAGCTTTTTGACCGTCTCACTGTAAGTTAAGATAACTTTCTGTTAATTTTTTTGGTATTTTGATTCCCTGCATCATTTCTCTGATAATATGTTTGGTTAGAGTAGAAATAGAATTAGGAATTTGGCTTAATTTCAAGTGCTTGTACATCTAGATTGTGATCTGTTATGTTTATCAGCAGGATACTTGTGATGTTTGATTCTAAACAAACAAGTCTATGGTATGAAATTTTTGGAATTCAGGAACAATTGAACTTGGCCTGATTGGCTTTGTCTACAGTCCTGTAAATTTGGACCTCTGCACGTGTCTGTATCACTTTCTCATAGAGTTTCTTGTTCCAATCATGGATGATGCTCTTATATAGTTGCAAGTAGATATGCTTAAAGAACTTGGTCCTCTGTGTCTCTCTTCAGATCAAGAAACAAAAGAAAAGGCACACACAGACGCATGAACTTTGATTTATAATGTAGGACATGAATTATATTGGTGTTTATTGAACATAATCTCTGTTCTCTTATATGGTTCTAATTTTCTGTACTGGTATATCTCTCAATTTACATGCATCATGGTATTAATTTTTTTAGTATATTTTGATTCCCTGCATCATGGTATTTTGATTCCCTGCATCATTGCAACTTAATGGTTTCATGTTTTCTATGTCTTGCAGTGTTTTTTTATCATTGATTTTAATGATGTAAAAGCCATTAAATGGATCAATAAAAGGGCGGCAAGTGTATTCCGTGAATGGAAGCACGACTTGTCCGAGATTCACAAGCTCGGGGGGAGAGACGTGATTCCGGAAGAGATTTTGCACAGGCGGATGAGTGGGAGTGGCTTTGTACGCATTTTGAATCGGACAAGTACAAGGTATAAATTAAGTTTTGGTTATGAGAGTTTGGTGTTATTTGATAGGGTATATAGGTGATTTGTGGTGATTTTCCCTGGTAGGGAAGTTAACTACCACTTATTGTTTTCTTTAGTTATATGCAATCTTAAGGATGTAGCATTTGTAATTGAGTTTGTGAAACAAAAATTTAAATAAAAAAAGAAGGGGGGGGGGGGCAATCATATCATGATAGCACAACTATATAACATGTCTGAAGTTGTTTTGGTAATGGTAGCCCCAAAATCTCAGTATGATAGCCATAGGTCTGGAAGTTGTTTTGGCAATGGTGATGCCTAGCATGTGGTTTTCTTCCAATTCCATTATAGATATATAAGCATACAACCTATTTAAGAATGATAGTTTACAGAAAATCTCAATATGTGTTTTTAGAAAGATTAAATTGGCATGTATATTTATATTGGTAGTATCTTACCTGATGATGGATTCTTTTGTTGGATGTTATGCTGCCATTTAGCTCATGTACGACACCAAAAGAATGAATATTCACATGAGTTTATGTATAATTATATATATATATATATTTTTTTAGAAGAAACGAAAAAGATGAGTTTATCTATATTGTTTCCAGAATACAATCTGCACAGCTATGGTGCTCAATATCTAGTGTATGCAAACTGGGAGTACAACTTTCGTTTTGCATTTCTCATTTTCTCCCTCTGCAGGTACTTGACTGATGAGGCTGCTGCACTTTTGCTTTACTCTTTATTGCAAGGAAATGTTGGTTTTGCTGTTGTTTACTTGTTTTTTTTCCCTTGTATATAGCAGTATTAGTTAAACTCATATTTGCATTTCCTCCATACTTGCATAGTCTTAAAACTGTACTCTACCATGTCAAACTCAGTACCTCCCAGTAATCTAGACTATACCTGCATACATGTCATTGCTTTGCTTTCTGTTTACTTGTTTCATTTGCTGTGTAGTTTTGCTACTGTGTACTTCTGATTTGGCTAAAGAGACCTGAACCTTGGTCTTGTGCCAACTCCAGCAACCGTGGTAAGAAGGAGTTGGAGCACCACTCAGGGAGGAAACCTATTGTCACATTCTGATTCTTAAATCAATTTGCAGTTATTTGTTATTGGGTTACTTTGACTTTTTACCGTTTTAAGTAACCGTTTACTATTTAAGACTCCAAAAGTTGATTTTTTCTTCCGTTTGGAATTTGGGAAAACTTTCTTCACGAAAGTCATAGAGGACGTTAATACGAGTTCATAGACATGCTATACGTTAAAATCGGAGTTAGCATGAAAAAGTTATCAACTAAAAGGGTAAATTTGAGTTGGTAAAAAGGGGGTAAAAATTTAGTGGGTATTATTTTGTTCTGGTTTTAAGTTGGACCGGGTGTGGAGCAGCCCAACCCCCCCCCCCCACTCTCTCTCTCTCTCTCTCTCTCTCTCTCTCTCTCTCTCTCTCTCTCTCTCTCTCTCTCTCTCTCCCTTCCCTCTCCTCCCCCGCTCGTTTCCCGACCCGGTACCTTCTCCACCTCCGTTCGTCGCCGTCCGACGGAGTTAGGCCGCCGAACCGGTTGGGATTTGAAGCTTGGCTCGTTCTCCATCGATCTGGGTAGCTGGCCGGAGGTGTCGCGCTGTTGTGAGTTAGAAGGAGCGACCGGAAGCCGCGGCTGTGTGGGGAGGTTTTTCGCCGGAAATCGCTCCTCCGGCCACCATAGCTTGCGAAACTTAGCTTGTCTTGTAGCTCTCATCAAGGTTAGTAATCCCTCAAAAGGAATCGACTTAATTCGATCTTGGTAAGGAGATATGTTTAATTGAAGTTCTAGGGATTTATGGATGTTTTGGTTCGATTACCCTAGTTATCCTTAGAATTGGACTAAGTGCTAGTTATGAAAGTTGTTGTGCTTGATGAGAGGATTATTCTGTGAAAATTTGGGAAGCATTGTTTGTAACAGCCCGGCCCAGTCCATTGAGATATTGTCCGCTTTGGGCCCAACGACCCTCACGGTTTTGCTCTTGAGGTTTCACCCCAAAACGCGTCTCAATTTAAAGTGCTAGCTTTGCACATATGAGCATAGCAACCTATCTCCCCCGGGCGATGTGGGACGGATGCACCTACTAGCTTGCCAGCCTAGTCAGGTCATCAAAATCCACCCACCTTTGGGCCCGACGTCCGCGTCGGTACACTTCCGGCCGGGGACAGGCTCTGATACCAACTGTAACAGCCCGGCCCAGTCCATTGAGATATTGTCCGCTTTGGGCCCAACGACCCTCACGGTTTTGCTCTTGAGGTTTCACCCCAAAACACGTCTCGAATGAGAGGTGTGCAAAGCCAGTCCTTACATTGAGATATTGTCCGCTTTGGGCCTAACGACCCTCACGGTTTTGCCCCAAACGCGTCTCAATATAAGGTGCTAGGTCTGCACATATAAGCATAGCAACCTATCTCCCCCGGGCGATGTGGGACAGATGCACCTACTAGCTTGTCAGCCTAGTCAGGTCATCACAATCCACCCACCTTTGGGCCCATAACCCACAGGTCCCAGGATCGAAACCTGGCTCTGATACCAACTAACACGACCCGCCTCGAATTTCACCTTGAACCCGGAGTAAATCGTGCGGGGACCACCTCCACGGAAAGATTTACCGCAAAATTCAGTACAACCTCCCTTGAAAATGGACAACCCTTCCAATAGAAACCTGCAAACACGTCTAAAGGTTCCAAATCCAACCTTAACTTCTAGAGCCTTCATGCTCCCCAAAAACAATCACCACCAACAAGATAATAAACATTATCTAAGATAATATACATCCTCCGTCAAATATTCTAAAATATCAACAAGCCTTCACCCACAACCAAAAATATATACATTAAACCCAAGTATTCAGAGCTACTAGACACTAGCGGAAGTAAGAAAACACAGGTAGGCTAAACAGGTAACCTACTGGTGAAAGGTGGTGGAAATACGGGTGACAATGCCTCGTCTCCTACTAGATCCAATCCGAACTCTGCAGACTGGGCATTTTAAAACGAAGGGCCCAGGGGAAGACATTTAATAACGTTAGAGTGAGTGGACAAAAATAATTTAATAACAAAATATTTATGCATTCCCATTTTAATTTCATAGAAAAATATACTGCATGCGGCAGCTTAAAAGTGCTCAACTCATAAACTGACAATTTCACGACTAGCACTGGCTAGTCACCAACTCAAATAAAATGGAGCCTCTTTGGCTAAACTATATATAAACATATATTCGTATTTATTTACACTCGTCAGACTCCTTGTATGAATCCTAGAAACAATTTAAAAAAATAGAAATTCATACAAGGTTACAACGCTGGCGTCTAACGCTCACGTTGCGCCATAATGATATTTTTCCTCATTATGACCGAAAATACGGTGTATATATATATACGCGCATATCCCCTATATAAATTATTATATTTTTATAGGGCTACGACGATTGCGTCTAACGCTCACGTCGCACCATAATGGAATTTTACCTCAGTATGGTGGAAAAGCACGTATAGCTAGCTAGCATTTATTTATATACATATTATCCTCATAAACATCCAAAATATGTATATCCACCGAAAATCTCATTTTCGGGATCTCTCCAAAGGAGGAAAAATTGTCAAATAGCCGAGAAATCAATAAGTCTCATAAGAAGAAATAAATGATCAACAAAATCATTCATCGCATATTTTTCAATTAAAAACAAAAGTCCACCCACAAATTAGGCCTAAGGCTGATGACTCTCCGAGGCTTCTTCTTCTTGGGCCTCCTCACGTCCTGTTCCAAATATATATAATTAATTTCACACTAAAATCCAGTATTAATAAAATAGGCAAAATTAATCGTGAGCCATAAATACGCTCATCATTGCCTAACTTCGATATTCTTAAATCGATTCCGGCGACGTCCAAATTCTATCAAATTTTAATAGTAGCTTCCTCTCAACATCCCAAACAACTTTCATAACTATCACTAAGTCCAATTTCAAGTCTAACTAGGTCAATCGAACGAAAACATCCTAAAAGCCTTAGAATTTCAACTTCGAATTTCTCTCTCCCCGAACTCCCGCTGCCCGATTCTTCTGGCCGCCCGTCCGTCGCCGTCCGGCCACCGTTCGCCGCCGCACCGGTCTCAAAAGGTCGGCCATCAACCCAGCTTCCATTCTAGACCGGTGACAGCCGCCCTAGCTCCGCCGTGAAGGAGTAGTGCCGCCCGAAAGGCGCGGCTGCCTAGAGCCTTCCGTCGCCGGAACTCCCTCCTCCGGCCACCAATCCGGGCAAGCTTGATACGGTTTTGTAGCTCTCCTCCCGTGCAACAACCCCTCCAAAAGGCTCAAGAGGGAATCATTCATCGCATTCTTTTCAATTAAAAACAAAAGTCCACTCACAAATTAGGCCTAAGCCTGATGATGCTCCGAGGCTTCTTCTGCTCGGGCCTCCTCATGTCCTGTTCCAAATATATATAATTAATTTCCCACTAAAATCCAGTATTAATAAAATAGGCAAAATTAATCGTGAGCCATAAATACGCTCATCATTGCCTAACTTCGATATTCTTAAATCGAAACGATCCAAACTTTAATACCATACTCGGCAGTCGTAAATACAACATTCCCCAGAAATTGATTTAAATCCTACGGCCGGATTTTACATTATTTAACCGCCAAAATACCATACTTCGGAAATTCACAAACCTATTCAAAACTCATCCGAAAATTCCACAATTCACTCCATTAAATTCCTCTAATTATTACACATTTAAAATTATACAAAACCCCAAAACGGCGGCGACGACGCCGGCGGCCGGAGGCCGATTCCGGCGACGTCCAAATTCTACCAAATTTTAACAGTAGCTTCCTCTCAACATCCCAAACAACTTTCATAATTATCACTAAGTCCAATTTCAAGCCTAACTAGGTCAATCGAACGAAAACATCCTAAAAGCCCTAGAATTTCAACTTCGAATTTCTCCTTACCGAGCTCAAGAGGGAGTGAGCCTTTTGGAGGGGTTGTTGCACGGGAGGAGAGCTACAAAACCGTACCAAGCTTGCCCGGATTGGTGGCCGGAGGAGGGAGTTCCGGCGACGGAAGACTCTAGGCAGCCGCGCCTTTCGGGCGGCACTACTCCTTCACGGCGGAGCTAGGGCGGCTGTCACCGGTCTAGAATGGAAGCTGGGTTGATGGCCGACCTTTTGGGACCGGTGCGGCGGCGAACGGTGGCCGGAAGAATCGGGCAGCGGGAGCTCGGGGAAAGAGAAACCGGGAAGAAGAGAGAGAGAAGAGAGAGAGAGAAAAAAGTTTTGGGCCTCACCCATCCGGCCCAACTCTTCTATATACAACCCAAATCCAAAATTTAACACCCCCAAAAATAATACCCTAATAAAAATTACCTTTTACTAGCTAAAATTTACCATTTTTACCGTCGTTACATTTTTTTCTCCTACGAATAACTCTCCGAAATAATCGGTTGCTCTTGCAGCACATGAGAAGGATCGGCAATATACTTGCGAAGCATGGATACATGAAATACATTATGTATCCTGGCTAATTCTAGAGGCAAAGCTAACCGATAAGCAAGTGAGCCAACTCGCTCTATAATCTCATAAGGGCCGATATACCTCGGACTAAGTTTCCCACGCTTACCGAAACGTACAACCCCTTTCCAAGGAGATAATTTCAAGAACACCCAATCACCCACTTGAAACTCAAGATCTTTCCTACGGACATCTGCATAACTCTTCTGCTTACTTTAAGCGGCCTTGAGTCTATCTCTAACCACTTTAATCTTCTCATTTGTCTCATGGATTAACTCTGGGCCACAAAGCTTTTTTTCCCCCACTTCATTCCAACATAAAGGCGTACGACACTGTTTCCCATAAAGGCGTACGACACTGTTTACCAATGCTAGAATGATAGCTATTATTATAAGCAAATTCTTATCCTAACTCCTTCTGAACTGCAAGGCACAAGCTCTCAACATATCCTCCAAAGTCTGAATAGTCCTCTCGGACTGCCCATCAGTCTGAGGATGAAAAGCAGTGCTGAAATGTAATCGGGTACCTAAAGCTGCTTGAAGAGCTCCCCAGAATTTAGAAGCAAATCTAGGATCCCGATCTGACACTATTGATTCAGGCACACCATGAAGCCTCACAATTTCATTCATATAAAGTTCCGCCAATTTATCCAATTTATACTTCTTTCCCACTGGCAAGAAATGTGCAGACTTGGTGAGTCTATCCACAATCACCCAAATACCGTCATGCCCTTCCCGGGTACGAGGTAAACTGAAAACAAAATCCATGGTGATGTGGTCCCACTTCCACACTGGAATAGGCAACGGCTCAAGCAATCCAGAAGGCTTCTGCCTTTCAGCTTTTACTTGCTGGCAAATCAGACATCTACTCACAAAAGCTGCTATTTCCCTCTTCATGTTTGGCCACCAATAATAATCTTTCAAAATCCGATACATTTTTGTGCTACCCGGATGAGCTGCATAAGCGGAACTATGAGCTTCCTCTAATATCTCACTCTTCATGTCACATCCCGACCCGTAAAATTTTATCTTATTTACTAGATTGGTTATAATAAAAATTTTACCGTTTTCGACATGGAGTTATAGTTTAATTGGTCCCTAGAGGGGTTTTGAGGGACGATTATTTCGGAGAGTTATTCGTAGGAGAAAAATGTAACGACGGTAAAATAGTAAATTTTAGCTAGTAAAAGGTAATTTTTATTAGGGTATTTTATTTTGGGGGTGTTAAATTTTGAATTTGGGTATTTTTTTTATGGTGTTGGGCCGGGTTGGTGTAAGGCCCAAGCCCGTTTCTTTTTCTTTTCTCTTCTCCCTTTCTCTCTCTTCTCTCTTTTTTCATCTTCTCCCGCTGCTGGAAGTCTCTCTCCGCCGTTCGCCGCCGTCCGGCCACGCCTGGCCGCCGCACGGGTCGCGTCTGGCAGCTGGGAGCCTGCCTGGCCGGTGACCGGCCGTGTAGCGCCGCCGTGAGGGAGAGACGTCGCCCGGAAGTTCCGGCTGCCTTGGACTTTCCGTCGCCGGAACTCCCTCCTCCGGCCACCAATTCGGGCAAGCTTGGTACGGTTTTGAAGCTCTCCTCCCGTGCAACAACCCCTCCAAAAGGCTCGATCCCTCTTCAGCTCGGTAAGGAGAAATTCGAAGTTGAAATTCTAGGGCTTATTGTGTGTTTGCGTTCGATTGACCTAGTTAGGCTTGAAATTGGACTTAGTGATAGTTATGAAAGTTGTTTGGAATGATGAGAGGAAGATTTTGTTAAAATTTGGTAGAAATTGGACGTCGCTGGTATCGACCTCCGGCCGCCGCTACCGGTGGAGCCGCCGCCGTCGCCGCCGCCGTTTTGGGGTTTCGTATAATTTTAAATGTGTAATAATTAGAGGAATTTAATGAAGTGAATTGTGGAATTTTGGGACGAGTTTTGAATAGGTTTGTGAATTTCCGAAGTTTGGTATTTAAGCGGTTAAATAATGTAAAATCCAATCGTAGGATTTAAATCAATTTCTGGGGAAGGTTGTATTTACAACTGCCGAATATGATATTAAAGTTTGGACCGTTTCGATTTAAGAATATCGAACTTAGGCAATGATGAGTGTATTTATGGCTCTCGATTAATTTTGCCTATTTTATCAATATTGGATTTTTAGTGGGAAATTAATTATACATTTGGAACAGGACGTGAGGAGACTCAAATTGGAGAGACCTCGGATCGACGTCAGGCTTAGGCCTAAAGTTGTGAGTGGACCTTTGTTTTAAATAAAAAGCATGCGATGAATGATTTTATTAATCATTTGTTTATTTTGATGAGATTATTGATTTCTCGCCTATTTGATAATTTTTCCTCCTTTGGAGAGATCCCGAAAATGAGATTTTCGGTGGATATATATGTTTTGGATTTTATGAGAATAGTATGTATATAAATGCTAGCTAGCCATACGTGCTTGGTCCGTCATAATGAGGTAAATACCATTATGGCGTGTCGTGCGTGTTAGACACAAGCGTCATAGCCCTATATCAAAACTTCTTTCTTTTTCAGTTTATTTAGGTTTTCATATAGGGAGTCCACACGTATATGTACATCGTCCCTTTTCGGTCATAATGAGAAAAAATACCATTATGGCGCAATGTGAGCGTTAGACGCCAGCGTTGTAGCCTTGTATGAATTTCTATTTTTCTGAATTGTTTTTAGGATTCATACAAGGAGTCTGACGAGTGTAGATACATACGAATATATGAATATATATGGTTTAGCCTGAGAGGCTCCATTTTATTTGAGTTTGTGACTAGCCAGTGCTAGTCGTGAAATTATCAGTTTATGAGTTGAACACTTTTAAGCTGCCGCATGCAATATATTTTCTTTGAAATTAAAATGGGAATACATAAATATTTTGTTATTAAATTATTTATGTCCACTCACTCTAACGTTATTAAATGTCTTCTCTTGGGCCCTTCGTTTTAAAATGCCCAGTCTGCAGGATTGCATAGTTGAGATCCGACGTACATGGAGAAGAGGCATAATCAATAGTATAGCTTCCGCTCTTTTCTATTTATTTCTAATTCATTTCCTCTCAAATAGAGTTGCTCTGAATATGTTGGTTATAGGATCTTTGTTAAATCTATATTGGGAGAGGTTGTGATTTGTGGGGAGCACGAAGGCTCCAGGAGTCTATAAGGTTGGATTTGGAACCTTTAGACGTGTTTGCAAGTTTCTATTAGAAGGGTTGTCCATTTTCAAGGGAGGTTGTACCGAAGTTAGTGGTAAATCTTTCCTTGGAGGTGGTCCCCGCACGATTTACTCCGGGTTTAGGGTGAAATTCAGGGTGGGTCGTGTCACTTCAACTCTTCATTTCTTTTTGGAACACAAAGCCGATTCTTAAACAATAAAATCCCATCCGTTCTAACTGAAAAATGATCGGCTGCGGCTCCGCTCAAAGCTCTTTCTATCAATCGAACTGTGGAAGGATCATTATTCTGTGCTTCCCGTACTTTATCAACCAAAACTGGCCTCACATGAAAACTAGCTACCAAGGCACTAACCTCATCTACTGCCAAATCTACTCCTGTAGCTCGTAACTCACTAAGAAGTGGAACACGAACCATCCTCAAGTGAGATAAGGATATGGAGGGATTTCGACTAAGAGCATCAGCTACCACATTAGCTTTTCCAGGATGATACTCGATAGTGCAATCATAATCACTAATCAACTCCATCCACCTTCTCTGTCTCAAGTTTAGCTCTCTTTGAGTGAACACATACCGAAGACTCTTGTGATCGGTAAAAATCTGACACTTGGCTCCATAAAGATAATGTCTCCACAACTGGAGAGCAAAAACTACCGCTGCAAGCTTCAAATCATGAGTAGGATAATTCCCCTCGTGCGGCTTTAATTGCCTAGAAGCATAGGCAATAACTCGCTCATGCTGCATCAATACCCCACCTAGACCACGTCCAGAAGCATCACAAAATACCACATACTCCCCACTATCATCCGGAAGTGCCAAAACAGGAGCACTAATCAAACGATTCTTCAATTCTTGAAAACTTTGCTCACAGTCATCAGACCATTCAAATTTAACACTCTTCTTGGTCAACCTTGTAAGAGGAGCAGCAATCCTTGAAAAATATTGCACAAAGCGCCGATAATAACCTGCTAATCCCAAGAAACTACGGATCTCCGTCACAGTGGTAGGTCTTCTCCAATTTGACACGGCTTCCACCTTTTGGGAATCTACACTAACTCCTTCTGCCGAAACCACATGGCCCAAAAATCCCACTTTATCTAGCCAAAACTCACACTTGCTTAACTTAGCATATAACTAGGAATTCCTCAAAGTCCGCAATATTATTCTTAGATGTTTGGCATGCTCCTTCTCACTTTTTGAGTAAACCAAAATATCATCTATGAATACGATCTCGAAACGATCAAGATATGGACTAAACACCCTATTCATGAGATCCATAAAAGCAGCAGGTGCGTTAGTAAGTCCAACTGGCATCACCATAAATTCATAATGACCATAACGTGATCAAAAGGCGGTCTTGACTATGTCACTCTCCTTGATCCGTAATTGATGATACCCAGATTTCAAGTCAATCTTGGAGAAAACAGAAGCACCCCTCAACTGATCAAATAAATCATCGATCCGAGGCAACGGATATTTATTCTTCACTGTGATCTGATTCAACTTCCTATAGTCAATGCATAGTCTCATGGTGCCATCTTTCTTCTTAACAAACAATACCGGAGCACCCCATGGAGACATGCTAGGCCGAACAAAACCCTTGTCTACCAACTCCTGTAATTGAGTCTTCAACTCTTTCAACTCCGCTGGAGCCATTCTGTAAGGTGCCTGAGAGATAGGCATAGTTCCGGGAAGTAATTCTATAGAGAAGTCTATCTCCCTTGCAGGAGGCAAACTAGGCAACTCCTCAGGAAAAACATCCGGAAACTCTCTTACTATAGGAATATCTTCTACTCCCAAAACTCTCATACTTGTATCCACCACATGAGCTAAATACGCCTGACAACCTTTATTTAATAATTTTCTTGCAGCAACAGCGGAAATTAGGCAACTCGAAATAACATCTCTTTCCTCTTGAAAAGCAACCTCAAATCCACTTGGACTTCGAAGCACCACTACTTTCTGAAAACAATCTATCAAAGCTCTATATGCTTCCAAAAAGTCCAGCCCCAAGATCACATCAAACTCCACTATCTCTAAAGGAATTAAATCGGCCTTGAAATTAAATCCCTCAACTAAAACTTCACATCCACTAAATACCCAATTAATTCTCATCACCTCACCGGAGGGTAGAGACACTTGCTTATCGGTTAGCTTTGCCTCCAGAATTAGCCAGGATACATAATGTGTTTCATGTATCCATGCTTCGCAAGTATATTGCCGATCCTTCTCATGTTTTGCAAGAGAACCGATCAGTTTGATGAGAGATTTGTCCTATGAAGAGGAACCGGTTCAGATTCTCGACCGAAAGGAGCAAGTGCTTAGGAACAAGACAATCCCACTTGTCAAGGTGCTTTGGAGAAGTCATCAAGTAGAAGAAGCTACTTGGGAATTAGAAGAGCAAATGATGCAGCGGTATCCCTACCTCTTCGAATGACAGGTATGTAAATTTCGAGGACGAAATTTTTATAAGGAGGGGAGAATTATCACATCCTGACCCGTAAAATTTTATCTTATTTACTAGCTTGATTATAATAAGAATTTTTACCGTCTCCGACATTGAGTTATAGTTTAATTGGTCCCTAGAGGGGTTTTGAGGGACGATTATTTCGGAGAGTTATTCGTAGGAGAAAAATGTAACGACGGTAAAAATGGTAAATTTTAGTTAGTAAAAGGTAATTTTTATTAGGGTATTATTTTTGGGGGTGTTAAATTTTGGATTTGGGTTGTATATAGAAGAGTTGGGCTGGATGGGTGAGGCCCAAAACTTTTTTTTCTCTCTCTCTTCTTCCCGGTTTCTCTCTCCCCGAGCTCCCGCTGCCCGATTCTTCCGGCCACCGTTCGCCGCCGCACCGGTCCCAAAAGGTCGGCCATCAACCCAGCTTCCATTCTAGACCGGTGACAGCCGCCCTAGCTCCGCCGTGAAGGAGTAGTGCCGCCCGAAAAGCGCGGCTGCCTAGAGCCTTCCGTCGCCGGAACTCCCTCCTCCGGCCACCAATCCGGGCAAGCTTGGTACGGTTTTGTAGCTCTCCTCCCGTGCAACAACCCCTCCAAAAGGCTCACTCCCTCTTGAGCTCGGTAAGGAGAAATTCGAAGTTGAAATTCTAGGGCTTTTAGGATGTTTTCGTTCGATTGACCTAGTTAGGCTTGAAATTGGACTTAGTGATAATTATGAAAGTTGTTTGGGATGTTGAGAGGAAGCTACTGTTAAAATTTGGTAGAATTTAGACGTCGCCGGAATCGGCCTCCGGCCGCCGGCGTCGTCGCCGCCGTTTTGGGGTTTTGTATAATTTTAAATGTGTAATAATTAGAGGAATTTAATGGAGTGAATTGTGGAATTTTCGGATGAGTTTTGAATAGGTTTGTGAATTTCTGAAGTTTGGTATTTTGGCGGTTAAATAATGTAAAATCCGGCCGAAGGATTTAAATCAATTTCTGGGAAAGGTTGTATTTACGACTGCCGAGTATGGTATTAAAGTTTGGATTGTTTCGATTTAAGAATATCGAAGTTAGGCAATGATGAGCGTATTTATGGCTCACGATTAATTTTGCTTATTTTATTAATACTGGATTTTAGTGGGAAATTAATTATATATATTTGGAACAGGACGTGAGGAGGCCCGAGCAGAAGAAGCCTCGGAGCATCATCAGGCTTAGGCCAAATTTGTGAGTGGACTTTTGTTTTAAATAAAAAGCATGCGATGAATGAATTTATTAATCATTTATTTTTTCTGATGAGACTTATTGATTTTCTCGGCTATTTGGTAATTTTTCCTCCTTTGGAGAGATCCTGAAAATGAGATTTTCGGTGGATATGTATTTTGGATGTTTATGAGTATAGTATATAAATAAATGCTAGCTAGCTATACGTGCTTTTCCACCATACTGAGGTAAAATTCCATCATGATGCGACGTGAGCGTTAGACGCAATCGTCGTAGCCCTATATAAATATAATAATTTATATAGGGGATATGCACGTATATATATATACACCGTCTTTTTGGTCATAATGAGGAAAAATACCATTATGGCGCAACGTGAGCATTAGACGCCAGCGTTGTAGCCTTGTATGAATTTCTATTTTTCTAAATTGTTTCTAGGATTCATACAAGGAGTCTGACGAGTGTAAATACATACGAATATATGTTTATATATAGTTTAGCCAGAGAGGCTCCATTTTATTTGAGTTTGTGACTAGCCAGTGCTAGTCGTGAAATTGCCAGTTTATGAGTTGAGCACTTTTAAGCTGCCGCATGCAGTATATTTTTCTATGAAATTAAAATGGGAATGCATAAATATTTTGTTATTAAATTATTTTTGTCCACTCACTCTAACGTTATTAAATGTCTTCCCCTGGGCCCTTCGTTTTAAAATGCCTAGTCTGCAGAGTTCGGATTGGATCTAGTAGGGGACGAGGCATAGTCACCCGTATTTCCACCACCTTTCACCAGTAAGTTACCTGTTTAACCTACCTGTGTTTTCTTAGTTCCGCTAGTGTCTAGTAGCTCTGAATACTTGGGTTTAATGTATATATTTTTGGTTGTGGGTGAAGGCTTGTTGATATTTTAGAATATTTGACGGAGGATGTATATTATCTTAGATAATGTTTATTATCTTGTTGGTGGTGATTGTTTTTGGGGAGCACGAAGGCTCCAGAAGTTAAGGTTGGATTTGGAACCTTTAGACGTGTTTGCAGGTTTCTATTGGAAGGGTTGTCCATTTTCAAGGGAGGTTGTACCAAATTTTGCGGTAAATCTTTCCTTGGAGGTGGTCCCCGCACGATTTATTCCGGGTTCAGGGTGAAATTCAGGACTGGTCGTGTCAGTGTAAGGACTGGCTCTGCACACCTCTCATTTGAGATGCGTTTTGGGGTGAAACCTCAAGAGCAAAACCGTGAGGGTCGTTAGGCCCAAAGCGGACAATATCTCAATGGACTGGGCCGGGCTGTTACAGTTGGTATCAGAGCCTGTCGCGGACGTCCGGCCCAAAGGTGGGTGGATTGTGATGACTTGATAGGCTGGCAAGCTAGTAGGTGCATCCGTCCCACTTCGTCCGGGGGAGATAGGTTGCTATGCTTATATGTGCAGAGCTAGCACTTTAAATTGAGACGCGTTTTGGGGTGAAACCTCAAGAGAAAAACCGTGAGGGTCCTTGGGCCCAAAGCGGACAATATCTCAATGGACTGGGCCGGGCTGTTACAGTTGGTATCAGAGCACAAGGTTATTCGATTCCTTTCTCGTTTTAGTATTACCTCATATTCTTGGTCATACTTAGTGTCTATAGAGTGATGGTCCGATCGCGACGGATCTATTAGCATTATATGCTTTAGACACTTTGTGTTGATTAAGTTCGTGATGTAGTTGTTCTTGTCTTATTTATGGACAATATTGTGCCATAAATGTTTATATTTTCAAGACTATGCCTCTGTACGCCGACCTCTTGGGTATCATTATGCTTTGAGTAATGGAAAGGTGTATGGATTATGCCTTTTCCAAGGGTTATTGAGTTGATATCATAATTGTTAGAGTTAAATTGCGAGTTGGAAACTCCAGTGGGGAACTCATATGCGTGGCAACATTCTTTTCATTTGACTAATGATTGATTGGGTTACGATTAAGATGTTAGGGTGAACATCTTGTGTGAATCTGTAGTAGGAAAATGTTTGATTCGATGCATGTCTTGGAGTTTCCTATTTATGGTGGGAAAGTATGGAGTTGTAGTAATCCGGTGGAATATCTTGGTATCGAAATCGTGACTTCTGGGAGAAAATAGTTGGAAAGGAAGTTCGAAATAGTGGTGTATTATTTTGAGGTAAGGGTTGGTTGAAGTGATGCGGGAGGTAACTTAGTCATTCAAAGAGGTACCTGTGTGAGTTGTTGAAGACTCAATTTTGGGCTAATTAGTCACGGGGGATTTGTGGCTAATAAAAAGGCTATCAATTTAGAGAAGTCTTGATTGATGATCAAATTTCCAACTGTCTTGTCCGTAGAGAAACTCAGTTGGGATTATTTTGGTTAATGCTTGTTATGGTATGGTGGCGCATGTTTTGGCCATACAACTTTAATCTAGGATATGTTTTTTATCCTTGAAATCTTTATATTAAAGAGTATAATCAGAGCATTTTTAGAAAAGGAGGTTATTAGTAGTCGGGAATGGATTAAATATGTTGAGATCTTTGGAAGTTCTTAGTAATGCTAATTTTTAGCGACCTTGGTCGCTAGGATGGAAAAGTGAGGAATGTTGGTGTGGCGTGAATGTCCAGAGGAAAGTTTTACATCTTAAAGTGCGTGGCTATTGGAGTTGAATATTGTGTTATCTGAAATAACTGTAGATAAAAGGATTTATTGGAGAAGCGTGGATGGGTGTTTATAGTGCTTTCAGTCGGCGTTGTATTGAGTTAGTCGATACAAGTCTTAAATGACATAATATTAGTGCTAAGTGTGAACGAAGTCTATTTGCTAATGTCACTTCGTTTGCAGTTGGAGTTTCTTTGGCATACTCCGCTTGGGGATTTGTTCATCTTCCATGCTAGTGACTTAGTAAATTGGATTTTATATGGAACATGTTTTGGCGATATATAAGTTGTTTATGTTGCAGTTTTATGTAACCGAAATATTCCATTCGCATGATAATCATGTTTCAGATCATCTTCTGGTCTGGGGTGAAGAGAATATTGAGTATAACAGAATTAGGAGAGAACTGGTATTCCCATAAGCTGCTAGTTTGGGTGCTCAAAATGGTAATGTAATAGTTTTGGTGAAGAGACCTAAGTGACGTGGTTTTGATCTCTTCATAATGTCGTTTCGAGAATCGAGGTTATCATATGTTAGTGGACTGGTTGTCACATCCCAGGACCCATCCGCCGTAACACGATATTGTCCGCTTTGGGCCCACCGGCCCTCACAGTTTTGTTTCCGGTAGCTCAGGAGCAGCTTCCCAGTAGGTCACCCATCCTAGGATTGCTCTAGCATCAACATGCTTAACCTTGGAGTACCCATCCCCTCCGAAGCCGCTAAGCCACCAAAAAGCCTCGTGTTAGATTGGAGATGAGCATGTACATATACAGCACATAACCCCTCTCTGTTTGGCCGATGTGGGATATTACAATCCACCCCACTTGGGAGTCCGACGCCCTCGTCGGCACACTCGCACCACACGGCAGAGTGGCTCTGATACCATTTGTCACATCCCAGGACCCATCCGCCGTAACACGATATTGTCCGCTTTGGGCTCATCGGCCCTCACGGTTTTGTTTTCGGTAGCTCAGGAGCAGCTTCCCAGTAGGTCACCCATTCTGGGATTGCTCTAGCATCAACAAGCTTAACCTCGGAGTACTCATCCCCTCTGAAGCCGCTGAGCCACCAAAAGGCCTCGTGTTAGATTGGAGGTGGGCATGTACATATACAGCACATAACCCCTCTCCGTTTGGCCGATGTGGGATATTACACTGGTCACTTAGGCAGAGCAAGATTTTCTTGTGGACTTGCGAGAGCTTTGACTTCGCGAAAGACTCTGCAAAGTGTCTCGGTGCTAGAAGTGATTGTTGCAATTCTGCAGTGTGTGCATCCTTAAATCTGTTCATTTAGCGGGTCTTAATTTTGACACTATGAGCATGTGGGAATACGTGAACTTTAGTTTCCTAACAAGTGAGCTTCAATGTCGAGTTTGTGAGCAGCGCATTGACAAGGTTGTTGCATGACGTTAGGAGATTTGAGTCGATGGTGATAGCGATTTTTCATTGCACAAGATATAGTGTGCATACCTACGGGTACTCGTACTCTGGAACATGTATCACTGAACTCACTTACGTGTAAACGTTAGTGGTAGTTCAACGAAGGATTTAGAATCTTTGAGAAGATTTAGAATAATTCAGGATTCAAATGAAAAGGTTAAAGGAGTCAGAGTTAGACTCAAAACAGCTCTTAGTAGCCAGAAGAATTATAAAGATGTCCGCAGGAAGGACCATGAGTTTTAAGTGGAGGTTTGGGTGTTTTCGAAATTGTCTCCTTGGAAAGGGGTGGTACATTTTGGTAACGTGGAAGCTTGGTCCGAGATTTATTGGTTCTTATGGGTTTTTAGATCAAGTTGGCTCTCTTGCGTATCGGTTAGTTTTGCCTCCGGAGTGATCCAAGATACATAATGTGTTTTATGTATCCATGTTTCGCAAGTATATTGCCGATCCCTCTCATGTGCTGCAAGAGCAACCGATCAGTTTGACGAGAGATTTGTCCTATGAAGAGGAACCGGTTCAGATTCTCGACCGAAAGGAGCAAGTGCTTAGGAACAAGACAATCCCACTTGTCAAAGTGCTTTGGAGAAGTCATCAAGTAGAAGAAGCTACTTGGGAATTAGAGGAGCAAATGATGCGGCAGTATCCCTACCTCTTCGAATGACAAGTATGTAAATTTCGAGGACGAAATTTTTATAAGGAGGGGAGAATTGTCACATCCCGACCCGTAAAATTTTATCTTATTTATTAGCTTGATTATAATAAGAATTTTACCGCATCCGACATTGAGATATAGTTTAATTGGTCCCTAGAGGGGTTTTGAGGGACGATTATTTCGGAGAGTTATTCGTAGGAGAAAAATGTAACGACGGTAAAAATGGTAAATTTTAGCTAGTAAAAGGTAATTTTTATTAGGGTATTATTTTTGGGGGTGTTAAATTTTGGATTGGGTTGTATATAGAATAGTTGGGCCGGATGGGTGAGGCCCAAAACTCTTTTCTTTCTCTCTCTTCTCTCTCTTTCTCTCCCGACGCTCTCTCTCTCTTCTCTCTCTTTCTCTCCCGACGCTCTCTCTCTCTCTCTTCCTGCTGCCCGATTTTCCGGCCGCCCGTCCGCCGCCGTCCGGCCACCGTTCGCTGCTGCACCGGTCCCAAAAGGTCGGTCATCAACCCAGCTTCCATTCTAGACCGGTGACAGCCACCCTAGCTCCGCCGTGAAGGAGTAGTGCCGTCCGAAAGGCGCGGCTGCCTAGAGCCTTCCGTCGCCGGAACTCCCTCTTCCGGCCAACAATCCGGGCAAGCTTGGTACGGTTTTGTAGTTCTTCTCCCGTGCAGCAACCCCTCCAAAAGGCTCACTCCCTCTTGAGCTCGGTAAGGAGAAATTCGAAGTTGAAATTCTAAGGCTTTTAGGATGTTTTCATTCGATTGACCTAGTTAGACTTGAAATTCTAGGGCTTTTAGGATGTTTTCGTTCGATTGACGTAGTTAGACTTGAAATTGGACTTAGTGATAGTTATGAAAGTTGTTTGGGATGTTGAGAGGAAGATTCTGTTAAAATTTGGTAGAATTTTGACGTCGCCGGAATCGGCCTCCGGCCGCCGCCGTTTTGGGGTTTTGTATGATTTTAAATGTGTAATAATTAGAGGAGTTTAATGAAGTGAATTGTGGAATTTTCGGATGAGTTTTGAATAGGTTTGAGAATTTCTGAAGTTTGGTATTTTTGGCGGTTAAATAATGTAAAATCCGACCGTAGGATTTAAGTCAATTTCTGAGAAATGTTGTATTTACGGCTGCCGAGTATGATATTAAAGTTTGGATCATTTCGATTTAAGAATATCGAAGTTAGGCAATGATGAGCGTATTTATGGCTCACGATTAATTTTACCTATTTTATCAATACTGGATTTTAGTTGGTAAATTAATTATATATTTGGAACAGGACGTGAGGAGACTCAATTGGAGAGACCTCGGATTGACGTCAAGCTTAGGCCTAAAGTTGTGAGTGGACCTTTGTTTTAAATAAAAAGAATGCGATGAATGATTTTATTAATCATTTATTTCTTCTGATAAGATTTATTGATTTCTCGCTTATTTGACAGTTTTTCCTCCTTTGGAGAGATCCCGAAAATGAGATTTTCGGTGGATATATATATTTTGGATATTATGAATTTAGTATGTATATAAATGCTAGCTCTGCACATATAAGCATAGCAACCTATCTCCCCCGGGCGATGTGGGACGGATGCACCTACGAGCTTGTCAGCCTAGTCAGGTCATCACAATCCACCCACCTTTGGGCCCGACGTCCGCATCGGCACACTTCCGGCCGGGGACAGGCTCTGATACCAACTGTAACAGCCCGGTCCAGTCCATTGAGATATTGTCCGCTTTGGGCCCAACGACCCTCACGGTTTTGCTCTTGAGGTTTCACCCCAAAACGCGTCTCAATTTAAAGTGCTAGCTCTGCACATATAAGCATAGCAACCTATCTCCCCCGGGCGATGTGGGACGAATGCACCTACTAGCTTGCCAGTCTAGTCAGGTCATCACATTGTTCGTCACTGGAGTTCGGCTGTCGGCCGCCGCTGCCAGCGGAGCAGGCGACGGCGTTGCCCCTTAGGGGTAGCTTTTCCTGTTTTTGAGTTTGTGTTCATGAGAGGAGTTTAATGAAGTAGTTTAGAATTTTTGGAGGAGTTTTGATAAGGTTTGGGAGTTTTCAAAGATTAAGGATTTTTCCGGTTGTTAGAATGAAAATCCGGCCGTTGGATTTCCTTGGTAATTATTCTAGAATGTTAGAATTGGTGAATTAAGGTCGTGGTGGAGTTTGATGTGAATCCGGTAATCTTAACCCTAGTAAGGGTAGTGGGTTAAGCGTTTGGGTGTTTAAATTCACGTATTTATTTTTTAGAATTGAAGTTTGGTTCTAAGCATGGTTGTTGTGCCAGGATGCGAAGGGAACCTCGCTTGAGTGGTGATGCGGATATTTTCGGGCTTATGCCTAAATTAGTGAGTGGACATGTTGGTTTTTAATTAATATGCATGCATGATTTTATAAGTTGCCCATTATATTTTCCAAGTTAAAATTGTAATTTTCGGCTTATGAAATCATCTTTGAAGTTATTTGATTTTGATGCATGGATTAATCTTTGCCATGATTTATACAATTTATTTGAGATTATATCCAGATTTGCATATTGCCTGGTTTTCGAAAGATGAAAATTATTTAAGTTAATTATTTCATTGAGCATTTTAACGTGTGGGACACATCATCGAATTTAATTATTTTTCTTTGCTCTTTGAATTCTTTGAGTACGGTTGGGAATCGTACTTATGCTTTAGTTATGAGTTTCTGGGAAACTCACATGGATTTATGTTTCTTTATTTATGCCATACTTGTCGGATAATATATTACTAATGCTAGCATGTTGTTCCGCCCTTCGAGGCGATATGACTTCCATGTTTTAAGTGGGGTTACTCAAGCCCTTTCCACCTTCGGGTGATGTGATGTAGTCGACAACGTCACGCAAGCCCTGCACCCTCTCTATTATCATAATGTGAAGGTGTAGGGAGTATGGGAGTATTTTTGCCTAGGAGGCACCCGAGCCTGGGAGGCTCACGTGTATGGTTATAGCTGTTTCTTAACTAATATTTATTGTCTTGACTAGCGGGGCTAGTCCATCTTTTCGATATTTTATTTTTATAAAGGTCTTTATGTACCTTTAATGTTGTTTTTGACTAGCGGGGCTAGTTCGTTATTTTGGTACTTTCTTTTACGAAGGTTATTATTTATTTTTGTCGTTAATTTGACTAGCGGGGCTAGTCCGTTTCCTTGGGATTTTTCTTTATGAAAGTTTTATCAATACTTGCATGCAACGAATTTCTTGATTATTGGAAAATGGGAAAGTAATTAAGTTTGGTTAGTTATGTTGCGATCAGTTACTCGATTATTTTTCGTCCACTCACTCTGACGTTTTTAAATTACTTTCTCCTGGGCCGTTTGGTTTTAAATGCCCAGTTTGCAGGCTAAGTCTAAATGGGGTCGAGCGTACATGGAGTCGAGGCATAGTCAGAGGCTGCTTCCGCTTAATCTTTATTCATTGTTATTCTTTCATTATTAGATATGCTCTGATAACCAGTTAGTGAATTAATTTTGTTTATGGTTGGAAGTATATTTGGAGATGTGATGAATTTGGGGAACATGAAGGTTCCAGGTGTTGAGGATGGATGTTTGGTTATAATAGTGTTAAGTTAGATTTTTCAGGTAAGGGTTGTCCATTCTCAAGGAAGGTTATGCTGAATTTTTGGTAAATTTTCCTTGAAGGTGGACTCCGCAGGATTGACCTCAGGTTTCAGGGTGAAATTCAGGGTGGGTCCTGTCACCTATCATTTACCGGGTGGCCGAGCTAAGGGATAAGGGTGCTTCATTATCGATGGTTGACATGTACCCAGTGACATACGACATCAACCAGCCTAAAACTGCTGAGCATTATGTAAGTATCAATACCTAATGTCTTAACAAAGTTTCTATGCCACTTTGCCTGTTGCATATTTCATGTGATGTTCATTTGGTAATAAGTGTAGTTAAATTATAGTGAATTGCTGATAAGTGTTTTGTGCTGAAACTTTTCGTGTTATGCGGTGTAGCTGTCTTGAGTTCGAATTTCATTAGGATTGAGGACTCTGTTTGGCTTGAAACTTTGCACCCTTGTCCTTCCATGTGATTACCCTTGATCTGAAAAGTTTGGTGTTGTTTGATAAGGTAGATGATTCATGATGAATTTTTGAAGTTGGGTACACTGCGTTGGAAATTGTGTTTGTGTTGAGCAGTTCAGTTGCTTCGTATTTGATTGGGTTTTGGGTCTTCGTTTGGCTTGAAATTTTGTGCTCTTGTTCTTCCTTATGTTTACTCTTGGTCTGCAAATTTTGGTGTTATTTGATAAGATATATGAATTATGGTGATTTTCTAAAATTAAGTGCTTTGTGCTGAAATTGTATTCGAGTTATTCTTTGGAATTGTGTTATGCTTTGGTGATGCAAACGAGTATTGAAGAGACAATTCTATGGAAGTACTAAGTCATCATTTGTGTAACTTTCAAAAAGTCAGCTAATATACATAATAAGAAGAACTAGTAAAATATGATTGCAGAACATGTTGACATCTTCAGAGCTTTTAAGCAAGATTATGAGTTACAGCTAAAGCTAAGTTTGGTGGATGCTTGAGCATTAGTCAAATTAGTTGCGGGATTCAAATATGTATGGATTGATCTTTCCTGCTATGTGCTAGCTCTGGCCTTTTGTGGTTTAATTCTTCATTTTTGAATTAATATACTGGTGAAAAGTACCATGAACAAGAACTAAGCATGGGTTGCTATGTTCCACCCAGATAGGCCAAAAATATCCATTCTGACTTTACATATATGATACCCAAATGCATGCATAACACGACCAGAAAAAAAAAATGCATGCATAACAGATGAGTTGTTTATATGACCTTTAATCACAATTGTATTTAGACTCATTTTGGTCTGAAACTTTGTACTCTTGTTCTTCTATATGAGAACTATTGATCTGGAAAGTTTCAGCTTATTCCAAAGTTGGTGATTTTTTAAAGTTTACCTTGCAGTTGGTAAAGTCCCAGAATTTTGAGTATGTTTCCTTATTTTTTGTTGAGCTAAGTGTGTGTGTGAATAAGCATGTTGCTAGTGTATAGAGAACCATGCTACGTTCCAGAAGTACGAGGATGATTTACTAGCCTCATTAGAAGCTTCCGTTGTGTGTGATGATACTATGGGTGTCTATAGTAGTTTGGTGTTTGATTGTTATATTGTAAATGAAATTGGTTGTTATATACGTGAGGGCCTTGATATGGTTCTTGTTTGCTTATATGATATGCTAGACCTATTTGTGGTATGATTCTAAAGTTGTATGTGAGGCCTTGAAATGGCCGTATGGACAAGTTTGAAATGGCCTTGAAAGGTTTATTTCATGGTTCAATTACTGTGTGAACAGCAGAAATGTAACACCACTATATATTTGTTTTGCCTTTGCCAGGTTTGCTTTAGCAACCACTTAAAACTAGTAGAGACCTTAATTTCCAGTGAACTGCCCTTTGTCTAAGTGAGGTCACAATTATTTGACTGTAGACATCTTTGCCTGTTGCATATTTCATGTGATGTTCATTTGATACAGCTGATTACTGCTTCAGTTAGCATGTTTTGATGATGTTATAATAGCTGCATATATGACTTGTACATATGATTCTTGAATTGTAGGAAAAGCTTAAGGAACATGGTGCTATTGCCAAGACTTTGCAGAGCACTCAACCGGTATCCCACCGGATCAGCTACCTCCTTTGGACTGGCCAACTCAACTAAGTGTTGTCAAAAACGCTATGGGAGAAACAAAAGGATCTTACATTCGTGGTATTGGACGAGCAGGTGTCCTAGAGAAGAGCACAAGGTCAACATCTTCCCCTTCACGCTCTCGACCGAATAACGAGGCGATGGTAGCGATAGAGGTTGCTAGAAAGGAGGCGGCTGAGGCACAAGAGAGGGCCCAAAAAGCTGAGAAGATCGCTGAGCAGTCTGCTGCAGATTATCAACTTTTGAAGTTGCAAATGGATCAAATCATGCCTCGAATAGGGCTACAGCCTATGTGTTCACCCTCGGTCCCAAGCCAACAACCTCGAGACGACGATGATGATAGGGGCCTTGACACTTCTCCGATTAGTTTAGGAAATGAGTAGATTTTTCTAGTTTAAATGTACAAACAATACTACCTAATATTTCTTTTGGTCGGTACGATAACTTTATTATTATTAGTAATATAAATATTTCGGTTAATTTATTTTGGTTTTACAGGAAATAATTATTTACTTACAAGAATATATTTTTGAGTTATTATATCTCTTAATAACAAAAATAATATTTTTTTTTCAAAAAAAATAAAACCTAAGCGACGAAAGTTGGTTATTTTTGTCGCTTAAGGGTAAAATTAAGCGCCAAAAGGTGAGAGGCCAAAAAAGTCTTCTGTCACATAAGGCTATAGCGACAGAAACTTTTGTCGCATTAAATATAGCGACGAACCAAATCTCGTCGTTACACCAAAACGTTTCGTCGCTTAACAGTAAAACGACAGGAGAATATACGTCGTTGTATCACTTAAGCGACAAACTATTTTCGTCACCTCAATTAATTATTTGTGGCATCAAATATAGCGACGAAAATAAACTTGTCGCCAAACTAAAAAGTTTCGTCGCTTAACAGTAAAATGACAGGAGAACATACGTCGCTGAGCAACTTAAGCGACGAACCTTTTTCGTCGCTTAAGTGAATTATTCGTCGCCTAGGTATGTGGCGACAAAAACAACTCCCGTCGCTTATTTCGTTTTCTTAAGCGACAGATTTTGTGTTTTTGTCGCTTAAGTACCTATGAGACGCATCATATATGACGAATCTTAAGCGACGCCGGTTTCGTCGCTTAAGTCGGAAGGCGACAAAAATTGGTACTTAGCCGACGATTTTTTCCCGTCGCTTAAGCCTTTATTTCTACTAGTGTCCCTTTTGTTTTTGACAAGTGGTAGAGTGAGAAAGAAGCAATCTCTTACCTTTTGACAAGTGTCACCCAATCTTTAGCCAAATTCACCACACCGACTCTTTGGTAAAAAAATTTGTTGTTGGCGGTAGTATATTTTCTTGTTGGTGGATGTAGTTTTTGTTGCTAGCAGTAGTATTTTTAATTGATGCAGTAGTATCTTTTTTTTACTGGCAGTAGTAGCTTTTGTTGTTGCCAGAAAATTCACCGAAGGTCGCCCTGAAATTTGCCAGAGACATCGCCGGAAGTCGGCCAGAGACATCATCGGAGGTCTGTCAGAGACTTTTCAGAAAGGAGAGTGGTCATTAACTTTTTACACTAGTGGCATTTTCTGTAAATATAAGAGAAAGAGTTTATTTTTTTGGTTGGATGATAGTCTGTAATTTTGTTGAACTTCATTATCTAATATAAAATATTATTTAAGCTTGGGTGGGGGGACTTAGGCCTCATCAAGGGCCGGGCTAGGGCCAGCCGTACCCTAAATTTTAGGGCTTAGGGTAGGGCCGGGTAAGACTTTGACTTGGTAAACAAAATTTAGGGCCGGGTCGGATATTAAATATGCAAGCCTTTACCTGCCCTTAAAGCCTATTTCGTTAGAGCTAATACGGCCGGGTAGGGCTGACCTTTTGAATAGGGCTAAATAAGGCCAAATTGGCCGAATATGACGTTATTTTGTTTAACAAAATAAATTCATTAATTTTAATATTTTTTTTTGTCAAAAATTACCTCAAGGGATATATATATGATACAAGACCCTATTTTTAGTCATATTTAACATACATATATCTTATATTTAACTTAAGACCTCTAGAATTATTAATCTAAGTAGTTATATTCATATATCTCATTAACTATCTCTCTAAATCACCGAAAATAAATTTTTATTTAACAAAAAAAAAATTAAAAAAATAAAGCTTACAAAATAAATTATAAAAAAGAAGATTAGTTGTATTGTATAAAAAATAAGAAACATATTAAAAACAATAATAAAAAAGATATTATTAGGGCATAAAGGGCGGGTTTTTAGTACCGGGCTGGGCTTGGCCCTAAAGGGCTCAATAGGGTAGGGCTGTAGAGTAGGGCCGGGTTTCATTTGTTTGACCCTTGCCCTACCCTAATTGAAAAGGGTTAGAGCCGGCCCGCCCTAACGGAGGGCCGGGTAGGGTTTCGGCCCTATAGGGTAGGGTGGGTTAGGGCCGAAGGGTCAAATGATGAGGGTTAGGTGGACTTACGAGAATAAAAATGTTTGGGTGGACCTATATAAGAGAAAATGTTTTAAAGTTGACTTATATGTAATTGACTATTTTATAGAACCTACTGGAGATAGTTGCAAATCGGCAAGAACTCTTAGTCAGCGGGTTTTCCACGCCGTCTCCTCGAAGCTATAGCAAAGGTGCAGATTTTTATCTTTGGGTGAGTGACGAGATCAAACAATCAGGTACAAGACATAAGAGACAGTAGATGAAGGAAGAGGAAAAGTAAACGGGTGAACGACATTTGTAATTATTTAGATGGTAACACAATACAATCAAAACCAAAATCCAAATTAGAGAAAGAAACACACAAAATAAATTTGATAAATCAAAGCTAATTAAAATTGTAATTGTCACACATACCACTTAATAAGAGATACCAAGAACGGCGGCACGGTTTATGACTCGTATTCTTTTAATTAATATAAACGACAATATTGTTGAAGGAGAAAAGATAACAAGAATAACGGTCTACTAATTCATTGATAGAAAGGCTTATTTATAGGCATTACATAGAGTCTCCCGAAGAATCTAGAAGTTCTATCAACTGTAATCTATTCTAATAAAGAAACTGGATTAACCAATCCTACGTGTATTAGGGCAAGACACATAACAGAAGGACAGAAATATAATTTCCTTAAACACTCCCCCTTGTGTTGCGTTCCTAATACGATATGGTGCTTATGGTGTTGCCTCGGTAAAAACCTTGCCAAGTAAAACAAAAACCTCGTGGATAAAACAAAAGACTTAGTCGAAGGAAAAAAGAGCACAACGAACCAACTACAATTGAAGATAACATGTGATGCATGTAGACTCCCCCTGATGTCTACACAATGACTCCTCCTGATTGGTAACTCAATCTCAGAGTACAGATAAACAACGCAAGCCAATGCACTTCACATACTTCAAAAGTAGACATGGGCAACGATTTAGTCATTAAATCCAGCCACATTATCCTTAGATCAGACCTGCTACACTTAACATTACTTTGATCTTTAAGGGGAAGGTTGCCTAACAACTCAAAACATAAGTTCGCGTTGAAAATCAGATTCACGCGTGGCATGACCTTCGTGTACTTAAACAGTCATAACTTCTTCGATACAATAGGTATGGATGAACCGTACAAAGTTCTAGAAACTAGATACATGTAGCTTTCCAGGCATATAAGGTTCATAACATACACTACGCCAATTTTGCCTTCAGATGAGCGGCAATGCCCGTCGTCTGATTACTTTTTTGCGTGTCGACTATCCAGCTGCATCTGATAACGATTCAGTTGACATGCATAATCTGTCGTCTGAGGAAGGTTATACGCCATATTGTATGTCGTCTTTATGAATCCAGGTTCGTAACACAAAAAATAAATCTGTCATTAGAAATCGTTACAACGACAGTTAGCTGTCGTTGAAAGAAGAATTAATCAGCAAATAATTGCATTCGTCTGTCATCTCCAATTTATTCTAACGTCACTTATATGACGTTGAAATGGCTTTTTTATCTACCCTCTTAATTTATCCATCATCTGTATTCTAGTACTATATGATTTTCTGTCGTTATAATAGTTTTAAACCTCAAAACTCTGCACATGTCTCTCGTTTGAGATCAGATCATAAGTCACATTTTTGTCGTATAAATATTTAGTTTGTGGGGTTTGACGATTCAGACGACAAATAGCTCTTTTTTGTATACGTTAATACGACAGATATGTTTACTCGTCTATCGTCCGTATCAATATCATAAGACAATTATACGTCGATTAATTGTGTAACAAGTTATTTTGTCTGTCGTTTGAATTGTTATGAACGACAATATTATGTCGTCTGATGTTGTGAACAATGACACATTATGATTGACTCTTCTTCTGTATGATGACAACAAATTTGATTTGGTTTCAATTGTCATCTGTGATGCTAATATTACATATAGACCTGTCTTTCAAATTGTATTTATATAAACCTATTCATGAGCATAAAAAACCATACAAGAAAACCTGGAAACCAACAAATTAAAGCCACATATATAATATCATCATGGTAACCAATTCAACATCATCCTTCAAATCATAACAGAACCACAGCTACTTCCATATTGTTCACAACAAAAGCTACAGTGATCACAGCTAGTTCCATATTGTTCACAACAAGCTAGCTAAAACAGATATCAGAAACCTAGCTACAAAGTAACTAACATGCTAGCCAGCTAGAGTGCTAAAATGATCGATCATATATAAAAACTAAAAGTCGATCATATATTGTTAGTTGAAAACTGCGTACTTAACTAGCAGCCCTATATATGCATGCATATACAATGAGTTCAACTTGCACAAAAAATCAACGAGTCTACTCCTAGCAATGTTAGTTACATACCCTAAACCTTAAACATTAGAACTTGTTTTGCCCATTCAGCCCGAACTTCATCAATTTGCTCCGGTGTGTAACGCAGACCCTGCTTAGTTTTCCACTGCAAATATAAAGCAACCACTAAGCTTATGGTACGAAAAATTCAAGTCAAACATGTAAATGAAGTCTAATATAAATACTTTAGCATCAAAAGCACATACAGTAGTAGCAAACTCCAAATCCTTGTCTGCAATAATATCCTTCATATAACGCATGACCAAATATGCACAAGTCTTTCCATCTTTTTGCTCTGGAATGCCCTGCAAAAGATAATCATCACAAATTAGAATCAGTTAGTGTGCAAAGCTTGATTGAGAATCTTATGGAACATGTTACAACACTTACAAGAAGGGGGATCCATTCAACTGATACTCTTGAAGATTTCTTCATCTTCTGTGCATAGTAGAACTTGATGCCACTTCAAGATTGCCAATAGAACATAAAACATATGTAAACTGATTAAACGCGTGGAAATGGTACAAGGTTGGTGACTATTATAAAAGGGTCACAAGGAACAAGTAGTTTTAATGGGTCATGTGAACTTGTGAACATCTATTGAGAATTGTATTGTATTCTTCTGTAGAAGATTAAGAATAAGAAAGAAAAAATATACCTTTGTACACCATGTTAGGTATGGAAATAGGATTATAATTTGGCATGTTATGTCATGTATACAAGTATTGTCTACAATGGGTTTTAAATTTCTAGGCAGCTTTGCAACATAATGAACTTACATAATGACATATGACATGATTCAAATGTACGTAGGTTATACAAAATCTTATTACACGATAATAAATGATTAACTAACATTATCATAGGATATTGCATTAGAATATCAAAGAGGGACGTCATTTCTTGCCCGATTGGAATCAAAGTCCTACCATTTATTTTTGTTATCGAAAGATTACACCATGCAGCAAAATGGAAAAAATGTATAGTTGAATACCATTCCTTCTAAACTTTTATTGGCTCCCCTCATCCCTTTACATCTCTCATTTTGTAGTTTTGATACTGTTTTCACTTTCTCATTAGCCTTACCAACCACTTCAATACAAAGTTAAAAACAGCAGAAAACATAGCGAGGGTGAATATCTGTTTTGGACAAACGAGTCTACAAGAGAGGAGAATTGGCTGAAAAAATACTTGAAAGGGGGTAGTGGTTTCTTTGATCAGGTTTAATAGCATAAGGTGAAAACGTAGCGAATTGATCTATAAGCTATTTGGCCTATAATATCTCATACATATAACGCAGAGCTGACAGCTTAGTCACAGATATATTCATTATGTAATCTCATTCATAACCAAAAGCTAACAACTCGGACACTCATCATTTTAGACTAAAGAACTCATGGATACCATGTATATATATTGTCCACAACATCATTTCACAAAAAATTAAAAGGGATTTTTATAGTCCACAAAACTTACTTGTCCACAACATCTTGCCATTCACTAGTAGCTGATAGTCGCCTCTTTAACGGATCCAACCAATAAACCTTCTTTCGATGTGGATCCACTACCGATAAGGTCCAATGATTACTGTATATATTTTTCCATTACATATCTAATGCATACCCTGAGTTATGAGGCACCAAATAAATCTGGTCGCTGGTCCCAACTTTGAAACGATTCATTAAATTCTTAGAGCGTTCAGTTGGAGTTCCACATCCAAGTGCACCAGTGTGATTGGGGTCAACGAAGCCAACCATGTCAGTCATCTGGGACTTCTTCAAAACCTCATTGAGGTAGCTACATAGAGATATATATTGACAACATGAAAGCAGACTTAGAAATAGCAAATAAGAAACATGGAGGAAGGTTTAACAGCTATGTCCTAATATGTTACATTAATTACCTAATGTAAAATATGATGCAGCTGGATGTTAGTTCTGTCATGTGTGTCATGGCATGAACGTCCTTTCTAAAGATAACTGCCTTTGTTGGATGACCAAATATTTCAGCAGGAAAAGTTGTGAAGATGGTGGCTCTATTATGTAATTCAGTATTTGCCCAACTGCACAAGGTCAGTAATTGCCGCGGAAGATTCGGTGGCAAGTGTTCCAAATCTTCATCATCAAGATCCTTTGGCTGAGCTTGTTGTCTCGTCCGTCTCCTCGTAGTAACTATAGTCTTTTGTTTTGCTTTGTCCTGCATATTTGTCTTATAAAACTTTATTAAGCAAGAAGTATGATTAAACCATATTTCTAAAATTATCAAAAACAAGTAGAAGCAAGTAAGGACTACCTCCACGTCAACTGCAGCCTCAATAACAAGATTCCTTGGCCAAGCAACAATAGACCCAAGAGCATCCTTCACAGTCATTATCTCATCTTTTATAGGATACGGCAGCAAATGATGACCAATGATTGGAACAACAATAGAGACTCGGACATTTTCAGCTCCCAAAGGAACGCCATGGATTGTTTGCTTGTTTGGATCAAGGTCTCCATCAACAATACGTCCAAAAGCTACAATGTTTTCCACCGTGTCAACAGCCAATTTGCAATCAAGCTGACTTTTTTGAACCTACACCATTAACAAATTAATGGTATACAGTTATATATACTAAAAACTATATCAATCTCTAAAAATGAAACAGTCAAGTTTAATATTTACCCCTTCAGCATTGGTTAATTCCTTTGGTGCAGTGACATCTTCCAATATCGACCCATCCCTTCCATCAGTGGGCTGCTCATTTTCCAAAACAGCCTCTTTACCATCAACAGGCTGCAACTCTTCCTCAACAACATCTTTACCATTAGTGCAGCCGCCTAAAACCAACCTCTTCTTCACAGCTTGACAACCAAGATGGTTACCCCGCTCCCAAGGCCTAGAACAACTCCCTTGTCTTGAACCAACGTCATTATTAACTGCTGTAACAGTTTGTGGGGATTCAAAGCCAATAACTTTCCTTCAAGCTTTGCTTCTAGCATCGCAAACTTCTTCTCCCACTTACCTCAGCCTGTTTTTTCTTCATTTCCTCCTCCCACTTTGCTTTTTCTTTAGCAAATAGACTCTCTCTCTCCTCCTCTGACACCTTCTTCCTCCCCCTTTGTCGCCTTGGCAAGTCGAAATAAGTGACACGACCCACCCCGAATTTCACCCCGAACCCGGAGTAAATCGTGCGGGGACCACTTCCAAGGAAAGATTTACCGCTAAATTCGGTACAACCTCCCTTGGAAATGGACAACCCTTCCAAACCAAAACCTGCAAACACGTCTAAAGGTTCCAACTCCAACCTTATAGACTCCTGGAGCCTTCGTGCTCCCCACAAATCACAACATCTCCCAACATAGATTTATTAATCTAACAAAGATCCTATAACAAACAACCACATATTCAGAGTAACTCTATTTGAGAGGAAATGAACTATAAATAAATAGAAAAGAGCGGAAACTATACTATTGACTATGCCTCTTCTCCATGTACGCCCGATCTCAACTATGCAATCCTGCAGACTGGGCATTTTAAAACGAAGGGCCCAGGGGAAGACATTTAATAACGTTAGAGTGAGTGGACATAAATAATTTAATAACAAAATATTATGCATTCCCATTTTAATTTCAAAGAAAATATACTGCATGCGGCAGCTTAAAAGCGCTCAACTCATAAACTGGCAATTTCACGACTAGCACTGGCCAATTACAAACTCAAATAAAATGGAGCCTCTCTGGTTGAACTATATATAATCATATATTCGTATGTATCTACACTCGTCAGACTCCTTGTATGAATCCTAAAAACAATTTAGAAAAATAGAAATTCATACAAGGCTACAACGCTGGCGTCTAACGCTCACGTTGCGCCATAATGGTATTTTTTCTCATTATGACCGAAAAGGACGGTGTATATATACGTGTGGACTCCCTATATGAAAACCTAAATAAAACGAAAAATAAATTAGTTTTCATATAGGGCTATGACGCTTGTGTCTAACACTCACGACACGCCATAATGGTATTTTACCTCATTATGACAGACCAAGCACGTATGGCTAGCTAGCATTTATATACATACTAAATTCATAATATCCAAAATATATATATCCACCGAAAATCTCATTTTCGGGATCTCTCCAAAGGAGGAAAAATTGTCAAATAGGCGAGAAATCAATAAATCTCATCAGAAGAAATAAATGATTAATAAAATCATTCATCGCATGCTTTTTATTTAAAACAAAGGTCCACTCACAACTTTAGGCCTAAGCCTGACGTCGATCCGAGGTCTCTCCAAATGAGTCTCCTCACGTCCTGTTCCAAATATATAATTAATTTCCCACTAAAATCCAATATTTATTCAAAATAGGCAAAATAACTGAGAGCCATAAACACGCTCATCATTGCCTAACTTCGATATTCTTAAATCGAAACGACCCAAACTTTAATATCATACTCGGCAGCCGTAAATACAACCTTTCCCAGAAATTGATTTAAATCCTACGGCCGGATTTTACATTATTTAACCGCCAAAATACCAAACTTCAGAAATTCACAAACCTATTCAAAACTCATCCGAAAATTCCACAATTCACTCCATTAAATTCCTCTAATTATTACACATTTAAAATTATACAAAACCCCAAAACGGCGGCGGCGGCGGCCGGAGGTCGATTCCGGCGACGTCCAAAGTCTACCAAATTTTAACAGAATCTTCCTCTCAACATCCCAAACAACTTTCATAACTATCACTAACTCCAATTTCAAGCCTAACTAGGTCAATCGAACGAAAATATCCTAAAAGCCCTAGAATTTCAACTTCGAATTTCTCTTTACCGAGCTCAAGAGGGAGTGAGCCTTTTGGAGGGGTTGTTGCATGGGAGGAGAGCTACAAAACCGTACCAAGCTTGCCCGGATTGGTGGCCGGAGGAGGGAATTCCGGCGAAAATTCTTCCCGGCGTCTCCGGCAAGTTTCTCCTCTTCCGACGGGTTAGAGGCTCGGGTGCTAGGCCGGGGAGGGAGAGGAGGTGGCGGGGGTCTAAACGGGACCGGTGCGGCGGCCTGGCTTGGCCGGACGGCGGCGGACGGGCGGAGAAGGATTCCGGCAGCGGGAAGAGGGCTCGGCAGGAAGAGAGAGAAGAAAGAGAAAGAGAGAAGAGAAAAGAAAAAGAAAAGATGGGTTTGGGCCTTACACCAACCCGGCCCAACACTTCTATATACAACCCAAATCCAAAATTTAACACCCTCAAAAAATAATATCCTAATAAAAATTACCTTTTACTAGCTAAAATTTACTATTTTACCGTCGTTACATTTTTCTCCTACGAATAACTCTCCGAAATAATCGTCCCTCAAAACCCCTCTAGGGACCAATTAATCTATATCTCAATGTCGGAGACGGTAAAATTCTTATTACAATCAAGCTAGTAAATAAGATGAAATTTTACGGGTCGGGATGTGACAATAAGTTTCAGGCTTCACATTTCCACCAACCCCTCTAACCCTACCTCTATGCTCCGGATTACCTAATGCTTCAGTTAACACATCCTTAGTCCCTTGCGACTTGAATTTCCCTTCAGCCTCCATCTTCTGTAGGTTCACC
The DNA here is from genome assembly GCA_010134655.1 of Fragaria nilgerrensis. Taxonomy (NCBI): domain Eukaryota; kingdom Viridiplantae; phylum Streptophyta; class Magnoliopsida; order Rosales; family Rosaceae; genus Fragaria; species Fragaria nilgerrensis. The sequence goes on along the minus strand of CM020977.1, from coordinate 22,585,439 downwards.
TACACCAACCAGTCGAAATTTAAATTAAACTGCTGATAACAATGAAATCAATGTACTTGTCATGGTGTAAATTCTAATTAACTTGTTGTCTTATAAATACTCACAATTCGTTCAACTGCTTCCTCCACTGCAACATCTAAGAATTTCCCATCTTTGTCTTGCCTTGCCTTGATCCAGTAGATGTATCTACCGAGTTCCTCAAGTTCTTCTGGGGACAAAGTTGCAGCCTAAGACAGATAAACACATAGTAAGTAAAAAGCAAGAAGCATTTGAAACTGAACTCTTTTCGATAAATTTAGTGAGTTTATCAAATGAAACTAACCATTTCCGCCCTCATTCCACGATATCCTTGGCGTGACAGACGATGATTGTATTTGTTTTTCTTTCGCTTTTCAACTTGTTCATTGCGTAGTTCCTGCAAATTAAGCCAAGCTTAAATTACATAACCGCTCAAATGATACGTACTTCAGCAAAATTAGACATGCCAAAACCCAAAATAACTAAGACCTACACCCACAGACCTGAAAGCCAGCTGAAAGCCTATCGGCGACAAACTCTTGCCAAACATCCTTTGTTATGAATCGGTAATCGTCTGGAGGAAATTCTAGGAGATCCAGGTCATTCATGTAACGCATGATGTACTTTGACGTCAACCTGCTTTTGAAATCTCTCCATTTAGTTGTTGCAGATGCAATTACACTCTTCCTAAGCTTTTTAGGCACAACAAATGCTTCCTACACAAACACGACATTTGTTGTAAGTAATACACTTACAAAATTAAACTACTCATTTTAAGTTAGCAAACAAATATAAATACAACTAGTCAATTACCTGTACAGATTCCCAAATCTTCTGCTTTTCATCCTCATCTACGTCTCTCCAATCAGGGATTGAGATTGGGATTTTTGTACGTGCCAATACTCCAATGAAGGACTGCATGTTTCCTGCCTCCTTACCAATTGGTTCACCCTTTGCAGTTAATTGGACGACTATCCGCTGTCCACGGATAACTGTGGTGGTAACCTGAGCCATGGTTACCATTCCACGCTTGAGCAGCTTCAACCCACCGGTTAAGTTTTCCTCCTCTTGAGTAGCATCATCACTTTGAGCTTGTTGAGAGTTGTTTGATGACTTGCTCACAGACTTGGTCACATTCAGCCTCCTTGATGTACGCTTCTTTGGGGAGGCAGTTTTTCTTGCTCTTGATCCACCCTTCCGCTTCTTCAGGGAGGCAGCATCTGATCCAGCTTTACGCTTCTTCGAGGAGGCAGCATCTGATCTAGCTTTACGCTTCTTTGGGGAGACAGCATCTGATCCAGCTTTACGCTTCTTCGGGGAGGGACTCGTACACTTCTTTGGGGAGGCAGCCTTTGATGCAGTCTTAACTGGGGAAGGATGTTGGGATGAGGACTTAACGAGGGATGCATACTTAGATCTTGATCTTTTCATGGCCACAGCCTTCATTCTTAATGCTACGGCTCTCGCACGTTCAGTTGCTGAAGTAGACGGTCTCATCTTTTATCTGAAATAAATAAACAAAAACTAGTTAGTTACATTTTAACCGTCATAAAACATGAATTCATATGTAAGAGTGCAAGCAAAGTCAAATAACATATAACGCAACCAATAGTTAAACATGAAATGAATACATAAATCCAGAATCCAATACAACTACAAATTAAACATGTACCAACACCAAATATATGATCATCCCGCTAAATACAGAAAAAATAGCTAAATGGATCATATAATCATAATGCCAAAATTCAACTACAAATGTCGACCATAATGTCACTTATCAACCCAAATTCCTTCATCTCCTGGTCTAGCGTATGAGCTAGGCTCATCACCAACTACATTGTCAAAGCTCTCAACCGGTGGCATTATTGGAATATATGGATGTTGCTCCATTACAATATTGTCATCCTCATCATAATAATCATCATCATCAGCAGCAACTTCATCATCATCATCATCATCACCACCACCACCTTTGAAGTCTTTATCCGGGCACCTTACTACCACTGACCATTCCGCATCAAGGGGGTCTTCTATGTAAAAAATTTGTTTCACATGGGTAGCCAAGACAAATGGATCATTTAAATGCCCTATCCTGTCCAGTTTAACTAAAGTAAACCCAAGTTCGTCCACTTTGACACCCCTAGATGACTCCACCCAATCACACAAGAATATTGGTACCCTAAACTTGTAGTAGTCCACCTCCCAAATCTGTTGGATCCGGCCGTAAAAGTCCATGTCCACAGTTGTAGGCCTTTTATCCTTTGCACTAGCAACTTGCATTGCATCGGCAACCAAAAAGACGCCACTGTTTTGAATTGATCTCTTACTGTCCCGCTCCATAGTGTTAAAATCAACTCCATTCACGTGGTAACCGCGGAAAGTAGGAACCTCCTTATTTGGTCCACCAGCCAGCCACCTAATGGTTTCAGGAACTTCATTATCAGCAATTCTATTTTCATTTGCAACCAGAAATAACCATATGCGTTAAAATAGACACCACATAATAGGATACCAAAGACTTTAATAATTCTAAAGTCATATAAATAAGCTGCTTACCCTCTTCTTGAACCAAACAGGAAATGTCTGGTTTTGTTTATCCTTCATCCACTTAGGATTATTTATGTTGTATGGGAAACTTAACTCTAAAAACTCCATATGCTCCCTGCATTTGAGAAAAATAAAGCAAATCAGTTGTTTGAATATAATAATTGGACAAGAAAATCATATTAAAGTAAAATTACTTACTTGAAATATGGTTGCGCATCTTCACAGTTCTGCAATATACATAGATGAGCCATATCTAGTAGTTTCCCATTAGCCGTGACGATTTTAGGGGCTGATAAGCGCTTGCAGCCATTTAATTGTCACATCCCGACCCGTAAAATTTTTATCTTATTTACTAGCTTGATTATAATAAAAATTTTACCGTCTCCGACATTGAGATATAGATTAATTGGTCCCTAAAGGGGTTTGAGGGACGATTATTTCGGAGAGTTATTCGTAGGAGAAAAATGTAACGACGATAAAATAGTAAATTTTAGCTAGTAAAAGGTAATTTTTATTAGGGTATTATTTTTTGGGGGTGTTAATGATTGAATTTGGGTTGTATATAGAAGTGTTGGGCCGGGTTGGTGTGACCGGGCCGGTTGCGCCGCCGAACGGGGAGGAAACTCCCCTAGCAGCCGGTTGCCCCTTTCGCCGGAACTCCCTCCTCCGGCCACCAATCCAGGCAAGCTTGGTATAGTTTTGTAGCTCTCCTCCCGTGCAACAACCCCTCCAAAAGGCTCACTCCCTCTCGAGCTCGGTAAGGAGAAATTCGAAGTTGAAATTCTAGGGCTTTTAGGATGTTTTCGTTCGATTGACCTAGTTAGGCTTGAAATTGGACTTAGTGATAGTTATGAAAGTTGTTTGAGATGTTGAGAGGAAGCTACTGTTAAAATTTGGTAGAATTTGGACGTTTCCAGAATCGGCCTCCGGCCGCCGCCGTTTTGGGGTTTTGTATAATTTTAAATGTGTAATAATTAGAGGAATTTAATGGAGTGAATTGTGGAATTTTCGGATGAGTTTTGAATAGGTTTGTGAATTTCCGAAGTTTTGTATTTTGGCGGTCAAATAATGTAAAATCCGGCCGTAGGATTTAAATCAATTTCTGGGAAATGTTGTATTTACGGCTGCCGAGTATGATATTAAAGTTTGTGTCGTTTCGATTTAAGAATATCGAAGTTAGGCAATGATGAGCGTGTTTATGGCTCTCAGTTATTTTGCCTATTTTGAATAAATATTGGATTTTAGTGGGAAATTAATTATATATTTAGAACAGGACGTGAGGAGACTCAAATTGGAGAGACCTCGGATCGACGTCAGGCTTAGGCCTAAAGTTGTGAGTGGACCTTTGTTTTAAATAAAAAAGCATGCGATGAATGATTTTATTAATCATTTATTTCTTCTGATGAGATTTATTGATTTCTCGCCTATTTGACAATTTTTCCTCCTTTGGAGAGATCCCGAAAATGAGATTTTCGGTGGATATATATGTTTTGGATATTATGAATTTAGTATGTATATAAATGCTAGCTAGCCATATGTGCTTGGTCCGTCATAATGAGGTAAAATACCATTATGGCGTGTCGTGAGTGTTAGACACAAGCGTCATAGCCCTATATGAAAACTACTTTATTTTTCGTTTTATTTAGGTTTTCATATAGGGAGTCCACACGTATATATACATCGTCCTTTTCGGTCATAATGAGGAAAAATACCATTATGGCGCAACGTGAGCGTTAGACGCCAACGTTGTAGCCTTGTATGAATTTCTATTTTTCTAAATTGTTTCTAGGATTCATACAAGGAGTCTGACAAGTGTAGATACATACGAATATATGTTTATATATAGTTTAGCCTGAGAGGCTCTATTTTATTTGAGTTTGTGACTAGCTAGTGCTAGTCGTGAAATTGTCAGATTATGAATTGAGCACTTTTGAGCTGCCGCATGCATTGTATTTCTATGAAATTAAAATGGGAATGCATAATGTTTTGTTATTAAATTATTTTTATCCACTCACTCTAACATTATTAAATGTCTTCCCCTGGGCCCTTCGTTTTAAAATGCCCAGTCTACAGGATTGCATAGTTGAGATCGGGCGTACATGGAGAAGAGGCATAGTCAATAGTATAGCTTCCGCTCTTTTCTATTTATTTATAGTTCATTTCCTCTCAAATAGAGTTGCTCTGAATATGTGGTTGTTTGTTATAGGATCTTTGTTAGATTAGTAAATCTATATTGAGAGATGTTGTGATTTGTGGGGAGCACGAAGGCTCCAGGAGTCTATAAGGTTGGAGTTGGAACCTTTAGACGTGTTTGCAGGTTTCTATTAGAAGGGTTGTCCATTTTCAAGGGAGGTTGTACTGAATTTTGCGGTAAATCTTTCCTTGAAGGTGGTCCCCGCACGATTTACTCCGGGTTCAGGGTGAAATTCGGGGTGGGTCGTGTCATTAACAGTCCAGGTCTGCTACTTTTAGGGATCCCAACAGTGGTAGCATCTTCAGGAAGCATACGTTCCTCCAAAAATTCAACTGCTTCTTCAACAATGTAACACTCTACGATGCAACCCTCAGGAAATGTTCGATTGTGCACCATTCCTTTGAACACTTTTATGTACCTCTCGAAGGGGTACATCCATCTAAAAAACACCGGACCACACAACTCCACTTCTCTAACAAGATGGACTGTTAGGTGAATCATTATGTCAAAGAATGATGGTGGAAAAAACTTCTCAAGCAAGCAAATGTTATCGACCAGATCTGCTTGCATTTGTTTTAAGTATGGAAACATCAATTACTTTACTGCAAACCGCTTTGAAGAATAGACATAAGCGAATAATCGCATACCTAACAGGTTTTTCCAAAACTGAACATATTGCAACAGGGAGAAGCAGTTACATTATAACATGGCAATCATGTGACTTAAGATTGCCAAGTTTTAAATCATTTACAAACACCAGGTTCCGTATGTTAGATGAAAACTGGGAAGGACCCTTCATATGGAAAAATGAATTCAATACGATCTTTCTCTCATCTACAAACAAGTTCCAACTAGCCAAAGGCAACTTGTCTCTTTTTACACCAGCTGTAGGCTTCAAATTAGTGTGTATCCCCATATCAACCATATCCAATCTAGCAGCAACCCCATCCTTAGTCTTCCCCGGAATGTTCAACAACGTGCCAAGAATAGCATCACAACAGTTCTTCTCAATGTGCATGACATCAAGATTATGTCTTACTGGAAGAAACTTCCAGTAATCAAGTTCATAGAAAACAGACTTTTTCTTCCAGTAATCAAATGTCTCCTCTCCTGTTAATGGTGTAGGAGCATCATCTTTTTCTACAGTGTTATCGAAAGCAGAAGCTTGCTTTCGGTAAGGATGATGTCGTGGCGGTTGTCTTCGATTTCTCATAAATACCAATCTCTTTGAGTGTTTCAACCGATAAGGTTTGGTCTGATCAACACAGATTGGACATGCATTGTATCCTTTCACAACGCACCCTGATAAGTTCCCATAGGCGGGAAAATCGTTTATAGTCCACAACAATACCGCTTTAAGCTTAAAGTACTTTCCTCTTACAGAATCGTACACTTGCTCAATCCCATCCCACAAGATTTTCAAATCATCCACTAAAGGCTGCAAATAGACATCAATGTCATTTCCGGGCTGCTTAGGTCCCGAAATTAACAAAGTTAGCATCATGTACTTCCTCTTTATGCATAACCATGGAGGAAGGTTATAGGTGATCAATATCACTGGCCAACAAGAGTATTTGCTACTTACTGCACCAAATGGGTTAAACCCATCTGAGGACAATGCTAGTCTAAGGTTCCTAGGTTCTATACCAAAATCTGGCCAATTTGTGTCTACCCTTTTTCAAGTTGGAGAATCCGCTTGATGTCTCATCATTCCATCTTTCTTTCTACCCCTGGCATGCCAGGTAAGTTCCTTAGCAGAAACTGTCGATTGGAACATCCTTCTAAACCTTGGGATGGGTGGAAAGTACCACAATGTCTTCACCGGCACCCCTACTTTCTCAGATCCGTCCTTCGCTAGTTTCCACCTTGATGCATTACAAGATGGACATTTTTTAGCATCAACATTCAGGTCTCTATACAAGATGCAGTCATTTGGACATGCATCAATCTTCTCGTACTTCATCCCTAATGCGGAAAGAGTTTTCTTAGCCAAATTGATGGACCCTGGTACTTCATTCCCATCAGGAAGCAGGGTATGGAACAATATTAAAATGTCTGTATAGCAAGAATCGGACAATCCGTGTTTTGCTTTTAGATTGAATGTTTGTACCAAACCATTCATCTTGGTTGACTTGGTACAACCAGGATATAGAGGCTTATCTCCATCCTCTACAAACTGCATAAACTCATTCGAGTCTGGCGAAATCTCGTGATCTTCATCACTGAGCACACCTACATCTTCATTTCCTCCTAAATCAGGAATCTGCTCTACTGTTTCAGAACCCTCACTCAAACAATGTCTGGCAGCATAAGAACATTCTTCATGCCATTTCCAACGAGTATAGTTTTGCATTATACCATTGAAATAGACATGATCCTTAATGAACTGTACATTACCAAATCGGTTGTTATGGCACTTTAAGCAAGGGCAAGGTATAGTATTGGGGTTCCTAGCATTATCCAATGCAACCTTAAGAAACTGGTTAAATCCTAAGTCGAATTGTAGTGATCTCCTATCAACCTTCATCCATGTTTTATCCATATTCTATAAACCAGAAAAAAATTGGTAGCTATATATATTAAAACTATTTGTTGGTACATACATATATAAACAACTTCATACTAAAACAATTTCTCAAACACATTAAGACATATATGTGCATTTCCCAAGCACATTTGTCAGTTCATGAATCCACATATACATGGCTCACTTGCATTTAGAAAAAAAATAAAAAATTCAAACCAGTTTACATCTATTATCTATATATAGCTCATTTGCACAATACATTACCACATAAATTCACAGATATAGATACACAGACAACAAGAATTAAGACATCCATAAATGCATTTCTCTACCAAACTCAACATGATCATTCAAACTCACCGATTAAGCCAAAATGCGCAGGTATGCAACTTCAAATCACCCTTGCAGCCTTGTTTGATCAATCCCTCTCCTCACTAATATACCTACCAAGTTAAGAGACCAACTATTATATTAGTTAAGAGACATAAACCAACATAAACTTTGCAACCTCAAGAGACTGCATGATTCAGTTCGAACCAACAGACTCAAGGCAGAATCCCAACATCGAACAATCCGAACAAATTGACAGACACACAGAGACTCTTCAATAAAAAAAAAATTAAAAAAAAAGTAAAACAAGCAAAATCTCAGTTTAACATTGAACACCAATTGTGCCGATATCCACATCATGCAAAAGATATGCGTAATTATCTCTAAGACACGGTACCTTAAGATGAAAAGCCATATTAAATTCACATTGGAAGCAATGACGATGAATACGTAAAGGCCAACTGTTTTTTTCTTTCTCTTTTATATCTATAGATATGAACTATTGGTTGTGGCAAAGAAGTATGAATACATCGAAACTATGAGTGCACTTACGTACATCCATATATTCGAACAAATAAACAACAAGCACATCTATAGGAAAAAAGATGGGGAATAGACCCCCATTGTGGAAATGAACAAATACAATATCTCAAATTTCATTCAGGAATGTCACTTTGACTTCTAATCGAGAAGAGGACTTAAAAGGCCCAATATCTTTTGTGTAACTGTTTTGCATGTTCTTGAAATTACAAGTCCGCAATAAAAAAAAGAAGAAGAAGAGAAGAATACTAACAGCAAGATAGGTGAGGCTCAAATGTCCCAACAAGTTGTATTCCTTGTTGTACTTGCACACATAACAATGGATTTGCTCAAGTGCATCCTGGAATTAAAACCCAAAAAAAAAAGAAAAGAAAAAAGGATGGAGATTGGTCCAGTAAGTGCAAAATTTGTATTTTGTAGCAGCAAATAAAAAAGAGATATGCAAACAATTTGAAGTCTTGACAAGTTAACAGTTGCTGTTAAAACCAAATCTATTCAATTAAAAAAAAATCTTTTACATCTATGTTGTCAAGAAAAGTGGCCACATCAAGTCACAGCATCACTCAAATAATGTTTGAGGGAAAGATAAACAAGACCTTCACCAAATCTTCCAAGGTAACCAACAGAAAGTAAGTGACAAAGCAAGACAAAGAGAAAAAAAAATCAAATCAGAGCCCTATAAGCAAGCTGTGGGTTCATTCTTATTCTAATCCTTCGCCAATAGACTTCAGAGAATTGACTAGCCTTTCAAACTCCTCTTCTTGAGCTTTGTGTGAAATTTTGAGGCTCTCAAATTCTACAAGCTGGTCTTTAACGGTTTTCACAAACCAACCTCTTTTACATGTTTATAATCACATGAAAGAGTAACCAGCCAAAAGTCTTTTTTTATGATAATCAGCATTCACTGTTAAGTCAACATTTCCTGGCATCCCTTGAACAAATTGTTTAAAGCACACTATATTAGCAACTAATCGAAACTCAATCTAGACTTACTGAACCACATCATTACCGCAAATACAAACATGGCATCACTCTACATACTTCACTGACTATCACATCAACAAAATGCCAGACTCATATCAAACCAAAATTACGAAAATCTAAGACACGGTGTATACTGATCTAGAGACTAGATTGCTGAAATGCGAAAGCAACATACAGATTTGAAGCGCTCACCAATTCGATTTGAAGCGACACCGAGATTTTAGAAACACTGCAGAACTGAGAAACACCGAGCGACGGACTCGCGGCTCCACGCAACCAAGCAGGGAAATCCAATTTGGGCAAACCCTAAATCAGGGAAATCCAAGTAAAACTCTATATCAACCAAGCAAAACCCAACCCAGCAAAACCTCAAATCCAAAATTTCGCATAAAGAAACTTACCAGGAAATAGCAGAAAACCCTAGAAAGAAGTTTCGCATCAATCTATGGCGGGGGATGGAGGGTGTTGAGATCAGTATTCATCTTTCAGAGAGAAAGAGTGGGCCAGGCTGGGTGTTCGGATCGAAAGAGTGAGACTGGGACACAGAGAGAGATTAAGAGTGAGGCTACTAGAGAGAATGGAATGAGAAAAAGAGTGAGGCAGCTGCTAGATTGGTTGTGTACTATCGGGTATATAGTTAATGAGAATAAGCTTTAAGTGTCAAAAAACTATCTACCTTTACGCAAAAAAAATTTTTTTCATCGATATCATTAAATTTGTCTCTCAAATACGTCAGTTTTCTGTCGTCTTTAAAAACACGGTATCAGAAACAAGTTCCCTTGTTTTTAAGACGACAAATGATTCTCGTCTCATTAACAAGCTACTTTTAACTATCTGCGTGTTGCTACATTCAGACGACAGAATTTTAAATGTGTGTCGTAAAAATTAGTCAGACGACAGTAAAAACGACTTATGTCGTCTGATACCTGTCGGATGATTGCAAAATCGGCGTAGTGATAGTTCATCTTGAGCTGATCACAAAGCTCTGTCTAAGTTGACTGTTCTGCAAAAGCAAATTCTTGGACAGATCCGTCCTACTTTACGAAAATAGCCATAACTCACTCAATATGATAGGTGTGATCAAATGGTTAGTGTTCCTGGAAAGTAGACACATACACCTTTCCAATGGTATAAATGTCACCATTTTCCAACGAGTGGGCTATCCTGTAGGTCACGTGGAAGTTGACCTACGAAACTGGGCAGATTGTAATTTCGCATTTGATGTGTCTTTCTGTAGGGATGAATAAGGCTGAACCTTTCATAGAAGGAATCACTGCTATTACATTGGCGTTACGTGGGCGCATCCGGCCACTACCTTGATGTTCCTTCACTCATCTAAAAGGGAGCGAAGATGCTCGACCACTAGGAAGAGAGTTGAAAGACTAAGGAGAACTTGGCCTTACAAGTTTATACTGAATGAGATGTTGAGTCAAACATATTGTAACAAGTACATGAATGTGCTACCATACTTAGATGGATAATTTCTCCTAAGACTTCTTCGTCATATGGACGAAACAAGTCTTCTCAAGACTTTGACCGATCAAGGGATACATACAGGCATAACGTCATCGTCCTTTAGCTTGCCTTAAACTGACAGATGAATAACAAGTTTATACTGAATGAGATGTCGAGTCAAACATATTGTAACCAGTACATGAATGTGCTACCATACTTAGATGGATAATTTCTCCTAAGACTTCTTCGTCATATGGACAAAACAAGTCTTCTCAAGACTTCGACCGATCAAGGGATACATACAGGCATAACTTCATCGTCCTTTAGCTTGCCTTAAGCCGACAGATGAATAAGCATCATCAATAATGGTCCTCACTTTCGAGACCAAGTATTCCCAAGATTCTTTCATTCTTAATTTTGGATCAGTGGCATCTCTCAGTTTAACAAGAGTTCATCATGATTCATCTAGATTTTACACGCAAATAGGCATAATTCTTCATATCCCTTCCCTAATCAAGTAGATACTTAGCAAATACCTTACAAACGTGCTCCGTGGTCAGGAGCCACTTGATTTGGGTGAAAACCGATCTATTCAAGTTCTTTATGTACATCTCTTAGTTCCCAACATATAAAAGTTATGACCACAAGCTACTTGTTCAGTTTTCGGAAACTACCAAACTGACAAGGTAGTGGAGTGCAATGCCATCCATTACGAGAGTATATCTCATCGTAGTCGATTCAAGGGTGTTTGTGAGAGACCTTGCGCCATAAGGTGAGTCTAAACTCTTTTTCTCACTATGCTTTCTAGCAAAGACTTGATAGAGTTTACACTTAGGGTGTCAGCGTCACCTAACCAAAACACTATCTCTTTGTTTAAACTAGATCACATCTTTCTATTTAGGCCAATCTACAACGTTGGTATTTTCTCAATGAAATATGGTTCGATATCAAACTCATTAAACCACGTCATCATGTACACCGGTGTAATTTCTAAGTATAGAGATCTCTATATGGATTGGTATTGACATTGAGGCGTCCCCCAATAATGACCATAATCCAGAAATAACAAACGAATGAGTATCATTGATCAAATGATCAAGTTGTGCCAAACTCACATTCTTCCTTGGCGAGTATGTATCGAACCAAGTGGCCGCCTCCAAAATCGTGGGAGCCACGGCCTAGTGACACTATCTACCACATTTGTGTTGTCACCATGCCACCATCTATGGGTGACGACATGTCCTCTTATCCGGACATCAACATGTCCTTATCCAGACATCAATCCTTGCAGGCATGTTTGCAGCATGTATATGTCATCTCGTCACTTTAGGGAACTTGATGAGACACAGTAGGGACAAACCACGACAATTCCAAGTCGTTCTACTTGAACATTCTTGTTCTTATCTCCCCCTAACGACGGAAAGACTGGCTCATCAAAGTGACATAAAAGAGATCGCCTGTCAAGGTCCTTATATAAGTGGACTATAGGCAGAAGCTCATGTCTTATTCAAAGACAATATTCATCATAAATAACCCATCATTATGTGCTTGTGGAGGCGTAATTTGGCACATACAACATGTGGACGATATAGATTGCAGAACGTTACCTCAATCTGTTAACAAATATGCATATCGTTACAACCGTAACATAAAGAGTTGAATGATGGTGAGCAAAGATGAATAAGTAAGAACTATGACCACGCTACAACCTGTTGCCGTTGGTCTTACGGGTCCAAAAACCGCTGGCCTCACCGCCAGGACCGGTTAAAAAGAAACCGGTTGAACCGACTGCCGACATCACCGGACCTTTGTTTTATGCTTCCTTTAACAGTTCACCATCTTCCACAGCTCCAAACACTACCAAATTTTGTAAGCAGGTAGACAAGGGAGTTAAAATTCTAAAACCGCCAGCCTCAACAACAGGATTGGATGAAAAAGTGACGAACCGGCCGTCGGAGTCGCCGGACATCCGTGAACACTTATACTGAGCGCTTCACCATCTTCTAGGTCTCCAAATGCCACCAAATGTTGAGAATAGGTAGGTTTGGATGTTAGGAATCAGAGGCTGGAAACAAAACCTTAAGAACCGGTCTAAAAGTTGGTGAACCGGTTCTCACAATGACTGATCCGCAAGCTGAAAAACTGAAAATTCTAGGTTTTGTCAACTTTTCAATCGTTGTGAAGGTTCCCCATAAAGTCCAATTGTTATGGCTTGAGTTAAATCAGTGTGAACATCACCATAGAATTATTATGCCTCAAAGTGAACAATGAGAAGCCATTAAGCCAACATCTTATGTATCATTCTTGTAGAATCACTCATAGACATTGTAATGTCTTACTTAGTGAAAAACGACTTAGCATCTTGTCTATGCTAGTCTCTACACATTGTCTTTAGCGTAGGAGGGGGTCGCTCCTAATCTTTGCTAAAGAATAGGCTTTACAAAACAAGTAACGAGCATGGCCAATGTGAGATCATAGGAGGTTATTGTGCGTCATATTTGCTTATGAAAGCATGAGTAGTGCCTCTATTGTATAGGAGAATGACGCGAATGGCTTTATTCACTACCAGAAGAAAGGCTTTAGCCGACGAAAATAAAAAAATCAGGCCGACGAACTATTTTTTCGTCGGCTAAAGTCCACGTTAGCTGACGAAATTTTCCTTCGTCGGCTAATTTAAATTTTCGTCGGCCAAAAAAATCTTTAGCCGATGACATTTTAATTTGTCGGCTAAAGAATTTATTTCGTCGGCTAAAGTTCACAGACTATAGCCGACGAAATATTTAAAAGTTTAGCCGACGAAATTAAAATGTCATCAGCTAAAGTGCTTTATATTTACAGATCTGGACAGCAGCAGCGTATCTGGGGAAAAAAACGGAAAAAGAAAAAATGGGAGAAAAAGTTTGGGTGTTGTCGAAATCTGTCCATAATTAGTTTGTGGAGCTATATATAGGTACGTATATGTATATATGTTGATTAATTGAGTTTTATTTGAGTTGATCGATTTTGAGTGTGATTGAGTTGATCGATTTTGAGTACGTTGGATGTATATATATATGTGTTGATCGATTTGGTTGATAATTTGATAATATATATGAAGTTGTTGTTAATAAGTAGTAGATATATATATATATATATATATATATATATATATGTTAATTAATTTATAATATTGTGTTGATATGGTATGAAGTTGTTGATGATATATATGAGTTTATGATGATTTTGTGATGATGTTGATATATAATATTGTTATGAGTTGATTGATTTTGAGTACGTTGGATGTATATATATATGTGTTGATCGATTTGGTTGATGATTTGATATAATATATATGAAGTTGTTCATAAGTAGTAGATATATATATATATATATATATATATATATATATATGTTAATTAATTTATAATATTGTGTTGATGGTATGAAGTTGTTGATGATGATTTGTGATGATGTAGATATATATATATATATATTGTTATGTAATTATTAAGTATATATATATATATCTGTGTGTGTGTTAATTAATTTGTTATTAATTAGTTGTAGTACGTAGAATATATACTAAATGAATTAAGATTTTATATATGGCATGGCATTTAATTAATAATTAGCTAGCGTTATACATATATATTTTGTTATATTTTCAGGATATGGATAAGAGTTGGATTTCACTTCCAAAATGGGACAAAAGATATGGTAAAAGAGTTATGAGTTTTCTGGAATATGCGCTGGCTAATGCTAACGGGAATACAATTTTCTATTGCCCGTGCACGAAATGTCAGTGTCGCAGCGATATGCATCGATTTGTGATTGATAAAGTATGGCAGCACCTGAAGAGTAACAGGTTTTGGGAGAAGTACACATGTTGGTTATATCACGGTGAAACATCATCAGGGGGTCCGCATGATCATGACCAATTTTCTGAGACGGGCAGTACATCCAACGATCCAACAACGGCCTTCATCAACGATATGTTTCCTTATGAGAGCGGTGTATGCGCTCAAGGATAGTATATGCCTGATCCGGTGCAGCCCTTCCCTAGAGCTGTCAACACTGCTGGTATTGAAAAGTACAACAAACTGCTTGCTTTCCAACAGACCCATGTGTACCCCGGTTGTCAGAAGACCGTTCTTGAAAGTGTGATGGACGTAATGAAGATTAAAGTTGAGACAAAATCGACCGTGAAGGCTGTTGATAATTATCTACAGTACACTACTTCGATGCTGCCACACGGTCATCGTCTTCCTACCACTCATCGTAAGGTCCGATATATCCTAAAAGATCTTGGGTTTTCCTACATCAAGATCCATGCATGCAGATATGACTGCGTTCTCTTCTGGGGTAAAGATCCAGAAGGGAATGACCTTGGTGGCCTTGACGCATGTCTAGTATGTCACACTGACAAGTATAAGCTGACTCCTACAGGCAATAGGAAACCTGTGAAGGTACTTCGGTATTTCCCATTGAGGGATAGGCTGGAGCGGTTGTACATGTCTTTACACACGGCCAAAGTTATGAGATGGCACGCTGATAGGGAATTGCATGACGAAGATACCCTTATACACCCTGCTGACGGGGAGGCTTGGAAGCATATAGACAGGGAGTTTCCTCATTTTGCGTCAGAGGTCCGAAATGTGAGGCTCGGGCTCTCATCCAACGGGTTCAACCCTTTTGGCAACATGAGTCTTCAATACAGTGTATGGCTGGTGATTTTGGTACCGTACAACCTTCCTCCATGGATGTGCATGAAGAAGAAATACAATATGTTGAGTTTGTTGATTCTGGGGCCCGGTTATCCAGGGAAGTGTCTCGATGTGTATTTGAGACCTTTGATTGAAGAGCTTAAGTTTTTGTGGGACGTTGGTCATCCCACTTATGATAAGTACATGCACGAGATGTTCCAGATGCATGTCATGGTTGTTGGTACCATCAGTGATTTTCCTGCCCGTGGGATGTTGTCGGGCAACGTTGTTAGGGGATACAAGGCTTGTCCAGAGTGCCTTAGCGATGAGGGGAGCAGCAGTCATTGCAGCAAGATATGCAGATTGGGTCACCGTGCTTTCCTTCCATATAATCACGAATGGCGGTTCGATGACAAGGCATTTGATGGGACCATAGAACACGGTGTGCCTCCTAGAAGATGGACGGGGGAAGAAATTTTAGCAGTGCTTAATGAGTACGATTTTGGGCAGCTCAGCAATCATCCCAATATTGTGGCGGCAATACCTGAAAGACCCGACAGGTACAAATTCTGGACACATAAGAGCATATTCTGGGAACTCCCATACTGGAGTAAGTTGTTGATCAGGCACTACCTAGATGTGATGCACATAGAAAAGAATGTTTGCGACAGTGTGGTGGGCACAGTGCTGAACTTGGAGGGGAAGACGAAAGACGGTCCTAAGGCACGCATTGATCTAAAAAAATGCAATTAAGAAGACATCTGTGGTTAAAAGAAGGGAAGAAAAAAATGCCTCAAGCTCCTTACACCGTGAAGCCTGACCAGAAGAACGTAATTTTCAAGTGGATGAGTTGTGTCAAGTATCCTTCAGGCTATGTAGGAAATATAGCCCGGTGTGTGAACTTCTGGGACAATAAGATGTACGGGTGGAAGAGTCATGACTGTCATATCCTGCTACAACGTCTCTTCCCTGTTTTCATTCGACCGTTCCTTCCCCGACAGGTGGTGGAGCCATTAGTAGGGTTGGCAAGATTCTTCCAGAAGTTATACACATGGGAAGTGAAAAAATCTAACCTCCGGGAAATGCAAGAGGACATCATTTATATCATGTGTAAATTTGAGAGGATATTTCCTCCAAATTTTTTTGACATCATGCCTCACCTGATGATCCATCTTCCCGAGCAATTGTTGCTTACCGGTCCAGTACACTACACTTGGATGTATCCCATGGAAAGGTACGTTTTTTACACCTGAATTCCTCAATATATATACATGTTCAATAATCATAACACTTTGCAACTTGATTTATAGGCAACTTAGAGACTACAAAGATTATGTGGCTAATAAATCCGCGCCTGAAGGATGTATAGCTGAAGCATATATTGCGCACGAGTGTGTCACCTACATGAAGTTGTATTTAGGAGCGTTGAAGGAAACTCCGCAAACCATGCCGGTAGATATACTGAAGTTCAATCTTTCCATACTCTCCAGTGATGTTGAAGTTTATGGAATTTTGCCAGACTCCTACAAGTTGCAACCACATGAGCTAGTCATTGCCCACTGGTGGGTATTGATTAACTGTCCAGAAGTTGAATACTGGAAAGACATCCATCTATATTGTCCAGACATTCATGGTGATATCGTGTACCACAACAGGGAGTTCGCAAACTATTTTGGCGGCTAGGTACGTAATTCAATATTTCTGTACGTATTTATGTTTATTGCATAATTATCCATATTTACAGTTGAATGGTTGGTTGTAGATGAACCATATTCAATTTGATGGTCACCCAAATTGGTCCCACGAACTAAGACTTCTAGCGATGAAGCCGATAATGTCAAGAGTTTATCCGATGTGTAAGGTGAATGGCGTGCAATTTATATGTGAACAGAGAGACAGCAGACGGAGAACACATAATTCTGGGGTGATGGCGCATGGTGGGCAGAATGGAGTTGACTATTACGGTGTTCTCCATTCAGTGGTAGAACTCGTTTACGGTGAAGGCATGACAGTGTACCTCTTCAAGTGTAGATGGTTTGATACTAGGCCGCAGAGCATGAAGACCGATCAGTACGGATTATTATCGATGAACACTGCTACAAGTTCTTACGAAGATGACCCGTTCGTTTTTGCCACATCGGTAAAACAAGTGTTTTATCTTGATGACCTTGCTAAGGGTGACGCGTGGAAAGTAGTCAACCTTGTGCACCCTCGAAACATTTACGGGGCGGCTACACTTGGAGAGGCCGAAGACGAGGAAGAAGATGTTGCGTATCAAGAGCCCAACGCAATAGGTATTCCTAACTCCTCTACCGTTCGCCTTAATAATTTTAAAGCGGGTCGTTCGGTGCGAATTCGTGATGAAGAGCCAAGGCTTATTGATGTTGATCCAAATCAAGAAACAGACGAAGACTCTGGCGATGAGGAAATGCATAGATTACCAGAAATTAATTCTGACACCGAAGAAGACTCATCGGATGATTCCGATTATGAGCCTTAGTTTTAATTTAGAAGACGTAATACATTAATTTGTAATAAAAAAGAATGTATTACCTTTATAGTTTACATATGTTGATTTCATATTTCTGTTATTTTATATGAATTTTGGTGATATATGAACAGGAAGTTAGTATGGTTTAAACCTTCAGTTTTTTTAATGTATTTTTTATACTTTAGCCGACGAAATATACCATAATTCGTCGGCTTAAATCATCTTAACCGACGAAATAAGTCATAATTCGTCGGCTAAACCCTAAATACTAGGCCGATGAATACCCTAATATTTCGTCGGCTTAACCCTAAACCCTAAACCCTAAAATTTTTATACGACTTGTTGCATCTCATCGGTTTGAAACTATTTTCAGTTGAAGGTCCGGGCAAAATACGTAATTTAGACGGTCCAATGATCTTTTCCATGCGTTTAGGGGTTTGTCTTATGGGATTGACCGTCCGGATCGAGCCCTTAACCTTGTCGGATCAAGTTGAATTTTTTCTTACACATGTATTTTATCATGATGGTCAGATCTGACGGTAAGATTTTCGTTTCTCAAGTTTGATCATCACAATCACAACATGCCTACTAATGTTGTATAACTTGTTTACCAAGTGTTTAAGTAAATGTTCCGTTTCAAAAAAAACTATACGTAGAACCTTCAAACGCAAAAAAGCCGTGAAATAAGATATGGCCAGAATGATGAAATACATCTACAGTTGAAAAATCATGGTATTCCGGTCAAGTCTCGGTGCCGATAGTTACAGTCAATGCAATTTTCCATTCTTTATCCCTCTGGGTAGCCCTATCTTCGGTGGTTATTTTCCGTAAAATTTTTATATGACTTGTTGGGTCTCATCGATTTGAAACTATTTTCAGTTGAAGGTCCGGGCAAAATACGTAATTTAGACGGTCCATTGACCTTTTCCGTGCGTTTAGGGGTTTGACTTACAAGATTGACCGTCCGGATCGAGCCCTTAACCTTGTCGGATCAAGTTGAATTTTTTCCTACACATGTATTTTATCATGATGGTCAGATCTGACGGTAGGATTTTTGTTTCTCAAGTTTGATCATCACAATCACAACGTGCCGAATGTATAAAAGCCGACGAATTTCAAAGATGAGCAGACGAATTTCGAAGGTTTAGCCGATGAAATTCAAAGTTTAGCCGACGAATTTCAAAGGGTTAGCCGACGAATTTCAAAGTTTAGCCGACGAAGTAAAAATTTCGTCGGCTAAAGTTACATGGTATACAAACGAAGACTCGGTGCTTGACAGTCTCCACAGTGCGTTTCAAAACCCTAGCCTCCTCCCTCTGCCTCCTTCGCCTCCCTCTCCTGGTCTCCCGGTCTCCCTCTCCCTCTCCCGGTCTCCCGGTCTGCCTCCTCCGCCTCCTCTCCCTCTCCAGTCTCCCGGCTACTTCCTCCGCCTCCTCTCCCTCTCCCGGTCTCCCGGCCACCTCCTTCGCCTCCTCTCCCTCTCCCGGTCTCCCGGCTGCCTCCTCCGCCTCCTCCGCCTCCTCTCCCTCTCCCAAATTCTCCAGCTCCCGGTGTGCCTCCAAGTTTAGCGTTTTTCTTCTTTTTTACTTTTGATTTCGAATTGATTTTCACCTCTGCTTTTTGTTACCATATAATCTCCCATTTTATTATTATGATCATGAATTTTGATGACTAAAGACGTTATATTTTTGTGGTTAATTTATGTTTAGGAGATTAATTGAATTCATATTTTTGAACAAGTATAATTTCAAAAATATATATATTTCACATTATAGTAAGTGTTTAAATTTAAGCATGAACATAATGAAAAAAAAATGGTTTCAACAATATTTTTTATAGAATAAAGACAAAATAATCTAGAGCCTTAGATTTGAGAAGGATAATATGGAACTCGTTTACTTTTTCAATGTTGCCTCAACCTTGAATTAACGAGCAACATTGAATGAGTGTATCCGCCCATGCCTCAGCCTTGATTCAAATTAATATTTTAAACAGGATGAGCGGTAATTTTAGATCGACGAAGGGTTCGAAGGGCCAAAGGTCCGAATTGTCTGAGAGAACCTCTAGCAACCCTCAAACATCGTTTGGGGCCTCATGACAACCAGACGTGCGGCCCTTCTAGAGACGGCACAAAGGCAGCCGGAAGTGCCTCCTTCATCGAGGCAGCCGGGCGTCCCTCGTTCCTCGAGGCAGTTGTGGGCTCAGACCCAGAATCCAGTGTCTGTACCCCGTATGCCTGAGATACACCGGGCGCCCACTCCTAGTCCTACTGCTTCGGATGGTGGGTCATCTGGGGTACAGATGCTGCCGCCTCATCTGTTCCTTTCGCGGATGATACCGGCCTTACCTGCAGTCGATGACTCAGGGACGCCGATTTATCCACTGCCCCCGCCAGTGGCTCCATCAGCGGCGTACCGGTTCTTACCTTTTGATACGCCTCTTATTTCTGCAAGGGTATCATCATCGGCGACAGAGACGGAATCTGTCTCGTCCGCCGCATCGCCCTCAGATAATGAAAGATGAATGATTTGTTTTTTTATAATTAATAATAAAGGGTCTCCGATTTTAATAATTAATTTGGTTTATTATGTGATAGGCACCGTCGGAGCGAAGCAGACAAAGAAGAAGAGAGGCCCCGTCACAGGAAAGGCACTCGAAAAGACCGTTAGTACCTCAGGGAGGATCGTCATCGATACTGACGGGGATGGCCACATAGTATCGAGCGGGAAGTCCAGGACGTACTCCGGCCGCGTGGGAGCGCTCATTAGGGATAGAGTCTCTATGTTGTGGTCAGACTGGGGCGAGGTCCCGCAGGAGGTTAAGGACATGGTCCACAACGCGATGTCGGTGAGTTTACAAAATGCCTCAATAATATTATGTATTACATTATTGATTTCTCAAAAAACTAAACTAATAAACGGTTAAATGCAGGTGTGGTTTGACGTTCCCGAGCACCTGAAGAACAGCTGGGCGGACATTATGCATGGGGGAAGGTACGTTGGGAAGTTAATGAAAAAACAAAATTGTATGTGATATTAATAATATTTATAATATTTTTGTTGTATCTGTAGGTACAAGGAGTGGAAGAACGAGTTGCAGACCCACTGGACTACGCACGGAAACGCACGTTCTGGTACCCCTACTGAGTTCCAGTACAGGGAGTACGAGTGGCGTTGGCTTCTGACATCAGAATTCAACAACCCTCGTAAACAGGTATTTAAAAAAATTAATTAGTTAATTTGTCATTAAGTACGTGCGTTTTTAAATATTTTACTAATAGTTTATTTTTTTCTTTCAAGGCCGTTTCCCGGGCAACGCAACACAAGGAACCATCATGCCGGTTCTAGACCGTTCGCTGTCTTCATGGACTAAGCGGCCAAGGAATATCCAGAAGTCAACCGGTACGTCTATACGTACGAGAAGGCATATCCTGACGCCCAGAATGATATTGTAAGTCATCTTACGTTTTTAAATTTTTAATTTTACTTATATATGTTAATTAATAATTTTTTTCCTATCCAATTAGGCGAAGGTGAGGGAGGCTAGTGACGAGGTGATGAGTGCTATAGTGAGGGAGACATGGCCGAACACGCAGGAGGAAGAGATGTCCGAAGCCATGTCCCGGATCGACACTTCGGATCCGACGGTTGGGGCGAGGATCATGGGCACAGCCTTCCCACCGCGAGCAAACAACTTCTACTGCCGGGGTCTAGGAAAGAAGGGCGAAGGGGTCCTGAAGACCACTCCCGGATTTCAACGAAAGGCAACCTCGACCAGCAGCAGGACCACGACCACCAAGATGACTCAGCTAGAGTCGGAAGTTCAGAGACTACAGGAACAACAAGCTGCTCAGGTTGCCTATAATGCCGCGCAGGCAACCCATAATGCCGCGCAGGCAGCATATAATGCCGCGTAGGCAGCCTATGCTGCCGAGATATATGCCATCCAACAGGCCCAGTAGCGGCAGATGTTCCAGTACATGCAGGACTTTACAGCTGCCCAGCTTCAAGTACTTCCGGCTCCACCCATGCCTCCGGCTATACCGCTACCCCAGCCACCGCAACCTCCGCAGCAGCCCTCAGAAGCGGATATTAATTTAGACGATCTAGATTTTCTGTAGTTGATGAATTATATAGTTTTATGTGCTTGTTGTTGGTTATATGGAATTGTTTTGGTGTATTTTGCAGCTTGCTTGGAATGGTAATTTATAAATTTCGGGTTTTTTATTTATACTGGAATGGACTTATAGCCGACGAAATACGCCATAATTCGTCGGCTATAATATTTTTAATTTTTTTTAAATAAGTTTTAGCCGACGAAACATGGCGTATTTCGTCGGCTAAACCCTTCTACAGCCGACGAAACCCAAGTATTCAGAGCTACTAGACACTAGCGGAAGTAAGAAAACACAGGTAGGCTAAACAGGTAACCTACTGGTGAAAGGTGGTGGAAATACGGGTGACTATGCCTCGTCTCCTACTAGATCCAATCCGAACTCTGTAGACTGGGCATTTTAAAACGAAGGGCCCAGGGGAAGACATTTAATAACGTTAGAGTGAGTGGACAAAAATAATTTAATAACAAAATAATTATGCATTCCCATTTTAATTTCATAGAAAAATATACTGCATGCGGCAGCTCAAAAGCGCTCAATTCATAATCTGACAATTTCACGACTAGCACTGGCTAGTTACAAACTCAAATAAAATGGAGCCTCTCTGGCTGAACTATATATAAACATATATTCGTATGTATCTACACTCGTCAGACTCCTTCTATGAATCCTAGAAACAATTTAGAAAAATAGAAATTCATACAAGGCTACAACGCTGGCGTCTAACGCTCACGTTGCGCCATAATGGTATTTTTCCTCATTATGACCGAAAAGGACGGTGTATATATACGTGTGGACTCCCTATATGAAAACCTAAATAAACCGAAAAAGAAAGAAGTTTTCATATAGGGCTATGACGCTTGTGTCTAACACTCACGACACGCCATAATGGTATTTTACCTCATTATGACGGACCAAGCACGTATGGCTAGCTAGCATTTATATACATACTATTCTCATAAAATCCAAAACATATATATCCACCGAAAATCTCATTTTCGGGATCTCTCCAAAGGAGGAAAAATTGTTAAATAGCGGAGAAATCAATAAATCTCATCAGAAGAAATAAATGATTAATAAAATCATTCATCGCATGCTTTTTATTTAAAACAAAGGTCCACTCACAAATTAGGCCTATGCCTGATGACGCTCCGAGGCTTCTTCTGCTCGGGCCTCCTCACGTCCTGTTCCAAATATATAATTAATTTACCAACTAAATTCCAGTATTTGATAAAATAGGCAAAATTAATCGAGAGCCATAAATACGCTCATCATTGCCTAACTTCGATATTCTTAAATCGAAACGATCCAAATTTTTATATCATACTCGGCAGTCGTAAATACAACCTTTTCCAGAAATTGATTTAAATCCTACGGTCGGATTTTACATTATTTAACCGCCAAAATACCAAACTTCGGAAATTCACAAACCTATTCAAAACTCACCCGAAAATTCCACAATTCACTCCATTACATTCCTCTAATTATTACACAATTAAAATTATACAAAACCCCAAAACGGCGGCGCCGGCAGCGGCGGCCGGAGGCCGATTCCGGAGACGTCCAAATTCTACCAAATTTTAACAGTAGCTTCCTCTCAACATCCCAAACAACTTTCAAAACTATCACTAAGTCCAATTTCAAGCCTAACTAGGTCAATCGAACGAAAACATCCTAAAAGTCCTAGAATTTCAACTTCGAATTTCTCCTTACCGAGCTCAAGAGGGAGTGAGCCTTTTGGAGGGGTTATTGCACGGGAGGAGAGCTACAAAACCGTACCAAGCTTGCCCGGATTGGTGGCCGAAGGAGGGAGTTTCGGCGACGGAAGGCTCTAGGCAGCCGCGCCTTTCGGGCGGCTGCCACCAGTCTAGAATGGAAGCTGGGTTGATGGCCGACCTTTTGGAACCGGTGCGGCGGCGAACGGTGGCCGGACGGCGGCGGACGTGCGGCCGGAAAATCGGGCAGCTGGAAGAGAGAGAGAGAAGGCGTCGGGAGAGAAAGAGAGAGAAGAGAGAGAAAGAAAAGAGTTTTGGGCCTCACCCATCCGGCCCAACTCTTCTATACACAACCCAAATCCAAAATTTAACACCCCAAAAAAATAATACCCTAATAAAAATTACCTTTTACTAGCTAAAATTTACCATTTTTACCGTCGTTACATTTTTCTCCTACGAATAACTCTCCGAAATAATCGTCCCTCAAAACCCCTCTAGGGACCAATTAAACTATAACTCAATGTCGAAGACGATAAAAATTCTTATTATAATCAAGCTAGTAAATAAGATAAAATTTTTATGGGTCGGGATGTGACAATTCTCCCCTCCTTATAAAAATTTCGTCCTCGAAATTTACATACCTGTCTTTCGAAGAGGTAGGGATACTGCTGCATCATTTGCTCTTCTAATTCCCAATTAGCTTCTTCTACTTGATGACTTCTCCAAAGCACCTTGACAAGTGGGATTGTCTTGTTCCTAAGTACTTGCTCCTTTCGGTCGAGAATCTGAACCGGTTCCTCTTCCTAGGACAAATCTCTCGTCAAACTGATCGGTTGCTCTTGCAGCACATGAGAAGGATCGGCAATATACTTGCGAAGCATGGATACATGAAACACATTATGTAGCTTGGCTAATTCTGGAGGCAAAGCTAACCGATAAGCAAGTGAGCCAACTCGCTCTATAATCTCATAAGGGCCGATATACCTCGGACTAAGTTTCCCACGCTTACCGAAACGTACAACCCCTTTCCAAGGAGATAATTTCAAGAACACCCAATCACCCACTTGAAACTCAAGATCTTTCCTACGGACATCTGCATAACTTTTCTGCCTACTTTGAGCGGCCTTGAGTCTATCTCTAATCACTTTAATCTTCTCATTTGTCTCATGGATTAACTCTGGGCC
The DNA here is from genome assembly GCA_010134655.1 of Fragaria nilgerrensis. Taxonomy (NCBI): domain Eukaryota; kingdom Viridiplantae; phylum Streptophyta; class Magnoliopsida; order Rosales; family Rosaceae; genus Fragaria; species Fragaria nilgerrensis. Next base: position 22,560,655 of record CM020977.1, on the reverse strand, counting down.
ACAAAGCTCTTTTTCCCCCACTTCATTCCAACATAAAGGCGTACGACACTGTTTCCCATAAAGCGCCTCAAAGGGAGCCATACCAATGCTAGAATGATAGCTATTATTATAAGCAAATTCCATCAAGGATAGATTTTTATCCCAATTCCCTCTGAACTGCAAGGCACAAGCTCTCAACATATCCTCCAAAGTCTGAATAGTCCTCTCGGACTGCCCATCAGTTTGAGGATGAAAAGCAGTGCTGAAATGTAATCGGGTACCTAAAGCTGCTTGAAGAGCTCCCCAAAATTTAGAAGCAAATCTAGGATCCCGATCTGACACTACTGATTCAGGCACACCATGAAGCCTCACAATTTCATTCACATAAAGTTCTGCCAATTTATCCAATTTATACTTCTTTCCCACTGGCAAGAAATGTGCAGACTTGGTGAGTCTATCCACAATCACCCAAACACCGTCATACCCTTCACGGGTACGAGGTAAACTGAAAACAAAATCCATGGTGATGTGGTCCCACTTCCATACTGGAATAGGCAACAGCTCAAGCAATCCAGAAGGCTTCTGCCTTTCAGCTTTTACTTGCTGACAAATCAGACATCTACTCACATAAGCTGCAATTTCCCTCTTCATGTTTGGCCACCAATAATAATCTTTCAAAATCCGGTACATTTTTGTGCTACCCGGATGAGTTGCATAAGCGGAACTATGAGCTTCCTCTAAAATCTCACTCTTCAACTCTTCATTTCTTTTTGGAACACAAAGCCGATTCTTAAACAATAAAATCCCATCCGTTCTAACTGAAAAATGATCGGCTGCGGCTCCGCTCAAAGCTCTTTCTATCAATCGAACTGTGGAAGGATCATTATTCTGTGCTTCCCGTACTTTATCAACCAAAACTGGCCTCACATGAAAACTAGCTACCAAGGCACTAACCTCATCTACTGCCAAATCCACTCCTGTAGCTCGTAACTCACTAAGAAGTGGAACACGAACCGTCCTCAAGTGAGATAAGGATATGGAGGGATTTCGACTAAGAGCATCAGCTACCACATTAGCTTTTCCAGGATGATACTCGATAGTGCAATCATAATCACTAATCAACTCCATCCACCTTCTCTGTCTCAAGTTTAGCTCTCTTTGAGTGAACACATACCGAAGACTCTTGTGATCGGTAAAAATCTGACACTTGGCTCCATAAAGATAATGTCTCCACAACTTGAGAGCAAAAACTACCGCTGCAAGCTTCAAATCATGAGTAGGATAATTCCCCTCGTGCGGCTTTAATTGCCTAGAAGCATAGGCAATAACTCGCTCATGCTGCATCAATACCCCACCTAGACCACGTCCAGAAGCATCACAAAATACCACATACTCCCCACTATCATCCGGAAGTGCCAAAACAAGAGCACTAATCAAACGATTCTTCAATTCTTGAAAACTTTGCTCACAGTCATCAGACCATTCAAATTTAACACTCTTCTTGGTCAACCTTGTAAGAGGAGCAGCAATCCTAGAAAAATCTTACACAAAGCGCCGATAATAACCTGCTAATCCCAAGAAACTACGGATCTCCGTCACAGTGGTGGGTCTTCTCCAATTTGACACCGTTTCCACCTTTTGAGAATCTACACTAACTCCTTCTGCCAAAACTACATGGCCCAAGAATCCCACTTTATCTAGCCAAAACTCACACTTGCTTAACTTAGCATATAACTGGGAATTCCTCAAAGTCCGTAATATTATTCTTAGATGTTTGGCATGCTCCTTCTCACTTTTTGAGTAAACCAAAATATCATCTATGAATACGATCACGAAACGATCAAGATATGGACTAAACACCCTATTCATGAGATCCATAAAAGCAGCAGGTGTGTTAGTAAGTCCAAATGGCATCACCATAAATTCATAATGACCATAACGTGATCGAAAGGCGGTCTTGACTATGTCACTCTCCTTGATCCGTAATTGATGATACCCAGATCTCAAGTCAATCTTGGAGAAAACAGAAGCACCCCTCAACTGATCAAATAAATCATCGATCCGAGGCAACGGATATTTATTCTTCACTGTGATCTGATTCAACTTCCTATAGTCAATGCATAGTCTCATGGTGCCATCTTTCTTCTTAACAAACAATACCGGAACACCCCATGGAGACATGCTAGGCCGAACAAAACCCTTGTCTACCAACTCTTGCAATTGAGTCTTCAACTCTTTCAACTCCGCTGGAGCCATTTTGTAAGGTGCCTGAGAGATAGGCATAGTTCCGAAAAATAATTCTATAGAGAAGTCTATCTCCCTTGCAGGAGGCAAACCAGGAAACTCCTCAAGAAAAACATCCGGAAACTCCCTTACTATAGGAATATCTTCTACTCCCAGAACTCCCATACTTGTATCCACCACATGAGCTAAATACGCCTGACAACCTTTATTTAATAATTTCCTTGCAGCAACAGCGGAAATTAGGCAACTCGAAATAAAATCTCTTTCCCCTTGAAAAGCAACCTCAAATCCACTTGGACTTCGAAGCACCACTACTTTCTGAAAACAATCTATCAAAGCTCTATATGCTTCCAAAAAGTTCATCCCCAAGATCACATCAAACTCCACTATCTCTAAAGGAATTAAATCGGGCTTGAAATTAAATCCCTCTACTAAAATTTCACATCCACGAAATACCCAATTAATTCTCATCACCTCACCAGAGGGTAGAGACACATGCCACTCGCCTAGAAGAGATGATGATGGCACATTGGCATGGAGAGCAAATCTACTAGACATGAATGAATGCGTGGCTCCAAGATCAATTAAAGTACATGCAGGCTGACCAGAAATTAATAATGTACCAATGATGACATCTGGAGAAGTACGTCCTTCCTGCTGGGTCATAGTATGTAATCTAGCGCGAGTCATGGGACGTCCACGCTGACCAATGTCCCGCTGAGAGCCACCTCTGACCGAAGCACTGCCCTGGGCACTACTACTAGAACCTCTAGCTGAAGACTGACCAACTGACTGAGTAGGGGTGGTCCTCTGAGCCAACAATGGGCAATCTCTCCTGAAGTGATCTAGACTACCACCCTCATAGCACCTAGAAAACTGCTGCTGCCCATAAGAATAGGTCTGGCTACCAGATGACCCACCCTGGAAACTGCCACTAGAACCATACCGTCTAGACTCCTGCCTAACCAAATAACTCCGAGAAGGTGTCCTGAAACGTCCTCTATTTCTGTTCTGAGCACCAGAGCTCGATCCCCCACTACTGCCACTACCAGCAGAAGACCTAGAAGCGGATGATGAAGCAGCCTTATTGGATGGACCCTGACTGGGGCCTCTGTAATCACGAGGCCGAACACCATATGTCCCCCTGGACTCAATGGCCATGGCTGCACCAACTGCATCCATAAAAGTCGGGTAAATTACCCCCGTCATCTTGTCTGCATACACTCCACCAAGTGCTCCAATGAACATCTCAATCCTGGTCTTCTCATCAAGAACCAGATATGACATATGGTAGCTAAGGGAAGTGAATCTTTCTTGGAACTCTATGATCCCCTCATTATCCCTCTTCGTCATATGCAGGAAATCCGACTGAATTCTGCTGCGGTGGGCATGATTGAAATACTGCCCCAAGAAGAGAGTCTTAAACTGCTCCCACGACATACTCAGAGCATCCTCAACATTCCTGCTGGCAAGCGACCACCAATGATGTGCTGAATCATCCAGAAAAGTCACTGCCATCTTCACCTTTCTTTCTTCTGGTAACTCAGTGATCGTAAAAGCATTTTCCATCTTGTCCACCCAATTATGAGCATCAAGGGGTCCCTTGGCACCCTTGAACTCTCTGGCTCCAGCCTCATAAACTTCTCTCCTTTTCACCGCGTGAGGTTGTGGAGCTCGATCCATGACATCCCTCAACAAATTTCCAATATCATCAACCAATCCCCTGACCTCATGGCCCTCATCGGCATTGGTCGAAGTAGCCACACGGGTTTGCCGTGGGGGCCTAGGAGGCATAGTACCTGAGGAAGAAAATATTTAGCAGTCCATAAACAAGACTAACTCAACTATCACACATACTCAATAACACATAGTATCATAAGCATAAAATGCCAATGAATCCGCCGCGGACGGATCATCACTCTATAGACACTACGTGGTACTTAGGCAAATATGATAGTGACAATGAAGCAGGAAAAGGAAACCTAAAGCTCTGATACCAACTGACACGACCCGCCCCGAATTTCACCCCGAACCCGGAGTAAATCGTGCGGGGACCACCTCCAAGGAAAGATTTACCGCAAAATTCGGTACAACCTCCCTTGAAAATGGACAACCATTCCAATAGAAACCTGCAAACACGTCTAAAGGTTCCAAATCCAACCTTAACTTCTAGAGCCTTCGTGCTCCCCAAAAACAATCACCACCAACAGGATAATAAACATTATCTAAGATAATATACATCATCCGTCAAATATTCTAAAATATCAACAAGCATTCACCCACAACCAAAAATATATACATTAAACCCAAGTATTCAGAGCTACTAGACACTAGCGGAAGTAAGAAAACACAGGTAGGCTAAACAGGTAACCTACTGGTGAAAGGTGGTGGAAATACGGGTGACTATGCCTCGTCTCCTACTAGATCCAATCCGAACTCTGCAGACTGGGCATTTTAAAACGAAGGGCCCAGGGGAAGACATTTAATAACGTTAGAGTGAGTGGACAAAATAATTTAATAACAAAATAATTATGCATTCCTATTTTAATTTCATAGAAAAATATACTGCATGCGGCAGCTCAAAAGCGCTCAATTCATAATCTGACAATTTCACGTGTCACATCCTGACCCGTAAAATTTTATCTTATTTAGTAGCTTGATTATAATAAGAATTTTTACCGTCTCCGACATTGAGTTATAGTTTAATTGGTCCCTAGAGGGGTTTTGAGGGACGATTATTTCGGAGAGTTATTCGTAGGAGAAAAATGTAACGACGGTAAAAATGGTAAATTTTAGCTAGTAAAAGGTAATTTTTATTAGGGTATTTTTTTTTTAGGGGTGTTAAATTTTGGATTGGGTATATGTGGGTTGGAACCGTTGGGCCAAGCCCAAAAAATTTCTCTCTCCCTCCCGATTCTCTCTCTCCTCTCCCGCTCCCGCACCCGAGCCACTCCCTGCCGGAATTCTGACCGCCCGACCACCGCCGTCCGGCCGCCCCAGACCGCCGCACCGGTCCCAATCGATCGGTCTCCAACCCAGCTACCGTTCTAGACCGGTGGCAGCCTCTCTAGCGCCGCCGTGAGGGAGAGACGCCGCCCGGAAGTTCCGACTGCCGAATCGGTTTTCTCGCCGGAACTCCTTCCTCCGTCCGCCATAGCTGGCGAGCCTTGGCTCAAAAGGAAGCCCTCCTCCCGTGCTTCAATCCCTCCAAAGGGCTGATAGGAGCACAAAGTGTGACGTTCTTAATATGTTTATACCCTTTATTTACCCTTTGTTAACTCCTATTTAGTTGTTTTAGCTTTATATTTGTGTTTAGTGTAGAATAATTGCTTAAAATAGAAATATGAAGTTTTTAGTGTTAAAATACATAGTAATTTCGGAATTGAAGAATTTGGTGTTGAAATTGTGCTAAGTGTTGGAAATCCTTGTTTACTCAGGATTCCTGTCTTGATCAGGATTCCATCTTTCCTCTTTCCTAGTTTCTAATTTTCTTATTTCTATTTCAGGAAAGTCTAAACCCGTGTTGACTAGGAAATGTTTTCCTGACTCATGAGGGAAAGGTGGCCGGCAGCTAGGAGTTCCTGCTTGAGCTCGGAGAAGTACAATCCGAGATATGTATGGAGATGCCGTGAAGATTTCCCAAGAAGACAAGGAGAGAGAATCCGTGCGGCATAAAGAGAGAAGATTTTCCAAGTTCAAGATGGTTTTGTCATTCCTTAATGTATGAGGATTACTTGAAGAACAAGAGAAGAAATTAAATCCAACTTGGATTTGGTTTTGCCGATTCAATAGGATTCCTTGTGCTAGAAGAATTCTTGGAGATCAAGACTTGTTACTCTATAATAGGGCATGGCATGGCAGCAATAATGATCATCAACCCGTGCAAATAACACCAAAGTCTTTGCCGAAACTTCATCAACCTCCAAACACCACAATCTGATCCCACCTTCAGCAATTATCCGAAGTAAGTAGCCTAGGATTCCGCTCACTCGAAGAATAGAACAAGTAGGGATATTCTGAGAGTGTATTTCATCTTCTATTTTCGGATTACAATGTGTTTGTTCTTCATTAATGTTTGTTTTATGTTTTTGCTTAAGTATGTTTCGATTCTTGTCTATGAGATAGAAGTACTTTTGAACCATGTTTTGAATTAAAGTTTTCAATTTTTAATCAATGATTTTAGGTTTTCTATGCTATGAGTTTTTATGTTTTTATACTTTAAGATTTTCGGTGCATTCTTCCATTATCATGTGTAATTGATACAAGTAGTTGATGTTGCATGTGTTAATCATCCAAAATTCGACTTTGATACAAGTAGTTGATAAGTTGCATTGTCTTTGTTATTTCACTGATTTTTTTACCTATGTTTGATTTAGACTTGTGCTTAAACACATCGATTCTTTATGTGATACGTAATTGCATGATTAGTTTATGTGTGTGACCTATAAGTAGAGCACGTAGCCGAGCTTGTTTGTGTCACGATGTTGAATGAAACACGTAGTCTAATTCTAAGTAGGTCTATGTCATAGGAACCACGTAGGAACTTATGTGCATATCAAATTTAGGTTGTATATTTGCTCACGGTGTAGACTTAAATGAGATTAGAAATCGTCTTCTTTATTCTTGCATGGTTGTTTGGTTGAGTTTGCATGATTGTTGGTTGATCACATGTATATATGTATAGAAGTAATTTAGGATTTATTATTAATGTTTGTTCCAAAATTATAAAACCCTTAAACCCTATATGCTTATTTCGACATTTTTATTAGATTAGATGGATCTACCCTGTAGTTGGATCCCCGGTTTAGAACGATCCCTGCTTGCTTTATACTACGATTGATTTGTTGACAGGGTTAATTGATGCGTGTGCAAATACGTCTTATCAAGGGCTCCCTCCATCTTCACCTAGGTAAGGAGGAATCGGTATTTGAAATTCTAGGGCTTTATTGTGTGTTTGCGTTCGATTGACATGGTTAGGCTTAGAATTTGAGTTTGTGGTAGTTAGGAATGTTGTAGAGGAGGTTGAGAGGAAGATGCTGTCAAATTTTGGTGGGCATTGGAGGTCGCCGGCCGCCGCCGGCGCCGCCGCTGGAAAATTGTTTTTGGTGGAGATTTTTATGAGGAGTTTAATGGAATGAGTTTTAGAATTTTCAGACGAGTTTTGAATAGGTTTGTGAATTTCTGAAGTTTGGTATTTTGGCGGTTAAATAATGTAAAATCCGACCATAGGATTTAAATCAATTTCTGAAAAAGGTTGTATTTACGACTGCCGAGTATGATATAAAAGTTTGGATCGTTTCGATTTAAGAATATTGAAGTTAGGCAATGATGAGCGTATTTATGGCTCACGATTAATTTTGCCTATTTTATCAAATACTGAAATTTAGTTGGTAAATTAATTATATATTTGGAACAGGACGTGAGGAGGCCCGAGCAGAAGAAGCCTCGGAGCGTCACCAGGCTTAGGCCTAATTTGTGAGTGGACCTTTGTTTTAAATAAAAAGCATGCGATGAATGATTTTATTAATCATTTAGTTCTTCTGATGAGATTTATTGATTTCTCGCCTATTTGACAATTTTTCCTCCTTTGGAGAGATCCCGAAAATGAGATTTTTGGGTGGATATATATATTTTGGATATTATGAATTTAGTATGTATATAAATGCTAGCTAGCCATACGTGCTTGGTCCGTCATAATGAGGTAAAATATCATTATGGCGTGTCGTGAGTGTTAGACACAAGCGTCATAGCCCTATATGAAAACTTCTTTCTTTTTCGGTTTATTTAGGTTTTCATATAGGGAGTCCACACGTATATATACACCGTCCTTTTCGGTCATAACGAGGAAAAATACAATTATGGCGCAACGTGAGCGTTAGACGCCAGCGTTGTAGCCTTGTATGAATTTTTATTTTTCTAAATTGTTTCTAGGATTCATACAAGGAGTCTGACGAGTGTAGATACATACGAATATATGTTTATATATAGTTCAGCCAGAGAGGCTCCATTTTATTTGAGTTTGTGACTAGCCAGTGCTAGTCGTGAAATTGTCAGATTATGAATTGAGCGCTTTTGAGCTGCCGCATGCAGTATATTTTTCTATGAAATTAAAATGGGAATGCATAAATATTTTGTGATTAAATTATTTTTGTCCACTCACTCTAACGTTATTAAATGTCTTTCCCTGGGCCCTTCGTTTTAAAATGCCCAGTCTGCAGAGTTCGGATTGGATCTAGTAGGAGGCGAGGCATAGTCACCCGCATTTCCACCACCTTTCACCAGTAGGTTACTTGTTTAACCTACCTGTGTTTTCTTACTTCCGCTAGTGTCTAGTAGCTCTGAATACTTGGGTTTAATGTATATTATTTCGGTTGTGGACGAAGGCATGTTGACATTTTAGAATATTTGACGGAGGATGTATATTATCTTAGATAATGTTTATTATCCTGTTGGTGGTGATTGTTTTTGGGGAGCACGAAGGCTCCAGAAGTTAAGGTTGGATTTGGAACCTTTAGACGTGTTTGCAGGTTTCTATTGGAAGGGTTGTCCATTTTCAAGGGAGGTTGTACCGAATTTTGCGGTAAATCTTTCCTTCGAGGTGGTCCCCGCACGATTTACTCCGGGTTCAGGGTGAAATTCGGGGCGGGTCGTGTCATCACGACTAGCACTGGCTAGTCACAAACTCAAATAAAATGGAGCCTCTCTGGCTGAACTATATATAAACATATATTCGTATGTATCTACACTCGTTAGACTCCTTGTATGAATCCTAGAAACAATTTAGAAAAATAGAAATTCATACAAGGCTACAACGCTGGCGTCTAACGCTCACGTTGCACCATAATGGTATTTTTCCTCATTATGACCGAAAAGGACGGTGTATATATACGTGTGGACTCCCTATCTGAAAACCTAAATAAACCGAAAAAGAAAGAAGTTTTCATATAGGGCTATGACGCTTGTGTCTAACACTCACGACACGCCATAATGGTATTTTACCTCATTATGACAGACCAAGCACGTATGGCTAGCTAGCATTTATATACATACTACAAAACCGTACCAAGCTTGCCCAGATTGGTGGCCGGAGGAGGGAGTTCTGACGACGGAAGGCTCTAGGCAGCCGCGCCTTTCGAGCGGCACTACTCCTTCACAACGGAGCTAGGGCGGCTGCCACCGGTCTAGAATGGAAGCTGGGTTGATGGCCGACCTTTTGGGACCGGTGCGGCAGCGAACGGTGGCCGGACTGCGGCAGATGTGCGGCCGGAAAATCGAGCAGCGGGAAGAGAGAGAGAGAAGGCGTCGGGAGAGAAAGAGAGAGAAGAGAGAGAAAGAAAAGAGTTTTGGGCCTCACCCATCCGGCCCAACTCTTCTATACACAACCCAAATCTAAAATTTAACACCCCCAAAAAATAATACCCTAATAAAAATTACCTTTTACTAACTAAAATTTACCATTTTTACCGTCGTTACATTTTTCTCCTACGAATAACTCTTCGAAATAATCGTCCCTCAAAACCCCTCTAGGGACCAATTAAACTATAACTCAATGTCGAAGACGGTAAAAATTCTTATTATAATCAAGCTAGTAAATAAGATAAAATTTTTACGGGTCGGGATGTGACACTGGTAGTGATTGCCATCCATAGGCCGTGAGCATTGCTCATAGCTCTACCAAGTTGTATTTTGATGATCTTTGATCTCAATGGTTACTTTGCTCAAAAGAAAGGATGTTCGTGAGAGTCTGTACTCTTTAGTATACGGATCATCGAAACACGTCCAAAATTGTACTGGACGATTTATGTTAAAGCCTACACGAGTCGATATCTCTATTCTCATCATTGGTGACAATAACCGATTCATTAACCGAATCTTAGTGACTCATGAATGTTGCGCATTCATTATAGTGATAGATAAGAAATTCTCATCAATTCTCACAATGTGTTTTCAGGTGATAAACGTTGACATGAATATCATTAAGTCATAGCACGGTTTGATTGCTTTCTTATGCATAAATAGCATATGTGTCTTAAATCATAACGCCATTAGGCATTAAAACTTGAGCATTAATCCGCTCTGATTATTTGTGATGATCTAGTCATCGTAGTCACAACGGATTTATAAAACACTAAATCCATGAATAGTTGTCTATTCCTTGCAATAAGCTAAGCACTAAATCTCTCTACAGCACATTCGTATACAAGAATGTAGAAACAACAGTCTTATGTCAAGACATAGAAACCGAAATATGCAAACAATTTCGATGGAGATTAAAAAAAAGGTATTGGAATCTTTTAGAGTGCATTATATGACGTGTAATACTACCAAGAAGGACAAAACAAGGCTTAGAACATGCCAAAGTTGGCAAAACATGTCGTGAACACTATATATAAGGGCGGCGTCACCGCCAACGGCTCACTATTGGATCTTGTAGAGAAAGAGGAGGATTTTTCATCATCCAGTTTTGGATGACATATAGCGTAACGCAAATTTCCTTTTTACAATTGTGAATCCGCTCAAGAGTGTAGAAGACTACTCTTGTTTGTAATGTCATTACAACAAAATTGTATAAGTGTGCATTGTGCCACACTTGACATTACAAATCCTCTTTTGATCCAAAACTGATGTGCATTGCGCAACATCATGATATACCAAGTGTGCATTACGCCAGACTTGGTTTAATTATGATGCCCAAGTATGCATTGCGCCATACTTGGTGCGATTTCAGCCTTTATAAACGCCACCTTATAGTAACTGGTGATCTTTTGTAGTCTAATGTAGTGTCATATAGTATAATGCGATATATTGCATTATCATATAACTTATGTAGATCGAACCATATGTGCAAGAAAAAATTCGAATATATATGACAACCTTGCATCGAGGTCTTAACCATGAATTGAATTCAAAATATAACGACTAAGTAACTCTAGTCAAATATGTGAGGTGTATGCCTTCACAAAACTTGGAAAAATAAACGGATTTTGTAGTCACTTAGACTACTAAACCGAAGTCATGTGCTTCATATCTTCCGCAATGTAACTTTTGCTTTTAAAATCTATAACCGTGAGAATAATATTCTCATCTTAACTTTTGCAAGAACTCCATATATTTTGTATGCATTGACCATAATATTGTTTTCTATTGTAAATAAATTGTTTTTACTCGTAGGGTAAAAACTTTTTTTTTACCGGAGGGGTAAATTTACCGTTTTGCCCCTCGTGTATTCTGTACGTTTTGGATCGGGTGAGAACGATCTAGGTTGAGCCTCGTTCGGGTCGCCGGCGAGGGTGATTCGTTTGGGCTGGGCGACGGCCGGTGCGGTCGGTGCAGCTCAGCTTGGCGGTCCGATCTGGGTTGGCGGATCAGATCATGGCAGTGGACAGAGGACTAGGTCGAGGAGGAAAGGTTCCCACGCAGGGGCAAAGCTGGGCGTTCGGGTTGCAAGAGCGCGGTGGCGACGGGCTGAGATGGGGCTCGGCTCAGGGCATGGTAGAGTGCACCGGCGAGGTGGGTTGGGGCATGCCGGAGGTGATGATGGGTGCCCAGATCATATTACCGGTTTTGAGAAAACCGTTGTAGTGGAACTGAAGGGACGCCGGCAGCATGAGAGAAAATTTCAAAGGGTTTTAGGGTTTTTTTTGTTTTTTTTGTTTTAGGTTTTGTTCTCAAACTCGGGTTAGATTGCAATGCTGATAACGTGTTGAAGGAGAAAAGATAACGAGAATAACGGTCTACTAATTCATTGATAGAAAGGCCTATTTATAGGCATTACATAGAGTCTCCCGAAGAATTTAGAAGTTCTATCAACTGTAATCTATTCTAATAAGGAAACTGGATTAACCAATCATACGTGTATTAGGGCAAGACACATAACAGAAGGACGAAAATATAATTTACTTAAACAAATATGACAATCTTATTATTATTATTATTATTATTTTTTGTCCCTTTCTTTCAAAAGGAAGGGTTGCAAATCAATCCACATATTAAGTTAACAATGTAGGTAACGACATTAGGAGCTTCTATTCATACCTTCAAAAGTGCTACTTGAACGTCCTAACATTTTTAATTTTTTATAACTTTAGAAATCTATTTTTACCCTATATTTATAGAATTAATCCAAACAAAAAAAAAAACTCAACTCATTTTGCACATATTTCTTTTCCAGGGTTTGTTCATCTGCATTTTTTTTTTGAAAGAATTAGGTTCTGAAATGCTGAAATACTATGTGGTTCTTGATCGATCTGGTTCTGCCTTTCCTATTTATAAGAGCAAATGCAGTGCACGGTCAAGACCCATTAAAATTGAAGAAATGAAAAAAAAAGGTATGATGTAGCGGAAAATTGTTGGTTGACTTCTCTCGTCTTCCCGACCAAGCCCAGAGGCAGGTCTTGGACGTTGACCAAGTCGATCAATATCTGCACATGGGGTCACGAGCTTGCTGACATAGGCTAAAATAAAATAAAAAAATTCCTTCTCTGATCACACAGCAGTAGCAGCAGGAGACACCCCTAAAACTTGGTAAGGAGACTCCCTGCGGCTGGTTCTTGTAAGCAGCGTCGTAGTTGTTGGTTGACTTCTCTCGCCTTCCCGACCAAGCCCAGAGACAGGTCTTGGACGTTGACCAAGTCGATCAATATCTGCACATGGGGTCACGAGCTTGCTGACATAGGCTAAAATAAAATAAAAAAATTCCTTCTCTGATCACACAGCAGGAGACACCTCTAAAACTTGGTAAGGAGACTCCCTGCGGCTGGCTCTTGTAAGCAGCGTCGTCGTTTGCTTCTGAAATTAGAGAAACTTGATGAGTGGGAAGACAAGACGAGGAGATTCAGGTTGTTTTAGTCAAATACACAAGGCAAGAGAAATTATTTGGGAATTTCTGATAATTCATTTATCCCTAAGAATATGGTTAATATACATGATACATAGTAACCTATTAGGAAACTAATATTACTAATATAATATTTACATTCCTAGCACCACAAGGGTGCATGACTCACGTCAACACTCCCCCTCTATTTGGCGCATACAAATCGCAAATGTCCCACTTGTCAAGTGAGTCACGAAAAGCCTTAGCTGAGAGAGCTAGCCTTTGTAAGAATATCAGCTAACTGCTTCTCTGTAGGGACAAACGGGAAATAAATGACTTGTCCATCTAATTTCTCCTTAATGAAGTGTCGATCTAACTCCACATACTTAGTACGATCATGTTGAACATGATTGTATGCAATTTCAATTGCAGCTTTATTATCACAACACAGAGGCATAGCCTTCCTCTGTTTAAACCCTAAATCTCTTAGCGAATGTCTCTACCACAACATCTCACAAAGTCCTCTAGCCATTCCTCTATACTCTGCTTCAGCACTAGAACGATCCACCACATTTTGTTTCTTACTCTTCCAAGTTACCAAGTTACCACCAACAAATGTAAAATAACCAGAAGTGGACCGACAATCTGTGATGTTACCGGCCCGATCTGCATCTGTGTACCCAGAAACATCCAAGTGACTATGTTTGGAGAAGATCAATCCTTTTCCTGGAGCAGACTTCAAATACCGCAATATGCAAAACACCGCATCCATATGAGTCTCACTGGGATTATGCATGAATTGATTGACAACATTAACTGCATAGGCTAAGTCTAGTCTAGTGTGAGACAAATAAATCAACCGACCAACTAACCTTTGATATCTTGCTTTATTCGTAGGAACCTGATCCAAATACTCTACTAACCGATGGTTTTGCTAAATAGGAGTATCAGCAGGTTTGTAGTCAAGCAAACATGTTTCTGCTAACATGTCACATCCCGACTCTTAAATTTTTACCTTATTTACTAGCTTGGTTTTAATAAGAATTTTACCGTCTCCATCAATGAGTTTATAGTTTATTTGGTCCCTAGAAGGGTTTTGAGGGACGATTATTTCGGAAGAATTATTCATGGGAGAAAATGTGACGACGGTAAAAATGGTAATTTTAGCTAGTACAAGGTAATTTTTATTGGGGTATTTATTTTTGGGGTGTTTTAATTGTGGAGTTGGGTTTAATTGGGGGTATTGGACCGGTTGGGGGTAAACAGCCCAAACCATTTCTCTCTCTTCCTTCTCTCTCCCTCTCCCGCTGTCGGAACTTCATGCCGTCCGTCCGCCGCCGTCCGGCCACTGTTCGCCGCCGCACCGGTCCCAAACGGTCGGCCGTCCACCCAGCTCCATTCCTAGATCGGTGAGAGGCTCCCTAGCGCCACCTTGGAAATGGACAACCCTTCCTAACGAAAACCTGCAAACACTCCTAAAATTCTCAATCCACCATTAACTTCTGGAGCGTACATGCTCCCAAAACACAATCACCACCAACAAGATAGTAAACATCAACTTCAAATCCAACACATATATCCAACTAAGATAATATACATCCTCCGTCAAATATTCTAAAATGTCAACATGCCTTCGTCCACAACCGAAATAATATACATTAAACCCAAGTATTCAGAGCTACTAGACACTAGCGGAAGTAAGAAAACACAGGTAGGTTAAACAAGTAACCTACTGGTGAAAGGTGGTGGAAATGCGGGTGACTATGCCTCGCCTCCTACTAGATCCAATCCGAACTCTGCAGACTGGGCATTTTAAAACGAAGGGCTCAGGGGAAGACATTTAATAACGTTAGAGTAAGTGGACAAAAATAAATTTATAAAGAAAATAAATCTTCATGCTTTCCCAATTTAACTTCTGTGGAAATATAATTAACGGCATGCAACAAGCTCAAAAGCTTTTAAAAATTTACCGAAACGTGACTAGCCGCGCTAGTCACCAACACTTCATAAAAATAGAGCCTCTCAAGCTAAAACAAAATATGTATGTATTACACTCGTCATATCCCTTGTATGAATTTTATGAAGGAATAAGAAAAATATAAATTCACACAAGGCTACGACGCTTGCGTCTAACGCTCATGTCGCACCATAATGGCATTTAACCTCATTATGATGGAAAAGACGGTGTATATATATATATACGCGCATATCCCATATATAAATTATTATATTTATATAGGGCTACGACGATTGCGTCTAACGCTCACGTCGCACCATAATGGAATTTTACCTCAGTATGGTGGAAAAGCACGTATAGCTAGCTATCATTTATTTATATACATACTATCCTCATAATCATCCAAATATGGATATATATAAACATACTCACCGAAATTCTCAATTTCGATTATCCTCTAACAACATAAATTATTTCGCATGCACAGTATTTAAAACAAAATTCCACTCACAAATTAGGCCTAAGCCTGACGTCGATCTAAGGCCTCGTCTGCTCGAGCCTCCTCACGTCCTGTTTTAAAAATAATATTAATTTCCCAGCCGAAATTCCAATATTTACGCAAAATAGGCAAAATTAACCGAGAGCCATAACCACGCTCATCATTGCTTAACTTTGATATTCTTAAATCGAAACGACCCAAATCTTAATACCATACACGGCAGTCGTAAATACAACCTTCCCCAGAAATTGACTTAAATCCTACGGCCGGATTCTACATTATTCAACCGCCAAAAATACCAAACTTCAGAAATTCACAAACTTATCCAAAACTCATCTAAAAATTACACAATTCACTTCATTAAACTCCTCTAATTATTACACATTTAAAACCATACAAAACTCCCAAACAGCGACGCCGGCGACGCCGGCCGGAGGCCGATTTCGACGACCTCAAAATCCTACCAAATTTTAACAGTAGCTTCCTCTCCACTCCCTCCACAACTTTCCTAACTAGCACAAAGCCAAAATCCAAGCCTAGCTATGCCAATCGAATGGAAACATCCTAAAAGCCGGAGGCCGATTCCGGCGACCTCCAAATCCTACCAAATTTTAACAGTAGCTTCCTCTCCACTCCTTCCACAACTTTCCTAACTAGCACAAAGCCAAAATCCAAGCCTAGCTATGCCAATCGAATGGAAACATCGTGGATTAGTTGAAGTTGGTTAAGGAGTCAAGCATAATGACTCTAGGATTATTTTTCCATGAGTGGTTAGCATTATAAAAGTCATTAGATATAGCATTGTGACAAACTTGTTGTTGTGGCACAGTCGGAGAATTTTTGGAAATCTAATGGAGTCGTTAAATGTTTTAGAATTTCAAATAAGATTTGAATCGTAGAGTGGCATGTGTCGGTTATAGTATATTAATCATGAGGCTATAATGGATTCCTTGGGAAGTCTATGCGTTGAAGTTTGGTCTCAAGAATTGTAGAGGGTTTTATAAGGAGGGTAAGTATAATTGACTTGGAGATTTATATTAGTAAAGTAGAGCGGAAGCAAGATGGTTGTGGTGGCTCCAGCTTTACGACAACACCTGGTGAATTTAATACGTGTTGTCATGGGTATTCTAAGTCAGTTGCGTGTAGTTGGTGGAAGCGGCAACGATGGAATAAAATCCACTGAATCATGGAGCAAGAGTGCATGGGTGTCCATAGTAATTTCAAGCTGTGTGGTTTCGAGTAGTTAAGGTAAGTCTTAAATTTGAGATCAAAGTTTGTTTGCTGACATCACTGCGTTCACAATGGGTGACTAACTACAACACAACAATGAGAGGATCTGTTCACTCACCTTATTTTTAATTCGGTGAAGTGGATCAGAGTTTTAGTTGTGGTGTGGCGGAAGTATATAAATTATTTCTGCTAATTTTGGGTAGCATCCTTAGAGCTTGAAATTTAGGAGTGCGAATTCAAAACACTACGATTTGAAGGTAAGAGATTCTGGTTAGTTGGTCGAAGTTTCGAGGTAAATGATAAATCGGTTGTTGTGTCGTAGACTTGGATCAGGGGTAAATCCAGTGGTGATTCCAAGTGAGTTGGAGTTCATTAAGCGATGAATCTTAGAGCCGTAAGTCTTGTGTGGTAGTCTGAGAGTCGTGTGGAGATGTTGAGTAGATGGTTTGTGTTGTTGTAGGTATAATTTTTGATGTAGCCTTATGGAAGAGGGTTTTCCCCTGTTGACTCAAGAAGCGTCTAGAGTCAAGGTTTATTAAGAGTTATAATATTGAGGGTAATGGATATTGATAAGTTGTGCGACGTTTTTTTCTTCTAGGAATCAGATCGTGGTAGGACCACTTATTTGATCCAAGTATGACCTGGGAGGTCATTAATGTTTAGATGTGTTTTCATCAGTAGGGTCAAGGTGGTTAGTAGAAACCATTATATTGAATCTTGACTTCTAGTACGTTGTTGAGATGGGTTTTCCAACGGATGTCAGTGAATTGTGAAGCTTTTGAGCTCAGAGTTATGGAATTTGTCCTCAAGTTCTATAAGCTAGTTATTCTAAAGTTTGAGCGGAGATTTTCCCTGAGTTTTGACTTTTTCTTTAACTCATAAGTTATGTTGGTTTGTGAACCACAAAGTGTAGTAGCGGATCTTGTTTGGAAAACTAATTTCAACGTGCGATAGGTAATTTTGGTGTTCTTTGCACGCTCAGCGCGACAGTGTTAAAAGCTAAGTTTTATTTCCGGTTGTCACTGCTTTTGACGATCAATGTAGTTAACCGAGGTATGATTTTGTCGTTGATGATTCATTGGTCAGAAGTTGTTGAGCCTCGAATCTGTAGCGCCAAGTGTGTACAAGAGTTGTCCATAAATGATTTTTGGATCGTAGTCTGCTGTCAGATTATTTATAAATGGAGGTTGAGAGATAAATGCGTTTTGTCTGGTTTATAAGTTTTGACATTTAGAATCTTTTCCTTGGAATGACTAAAGTGAGATGTATAAGTTTAATTGTTGATTAGTGGCCGCGGTGAAACCCGAATTAAATAATAAGATTTGAAGATCAGATTTTTGCCACTACCTAAGGATGGTGATTTGTTTGCGTGAATTTCCAACGTTAAGTTGGGCAACATGAATTGTTTGTGCAAAAAATTTGTGGTTATTAATTAGTTCAGTTTTGATCACGGCAAGTAAGAAGGGGGAAAAATCTTTTTTTTTTTCGCATGTAGTCATGTTTCAGATCATCTTCTGGTCTGGGGTGAAGAGATTATTGAGAATAACATAATTTGGAGAGAGCTGGTATTCTCATAAGCTGCTAGTGTAGGTGCTCAAAATGGTAATGTAATATTTTGGTGGAGAGACCTAAGTGACATAGTATTGATCACTACATAATGTCATTACGAGATTCGAGGTTAAACTTTTGTTGGTGGACTGATCACTTAGGAAAAGCAAGGTTGTCTTGTGGACTTGTGAGAGTTTTGACTCCGCAAAGTGCCTCGGTATTAGAAGTGTGATTATTGCAGTTTTTGCAGGGTACGAATCCTTAAATATGTTCAAAAGGGTCTTAATTTTTGACCCATATGAGCATGTGAGAATGCGTGAACTTTAGTTTCCTGACAAGTGAGCTTCATTGTTGAGTTGTGAGCAGCGTAATGACAATGTTGTTGCGTGACGTTAGGAGATTTGAGCCCGATGGTGATAGCAAATTTTTGTGTTTTATTTGGGTTAGCTATTTCCATTGCTCAGGAAAGAGTGTGCATACCTACATGTACTCGTACTCTGGAGCAGGTATCGCTGAACCCACTTACGTGTAAACGTTAGTGGTAGCTCAACGAAAGATTTAATCTTTGAGAAGATTAAAATAATTCAGGATAAAAAGGGAAGATTAAAATAATTCAGGATAAAAGGGAAGATTAAAATAGTCAGAGATAGACTCAAAGCAGCTCAAAGCATGCAAAAGAGTTATAAAGATATCCGCATGAAGGACCTTGAGTTTCAAGTGGCGATTGGGTATTCTTGGGATTGTCCCCTTAGAAAGGTGTAGTACGTTTTTGGTAAACGGGGAAGCTTAGTCCAAATTATATTGGTCCTTATGATATAATAGAGCAGGTTGGCTCCATTGCTTATCGGTTAGTTTTGCCTCCAGATTTATCCAGGATATATAATGTGTTTCATGTATCCATGCTTCACAAGTACATTGCCGATTCCTCTCATGTGTTGCAAGAGCAGCCGATTAATTTGAAGAAAGATTAGACCTATGATGAGGAGTTGGTACAGATTCTTGACCAAAAGGAGCAAGTGCTTAGAAGCAAATCATTTCCACTTGTTAAATCCTATGGTGGAGTCATCAAGTAGAGGAAGCTACTTGGGAATCAGAGGAGCAAATGAGACAGCAGTATCCCTACCTCTTTGATTGACATTTATGTAAATTTCGAGGACGAAATTTTTTAAGGAGGGGAGAATTGTCACATCCCGACTCTTAAATTTTTACATTATTTACTAGCTTGGTTTTAATAAGAATTTTACCGTCTCCATCAATGAGTTTATAGTTTATTTGGTCCCTAGAGGGGTTTTGAGGGACGATTATTTCGGAAGAATTATTCATAGGGGAAAAAGTGACGACAGTAAAAATGGT
The DNA here is from genome assembly GCA_010134655.1 of Fragaria nilgerrensis. NCBI lineage: Eukaryota > Viridiplantae > Streptophyta > Magnoliopsida > Rosales > Rosaceae > Fragaria > Fragaria nilgerrensis. The sequence goes on along the minus strand of CM020977.1, from coordinate 22,541,029 downwards.
AATTTTAGCTAGTAAAAGGTAATTTTTATTGGGGTATTTATTTTTGGGGTGTTTTAATTGTGGAGTTGGGTTTAATTGGGGGTATTTGACGTGTCGCGTAACCGGGGTCAAACAACTTCAATTTAATTACCCTGCAATCGTAGTACTATGGACAAGTAGGGATCGTTCTAGCCGGGGAAACCAAAGGGCGATCGAAAGAAGAAAAACCAAACAACTTGTAGACAAGTATTCACATATATACATCGAAATATTGGGGATTTAAGATTGATTAATTCTAACAAATAACCTACTGGAAATTAAACCTAAGATTATTATATACAAGTGATCAACATAATCATGCAACACCTAACACGAAAAACCATCAAGAACACATAACAACTTCATGCAAGGCCGGGCAGCAACGTTCAAATTGTCCTAGACTCTAACCAATTCTGATTCTAATTAGAGCCTTTGCGGTTATCTAATTGTTAAGACTCCTCAAGTATTTAGAACCATCTTTACGCTTGATCCTAAACATGAATGCTAACTCATTTAAAGACACGTTGCGTAGAGATTAAACAAGAAAACACTTTAGCACACGAGTCAATCAGAAACATGATCTAAGGCATCGCGTCACTCATCCTATTAGCATGCAAATTATCAGAATTATATCCGCCCTAAGTTAATAACAAAGACCAAGACAACTTTGCGTATGAATCGATCCAAAATTATTATGGTAGATGAAACCGCACCTTAAGGACAACCATGGCCAAGGCAGCCTCAATGATTGATTTAGATGCACGAATTCATGACAATTAATCAATTAGAAATCAAAAACACATAAGAACATGCTACTGCCCCAAAACCTAAATCACAAAATCATCATATATTCAAGAAGTTACAAATCAAAACATAGAACAATCAAAGATCACAAAGAAATCCGAAAACCATGTTTGATAAATAAAACCAAAATCGAAAAGTATTTTACAATAGAGTTCGAAACTATACAGAAAATAATACAAGAAGCCATGAGAAAATCACACTTTTACAACCTTGAAAGATTCGGCAAGTGTGGGGAAAATCGATGGAAGGATGGAATGATTCTTATGGTTTGTGGTGGATGAATCGGCTAAGTAATTTTCTATATAGGGTTTGGTAGAGTTTCGGCTATGCAATTGCAAGGGTAGTGATTGATGATTTTCTGTACTTGAAGTCGTGCTTTATATAGAGGAAAAACCCTGGAGAAGTCGGCCACAAAGCCTAAACCAAGTTGGTTTAGGATTCCTAGTTCTTCTCAATTTCGGCAGAATGACCTCCGTCTGATGATTACATCATAACTCCCTCTAGAAAATAGATATTGAGGTGATTCTAATTGATTTGGAAACTAGACTCCCGTAGCTCTCTATCCATTTCTAGCACGTTTTCTGATTCATTGTGAGCTGTCCTGGAGAGTCCGTTGAAGTTGAGAGACGTGCACAGGAATTTTCCCGATTCAATCAGGGTTTTCAAGACTTGGATATTCCTTGATATTCTGCTGAATTTAGATCTTCTTCTCCATATTGGACTTGGTTTGGACCTCTCCTTAATGGACTAGGCTTCGTAGATCAGCTGCTTTGCTTCCCTAGATCCATCAGGAACACTTCTCTCGGCAGTCTTCTACATGTCACCTAAGTATCAGAGAAGTTAAATCAATTTGTGACAATTTTCTACATCATTCATTTATGTTTAACACGTTTTACACACAACTCTACCAAAAACTTTCGACTCTACATTATGACTCTATTTTACGACAATAAGAGATAATCAAAGTACAAATGGAGGTAATAACATATTAAGAATGTCACATTTTATGCTCCTATCAGTATTGGACCAGTTGGGGGTAAAAAGCCCAAACCATTTCTCTCTCTTCCTTCTCTCTCCCTCCTGACTCTCTCTCTCCCGCTGCCGGAACTTCCGGCCGTCCGTCCGCCGTCGTCCGGCCACCGTTCGCTGCCGCACCGGTCCCAAACGGTTGGTCGTCCACCCAGCCTCCTTCCTATATCGGTGAGAGGGTCCCTAGCGCCCCCGTGAGAGAGATATCAGACCCGAAAGGCCCGACTGTCCAAAGTTTCCCGTCGTCAGAACTTCTAAGCTCAAAAAGAAGCCCTCTTTCCGTACGTTCATCCCTCCAAAGGATTCACCCTCTCTTGAGCTAGGTAAGGAGAAATGTGGAGTTGAAGTTTTAGGGTTTTTTAGAATGTTTTCGTTCGATTTACTTAGTTAAGCTTGGAATTAGGCTTTGTGCTAGTTAGGAAAGTTGTAGAGTGGGTAGAGAGGAAGCTGCTGTTAAAATTTGGTAGACATTGGAGGTCACAGGAGCCGGTTGCCGGCTACCGCAACCGGCGGAGCAGACGGCGACGCCGCCGTTGTGAAGTGGATTGTCAGGGTTTTAAGTGACACGACCTACCCTGAATTTCACCCCGAACCCGGAGAAAATCGTGCGGGGACCACCTCCAAGGAAAAATTTACCGCAAAATTCGGTACAACCTCCTTTGGAAATGGACAACCCTTCCTAATTAAAACCTGCAAACACTCCTAAAGGTTCCAACTCCAACCTTATAGACTCCTGGAGCCTTCGTGCTCCCCACAATTCACAACATCTCCCAATATAGATTTACTAATCTAACAAAGATCTTGTAACAAACAACCACATATTCAGAGCAACTTTATTTGAGAGGAAATGAACTATAAATAAATAGAAAAGAGCGGAAGCTATACTATTGACTATGCCTCTTCTCCATGTACGCCCGATCTCAACAATGCAATCCTGCAGACTGGGCATTTTAAAACGAAGGGCCCAGGGGAAGACATTTAATAACGTTAGAGTGAGTGGACATAAATAATTTAATAACAAAATATTATGCATTCCCATTTTAATTTCATAGAAAATATACTGCATGTGGCAGCTCAAAAGCGCTCAATTCATAATCTGACAATTTCACGACTAGCACTGGCTAGTCACAAACTCAAATAAAATGGAGCCTCTCAGGCTAAACTATATATAAACACATATTCGTATGTATTTATACTCGTCAGACTCCTTGTATGAATCCTAGAAACAATTTAGAAAAATAGAAATTCATACAAGGCTACAACGCTGGCGTCTAACGCTCACATTGCGCCATAATGGTATTTTTCTTCATTATGACCGAAAAGAACGGTGTATATATATATATATACGCGCATATCCCCTATATAAATTATTATATTTATATAGGGCTACGACGATTGCGTCTAACGCTCACGTCGCACCATAATGGAATTTTACCTCAGTATGGTGGAAAAGCACGTATAGCTAGCTAGCATTTATTTATATACATACTATCCTCATAAACATCCAAATATGTATATCCACCGAAAATCTCATTTTCGGGATCTCTCCAAAGGAGGAAAAATTGTCAAATAGCCGAGAAATCAATAAGTCTCATAAGAAGAAATAAATGATCAACAAAATCATTCATCGCATGCTTTTCAATTAAAAACAAAAGTCCACTCACAACTTTAGGCCTAAGCCTGACGTCGATTCGAGGTCTCCCCAATTGAGTCTCCTCACATCCTGTTCCAAATATATAATTAATTTCCCACTAAAAATCCAATATTTATACAAAATAGGCAAAATTAATCGTGAGCCATAAATACGCTCATCATTGCCTAACTTCGATATTCTTAAATCGAAACGATCCAAACTTTTATATCATACTCGGCAGTCGTAAATACAACCTTCCCCAGAAATTGATTTAAATCCTACGGCCGGATTTTACATTATTTAACCGCCAAAATACCAAACTTTGGAAATTCACAAACCTATTCAAAACTCATCCGAAAATTCCACAATTCACTTCATTAAACTCCTCTAATTATTACACATTTAAAATTATACAAAACCCCAAAACGGCGGCGGCGGCTCCGCCGGCAGCGGCGGCCGGAGGCCGATTCCGGCGACGTCCAAATTCTACCAAATTTTAACAGAATCTTCCTCTCAACATCCCAAACAACTTTCATAACTATCACTGAGTCCAATTTCAAGCCTAACTAGGTCAATCCGACGAAAACATCCTTAAAGCCCTAGAATTTCAACTTCGAATTTCTCCTTACCGAGCTCAAGAGGGAGTGAGCCTTTTGGAGGGGTTGTTGCATGGGAGGAGATCTACAAAACCGTACCAAGCTTGCCTGGATTGGTGGTCGGAGGAGGGAGTTCCGGCGAAAAGTTTCCCGGCATCTTCGGCGGGTTTTCCTTCTCTCCGGCGGGTTAGAGGCTCGGGTGCTAGGCCGGGGAGGGAGAGGAGGTGGCGGGGGTCCAAACGGGACTGGTGCGGCAGCTTGGCTTGGCAGGACGACGGCGGACGGCGGCTGGAGTCCGACGGGGAGAGAGAGTTCGGGAGGAAGAGAGAGAGAAGAGAGAGAGTGACGGGTGAGGGAGAGAGAGAGAGAGAGAGAGAAAATGAGGGGATGGGTTTGGGCCTCACACCAACCCGGCCCAACATCATAAAAATACCCAACGTCACCAATTTAACACCCCAAAATAAAATACCCTATTAAAAATTACCTTTTACTAGCTAAAATTTACCATTTTTACCGTCGACACATTTTCTCCTACAAATAACTCTCCGGAATAATCGTCCCCCAAAACCCCTCTGGGGACCAATTAAACTATATCTCAATGCCGGAGACGGTAAAAATTCTTATTATAACCAAGCTAGTAAATAAGATAAAATTTTACGGGTCAGGATGTGACAATTCTCCCCTCCTTATAAAAATTTCGTCCTCGAAATTTACATACCTGTCAATCAAAGAGATAGGGATACTGCTGCATTAGTTGCTCCTTTGATTCCCAAGTAGCTTCCTCTACTTGGTGTCTCCACAAAACTTTAACAAGAGGAAAAATGATTTGCTTCTAAGCACTTGCTCCTTTCGGTCGGGAATCTGTACCGGCTCCTCTTCATAGGACAAATCTCTCGTCAAAATGAGCGGCTGCTCTTGCAGCACAAGAGAGAAGGATCGGCAATATACTTGCGAAACATGGATACATGAAACACATTATGTATCCTGGCTAATTCTGTTGGCAAGGCTAACCGATAAGCAAGAGAGCCAACTTGATCTAAAAACCCATATGAACCAATAAATCTCGGACCAAGCTTCCACGTTACCAAAATGTACCACCCTTTTCCAAGGAGGTAGTTTCAAGATCGCCTAATCACCCACATGAAACTCATGGTCCTTCCTACGGACATCTTTATAATTCTTCTGGCTACTAAGAGCTGTTTTGAGTCTAATTCTTACTCCTTTAACCTTTTCATTTGAATTCTAAATTATTCTAAATCTTCTCAAAGACTCTAAATCCTTCGTTGAACTGCCACTAATGTTTACACGTAAGTGAGTTCAGTGATACTTGTTCCAGAGTACGAGTACCTGTAGGTATGTACACTCTTTCCTAAGCAACGGAAATAGTTAACCAAATAAAGCGCATACATTTGTTATTACCATCGGGCTCAAATCTCCTAAAGTCACGCAACAACCTCGTCATTACGCTGCTCACAAACTCGACGTTGAAGCTCACTTGTTAGGAAACTAAAGTTCATGCATTCCCACATACTCATAGTGTCAAAATTAAGACCTGCTAAATGAACAGATTTAAGGATGCACACACTGCAAAACTGCAACAATCACTTCTAGTACCGAGACACTTTGCAGAGTCTTTCGCGGAGTCAAAGCTCTCGCAAGTCCACAAGAAAATCTTGCTCTGCCTAAGTGACCAGTCCACTAACATATGATAACCTCGATTCTCGAAACGACATTATGAAGAGATCAAAACCACGTCACTTAGGTCTCTTCACCAAAACTATTACATTATCATTTTATGCACCACAAACTAGCAGCTTATGGGAATACCAGTTCTCTCCTAATTCTGTTATACCCCATATTCTCTTCACTCCAGACCAGAAGATGATCTGAAACATGATTATCATGCGAATGGAACATTTCGGTTACATAAAGCTGCAATAAACAACTTATATATCGCCAAAACATGTTCCATATAAAATCCAATTTACCAAGTCACTAGCATGGAAGATGAACAAATCTCCAAGCGGAGTATGCCAAAGAAACTCCAACTGCAAACGAAGTGACATTATCAAATAGACTTCGTTCACACTTAACATTAATGTTATGTCATTTAAGACTTGTATCGACTAACTCAATACAACGTCGACTGAAAGCACTATGAACACCCATCCACACTTCTCCAATAAATCCTTTCATCTACAGCTATTCCAGATAACAAAATATTCAACTCCAATAGCCACGCACTTTAAGATATAATACTTTCCTCTGGACATTCACGCCACACCAACATTCCTCATTTTTCCATCCAAGCGACCAAGGTCGCTAAAAATTAGCATTACCAAGAACTTCCAAAGATCTCAACATATTTAATCCATTCCCGACTGTTGTCGTAATATCAAAGTGACCTCAACTCTTCTGCATCTATTTTATTATTATAATTTCAAGGTCAAATACACTTACCATCTTTATAAAACACTCAACAAATCCGAAGATCAAACTTCAACACCTAGAATTCTGAAAGAATCCATAATGGCCCCACGATTAAAATAATAAAACCGACAAATGCCACTCAACGCTTCAGAGCTTGCTAGCAATTCAAAATATTTAGATATACCATTCACTTTCTTCAATTCTCTTGCTATGACACAACAACAAGCTTTTCACAACGCCATGCTCAATGACTCTTGCAAGGCCAACAATCCAAGGAAAATAATCTTGGACTCTTATATTTAACGCCTTAGCCGGCTTCAACTAAACCACAATATAGACGAAAGTCACCCAAAAATCTTACTATTCCTCGACTGCTAATAACCTCCTTCTCTAAAAATGCTCTGATTATACTCTTTAATATGAAGATTCCAAGGATAAGAAACATATCCTTGATTAGAGCTGTATGGCCAAAACATGCGCCACCATATCATAACAAGCATTAACCAAAATAATCCCAACTGACTTTCTCTACGGACAAGGCAGTTGGAAATTTGATCATCAATCAAGACTTCTCTAAATTGATAGCCTTTTTATTAGCCACAAATCCCCCGTGACTAATTAACCCAAAAATTAGAGTCCTCAACAACTCGCATAGGTACCTCTTTGAATGACTAAGGGTACCTCCCGCATCACTTCAACCAACCCTTACCTCAAAATAATACACCACTATTTCGAACTTTCTTTCCAACTATTTTCTCCCAGAAATCACGTAATTCGACACCACGATTTTTCCATCGGACTGTTACAACTTCAAACTTGCCCACCATAAATAGGAAACTCCAAGACTTCAATTAAAATTTTCCCCTTCTACAAAATTCGCATAAGATGTTCACCCCAACATCTTAATCGTAACCCAAACAATCATTGGTCAAATGAAAGGAATGCTACTACGCATAAGAGTTCTCAACTGGAGTTCTGAACTCGTAATTGAACACTTAACAATTATGATATCAACTCAATAACCCTTGAAAAAGGCATAATCCATACACCTTTTCATTACTCAAAGCATAATGATTACTCAAGAGGTCGGCGTACAGAGGCATAGTCTTGAAGATATGAACATTTATGGCACAACAATGTCCATAAATAAGATAAGAACAACTACATCACAAACTTAATCAACACATAGTGTCTAAAGCATATAATGCTAATAGATCCGTCGCAATCGGACCATCACTCTATAGACACTAAGTATGACCAAGAATATGAGGTAGTACTAAAACGAGAAAGGAATCGAATAACCTAGTGCTCTGACACCAAACTTTGGAAATTCACAAACCTATTCAAAACTCATCCGAAAATTCCACAATTCACTTCATTAAACTCCTCTAATTATTACACATTTAAAATTATACAAAACCCCAAAACGGCAGCGGCGGCCGGAGGCCGATTCCGGCGACGTCCAAATTCTACCAAATTTTAACAGAATCTTCCTCTCAACATCCCAAACAATTTTCATAAAAGTCCAATTTCAAGCCTAACCAGGTCAATCGAACGAAAACATCCTAAAAGCCCTAGAATTTCAACTTTGAATTTCTCCTTACCGAGCTCAAGAGGGAGTGAGCCTTTTGGAGGGGTTGTTACACGGGAGGAGAGCTACAAAACCGTACCAAGCTTGCCCGGATTGGTGGCTGGAGGAGAGAGTTTCGGCAAAAAGCTTCCCGGCGTCTCCGGCGGGTTTTCCTTCTCTCCGGCGGGTTAGAGGCTCGGGTGCTAGGCCGGGGAGGGAGAGGAGGTGGCGGGGGTCCAAACGGGACTGGTGCGGCAGCTTGGCTTGGCCGGACGACGGCGGACGGCGGCTGGAGTCCGACGGGGAGAGAGAGTTCGGGAGGAAGAGAGAGAGAAGAGAGAGAGTGACGGGTGAGGGAGAGAGAGAGAGAGAGAGAGAAAATGAGGGGATGGGTTTGGGCCTCACACCAACCCGGCCCAACATCATAAAAATACCCAACTTCACCAATTTAACACCCCAAAATAAAATACCCTATTAAAAATTACCTTTTACTAGCTAAAATTTACCATTTTTACCGTCGACACATTTTTCTCCTACGAATAACTCTCCGGAATAATCGTCCCCCAAAACCCCTCTAGGGACCAATTAAACTATATCTCAATGCCGGAGACGGTAAAAATTCTTATTATAACCAAGCTAGTAAATAAGATAAAATTTTACGGGTCGGGATGTGACATTAAGTGTGTAATATTAAGGGGAGTTTAATGGTATGAAGTTTAGAATTTTTGGAGGAGTTTGGAATAGGTTTTGGATTATTGAAAGATTGGTGATTTTGGCGGTTAATGGGATAGTATCCGACCGTTGGATTTCCCTTACTTTTGTTTTAGAATGTTGGAATAAATGAAATGAGGCTGTGATTGGTGTTTGGCGTGAATCCGTTAAGCGTAACCCTAGAAAGGGTAGTGGATTAGGCGGAAGAGTTTTGGGTTATATATTTAAGTATTATTTTTCTGAAATCCAAATTTGGTCCTAAGCATGGTTTTTGGTGCCAGGATATGAGAGACCTCACTTGAGTGGCGAATTGGATTTCGTCGGGCTTATACCTAAAGTTGTGAGTGGACTTTGTTTTTAATATAAGAGCATGCGATGCATTATGTTGTTGATCAATTATTTTTCTGCTGAGATTCTTTATTTTTCCGATATTCGGCAATTTGCATCATTTATGAGACTTACCGGTGAATAAGTATGTGGATATCGTGAGTTAAGTATGTATATAAATGCTAGCTAGCCATACGTGTTTGGTCCATCATAATGAGATAAGATTACATTATGGCGCGATGTGAGTGTTGGACACAAGCGTCGTAGCCCTATATGAAAACTATTTTCTTATTTTGTTCATATAGGGAGTCCACACGTATATATAGACCCGTCCTCTTCGGTCATAATGAGGAAAAATTCTATTATTGACACGACCCGCTCCGAATTTCACCCTGAACCCAGAGTAAATCGTGCGGGGACCATCTCCAAGGAAAGATTTACCGCAAAATTCGGTACAACCTCTCTTAGAAATGGACAACCCTTCCAATAGAAACCTGCAAACACTTCTAAAGGTTCCAAATCCAACCTTCCGTCAAATATTCTAAAATATCAACAAGCATTCACCCACAACCAAAAATATATACATTAAACCCAAGTATTCAGAGCTACTAGACACTAGCGGAAGTAAGAAAACACAGGTAGGCTAAACATGTAACCTACTGGTGAAAGGTGGTGAAAATACGGGTGACTATGCCTCGTCTCCTACTAGATCCAATCCGAACTCTGCAGACTGGGCATTTTAAAACGAAGGGCACAGGGGAAGACATTTAATAACATTAGAGTGAGTGGACAAAAATAATTTAATAACAAAATATTTATGCATTCCCATTTTAATTTCATAGAAAAATATACTGCATGCGGCAGCTTAAAAGTGTTCAACTGATAAACTGGCAATTTCACGACTAGCACTGGCTAGTCACAAACTCAAATAAAAATAGAGCCTCTCAGGCTAAACTATATATAAACATATATTCGTATGTATTTACACTTGTCAGACTCCTTGTATGAATCCTAAAAATAATTTAGAAAAAAAAATAGAAATTCATACAAGGCTACAACGCTGGCGTCTAACGCTCACGTTGCGCCATAATGGTATTTTTCCTCATTATGACCGAAAAGACGGTGTATATATATATATACACGCATATCCCCTATATAAATTATTATATTTATATAGGGCTACGACGATTGCGTCTAACGCTCACGTCGCACCATAATAGAATTTTACCTCAGTATGGTGGAAAAACACGTATAGCTAGCTAGCATTTATTTATATACAGACTATCCTCATAAACATCCAAAATATGTATATCCACCGAAAATCTCATTTTCGGGATCTCTCCAAAGGAGGAAAAATTGTCAAATAGCCGAAAAATCAATAAGTCTCGTCAGAAGAAATAAATGATCAATAAAATCATTCATCGCATGCTTTTCAATTAAAAACAAAGGTCCACTCACAAATTAGGCCTAAGCCTGATAACGCTCCGAGGCTTCTTCTGCTCGGGCCTCCTCATGTCCTGTTCCAAATATATAATTAATTTCTCACTAAAATCCAGTATTGATAAAATAGGCAAAATTAATCGTGAGCCATAAATACGCTCATCATTGCCTAATTAACTTCGATATTCTTAAATTGGAATGACCCAAACTTTAATACCATACTCGGCAGCCGTAAATACAACCTTTCCCAGAAATTGACTTAAATCCTATGGCCGGATTTTACATTATTTAACCACCAAAATACCAAACTTCGGAAATTCACAAACCTATTCAAAACTCATCCGAAAATTCCACAATTCACTCCATTAAATTCCTCTAATTATTACTGATTTAAAACTATACAGAACTCCAAAACGGAGGCGGCGACCTCCAATTCCTATGAAATTTCAACAGCATCTTCCTCTCAACATCCCAAACAACTTTCATAACTATCACTAAGTCTAATTTCAAGCCTAACTAGGTCAATCGAACGAAAACATCTTAAAAGCCCTAGAATTTCAACTTCGAATTTCTCCTTACCGAGCTCAAGAGGGAGTGAGCCTTTTGGAGGAGTTGCTGCACGGGAGGAGAGCTACAAAACTGTACCAAGCTTGCCCGGATTGGTGGCCGGAGGAGGGAGTTCCGGCGAAGGAACCACCACGGCAGTCGCCGCTTTCGGGCGGCAGCTCTCCCTCACGGCGGCTCTAGGGAGGCTGTCACCGGTCTAGAATGGAAGCTATGTTGATGGCTGACCTTTTGGGACTGGTGCGGCAGCGAACGATGGCCGGACGGCGGCGGACGGGCGGCCGGAAAATCCGGCAGCGGGAAGCTCGGGGAGACAGAAACCGGGAAGGAGAGAGAGAAGAGAGAGAGAAAAATGGTTTGGGCCTCACCCATCCGGCCCAACTCCTCTATATACAACCCAATTCCAAAAATTAACACCCCCAAAAATAATACCCTGATAAAAATTACCTTTTACTAGCTAAAATTTACCATTTTTACCGTTGTTACATTTTTCTCTTACGAATATCTCTCCGAAATAATCGTCCTCCAAAACCCCTCTAGGGACCAATTAAACCATAACTCAATGTCGAAGACAGTAAAAATTCTTATTATAATCAAGCTAGTAAATAAGATAAAATTTTACGGGTCGGGATGTGACAATTATGGCGCGACGTGAGCGTTAGACGCAAGCGTCGTAGCCTTATATGAATTTCTATTTTTCTAATTTGTTCATATGATTCATACAAGGAGTCTGACGAGTGTAAATACATACACATGTATGTTTATATATAGTTTAGCCTGAGAGGCTCCATTTTATTGAGTTTTGAAGACTAGCCGGAGCTAGTAATGAAATTACTAGTTTATGAGTTGAGCGCTTTTGAGCTGTTGCACGCAGCATGTTTTCTATGGAAATTAAATTGGGAATGCATAAATATTTTTATTGAATTCATTTTTGTCCACTCACTCTAACGTTTGCAAATGTTTTCCCCTGAGCCCTTCGTTTTAAAAAAAATGCCCAGTTTGCAGGTTAGCATAGTTGAGGTCGGGCGTACATTGAGAAGATGCATAGTCAATAGGATAGCTTCCGCTCATTTCTATTTTTTTTTCTAGTTCTTTTCCTCTCAATTAGAGTTGCTCTGAACTGTGAATTGTTGGTTATAGGAGATGTTGTGATTTGTGGGGAGCATGAAAGCTCCAGGAGTTTATAAGGTTGGAGATGGAACTTTTAGAAGTGCTTGCAGGTGTTTGATTTAGGAAGGGTTGTCCATTTTCAAGGGAGGTTATGCCGAATTTTAGGTAAATTTTCCTTGGAGGTGGTCCCCGCAGGATTTACTTCGAGTTTCAGGATGAAATTCGGGGTGGGTCCTGACATAACAAGTCTAGAATATACTTTCGTTGACTCAAAACAATGCAATTTTTTCCACGAGCAACTTCAATTCCCAAGAAGTACTTTAAATTACCCAAATCCTTCATCTCAAATTCAGAAGACAATTGCACTCGTAACCTCTGTATCTCCTCATTGTCATCACTTGTCACAACCATATCATCTACATAAATAATTAAGGTTGTCACCTTACAACATTGATGTTTAAGAAACAAAGTATGATCTGAGTTGCTTTGACGGTATCCAATTTTTTTCATAAACTTGCTAAACCATTCAAACCAAGCTCTAGGAGATTATTTCAGACCATAGAGAGACTTCTTCAACTTTCACACCATCTGTTCTCTTGTAGAAGTACCGTACCCAGGAGGCAAATCCATATAAGCTTCTTCATGCAAATCACCTTGCAAGAACGCATTTTTAACATCAAACTGCTGCAGTTGCCAATCAAGGTTAGCTGCTAACGAAAGAAGTACCCGAATTGTGTTCATTTTAGCCACAGGTGCAAAAGTCTCATTATAATCTACCCTATGCTTCTAAGTATAGCCGTTTGCTACTAACCTTGCTCTGTACCTGTCCACGGAACCATCAGAATTATGTTTCACAGTATACACCCACCGACAACCAACTGTCTTCTTCCCTGATGGCAATGACACTAACTACCCTGTATGATTCTTCTCAAGAACATCCATCTCTACTTTCATTGCCTGCATCCACTTCTCATCCTTCATAGCATCCTGCACTTTACTAGGAAGAGACACAAAAGATAATTGATTCACAAAGGCTACATATGGTTTAGACAACCTATGGGTAGACACATAATTAGCAACTGGATAATTAGCCTTAGCACTTAGAGTAGGTTCATAATGTTTTGGAGGCTGACCACGGGTTGAACAACTAGGCAAGATTTTGGTTGGAACATTATTTGACACATAAGAACTATTAGACAAACAAGGATTAGGACATACCTCGGGTGATGATTCAGCAGGTGAGACCGATGAAGAAGAGGGAGAGACAGAAGAGCTATTTAAAACACCGCCAGAAGACTGCAACACATCATCAGATTCAGGATCTGAAATCACTTCCATGGCCGATCGGTCGAATTGTTCTGGATCTAATTGACCGTTGGGTAAAGCACTGCCCAAAGATTCTTCTCTAACCAGACAGTCAGATTGATCTAGTGTGTCATTGATTCCACTGTTTTCTGTTTCCACCATGGATGACTAATATGTAGAGTTGGGCTGATCATTTGGTGAAATTTTGCAATTCTTTTCAAGCTCTGTTACTACACACTCCACCCTTGTGACTTCTGGTGTCATACTCCCATTTTGTCCAACGAACAAATCTTCATAATAACTAAATCTCTCCCCCTGACGAGGAGTCACAGGAGGCGAGAAATAACATACATCTTCACTGAAAGTAACATTCATGGTGACATAAAACCTCTGCGACTAAGGATGATAACATTTGTAGCCTTTATGATGAGAGCCATACCCAACAAATACACACTTAAGAGCTCTAGCATCCAATTTTGACCTTGGATTTTTATAGAGATGAACATAAGCAACACAACCAAAGACACGAGCAGGAAGAGTATTAGCTTAAGGGATAGAAACATAGTTAGACAAGACCTGAAGTAGGACATGGCCTTGAAGAGGGGCAGAGGGAAGGCGGTTAATAAGATGAGAAGCACATGATACAACTTCTCCCCAAAGGTACTTCGGCATATTAGCACTTAGCAGAAGAGACCGAGCCATATCCAGAAGGTGATGATTTTTCCGTTCAGACACCCCATTTCGCTCAAGTGTCTGTGGACATGATGTTTGATGGATTATGCCATGGTGTTGGAAATACTCACGAAAATAATGATTGAAAAACTCCCCCCCCCCCCATTATTAGAACGAAAGACCTTAATATGAGTATCATATTGAGTACGAACAAGATTATGAAATGCTGCAAAGGCAGAGAAAACAAATGTTCTCGACTTAAGCAAAACTACCCAAGATAATCAAGTAAAGTCATCAATAAATAACACAAAGTATCGCATTCCAGAAAGAGTAGAATAGAAGGACCCCACACATCAGAATGAATTAACTCGAACGGAAAACTACTAGAATGAGAACTCGAAGAATATCTAGACCTATGACTCTTAGCCAAAACACAAGTTTCACAATGCAAACTAGACTCACTCACTTCGAAAAACAACAGGGCATGGACTTTTTCATTACTCTAAAAGATGGATGTCCCAAACGTTTGTGCCAGAACCATAACTCACTCAACCAATCAGAACTCAATGTCAGGGCCAAAGGTTGTTCTGGTGCTTGTGCTTGTCCTGCGTACATGCAATCTAAGTGAAATAGTCTCCCCCTCAGGTCTCCCTTGTCAATGATCACCCGAGTGCACAAATTCTGAAAAACAACATACATTGGATAAAAGGTCACATAACACTTATTTTGTGAACTCAACTGAGATACAAATAATACATGATGAGACTTTGAGGGTACATAAAGGACATCATGTAAAACAATGGAAGGTGTTACCTGAATAGACCCAATACCTAAGACCGGAAAAGATGCACCATTTGCATTAGAGACTTGAGAAATAGGAGGATAAGACATAGACACAAAGAAAAACTTATCATGTGTCATATAATCTGACGCGCCAGAATCGATTATCCAAATGTCGACTAGTAAAGTCAGAAATATTTAAAGAAATACCAATTTTACCTCAAATTTATTTCTTATTCAACCACCCAATCAAACAATCAACAAATGGACTGAATCGGCTACGGAAGAGGAAAACAACACAACTTGGGTGAAACTTCACCTAGGTGAACAGAAGACAGAAACTGTGTATCACCTGGGTGAATGGTGACCTGTCTGAAAATTTGACTTCACCTGGGTGAATGATCACCTGATTCTGAAAATTTGCATGGGTGGTCTAGAGAGAAGCAGAAAAGCATAGAAGCACGAACAAATTGAGTTGATTATAGAGGCTAGCCGATCAAGTTGGGCAGAGATCTTCAAAAGATGCCAACCAAGAACCAAGTTGTGAATTGCAATGAAACCAATTCAAAAGGACCAAATATACGAATTGCAACGGAACCGAAGAACCAACAACCAATTTAACGAAAAACAAAAACCAAGATAACCAAATCAAAAAAGATTTCGGCTCTGATACCAAGTCAAATAGACAAGGCAAGAGAAAGTATTTGAAAATTTCTGATAATTCATTCATCCTTAAGAATATGGTTAATATACATGATACATAGTAACATATTAGGAAACTAATATTATTAATATAATATTTACATTCCTAGCACCACAAGGATGTGTGACTCACGTCAACAGTTTTTTGAAGACCCAAAATGGGTGTGGAGGATTTGGGTCTGCATTGGAGGTAAAGAAGGATCTGGAAGAGGAGATGTTGAAGAGTTAGAGGGTGTGGGGTTGTGGCAAAAGACCCGGAAATCCATCCATGTTCTTGGTGGAACTAGATTCTGGAGTGGTTAATTAATTTCATGTCGCTAGAAGCTTAGCTTAAGAAATTGATGATGATACGGGTGTCTTGATTTACTTCTTTGCGCTTTGTTTCCTCTTGTTGCTCACGAGTCTTTTTGTGGAGATGGGGCTGGAATTGGAAAATCTGTTGGGCATATTGCATCATTTTTTTTTATTGAAGCGGGCATTTGCATTTTGCCTCCCACTTTATGTGGTTTTGGGTGCATGAAAAACTTGAGAGCATGGGCAGAAGGCAAAAACTTACCTTTTGCCTCTGCATTTTCCTCTTGGGATGCATTTGCTCTAATGGTAGCAACAAAAAGCATATTGATGATCATACTAGTTTAAGCATGGAAGTCAATTATCGACTCGATTCCTAACAAAAAAAAAACTAATGAAAGTAAGACCGACTTGAGTACCATATAACTTCCAGTTCTCATAATTCATATTCTGTGGAGAAATCCATTCAATTTGATTAGTTTTAAGTATTTGACAATTGTAGAATGCAGCAACTAATATATACTTCCAATCCTAATCAAACACCGTTATTGTTGTCATTGTAGGGTTGTATATTTCCTAACTTTATCTTTTTCCTTTGTTCACAACTTCTGTTATTCATGAATATTCTTTTAACAAATTTGAAGGAAGCATCAATATCTTTACTCAAAATGTTAACACTTGGAGATGAACAAGCCCTAGACAAGAAAGAATCGCTGCAAATATGTAAGTCAACATTATTTTTTAGAGAAAATGCCCATTTAATACTAATTTAAACCTTTCATTGCCCATTCCAAAAAAATCTTTTTCATTAGCCCATTTTTGAACTTAAGGACAATTTTGTCATTAGTACTCAAGTAGATGGTACAATACGAATCGATCCGTTGCCATGCGTACAGAGGACAAGCAAGATCATCTGATTCATATGAAAGTTGTATCTTCATTACAAATTTCGGCTCACAAGGAGCCTACAATCTAATAGCAATAGATCATAGGCAATTGTTTCTAAACAAACTAAAAGCAAGAAAATAAAAGCATGTGAAAGCATGGACCAAGAGCAATTGTTCTGAACTAAGCAAAAACAAAATTGAAAATGCAGAAAGGTAAATACAAAAAAAGATTTCAAAGAACCTCATTGCCCTTCAAGCTAGGACTCGGTGGCGCTACAGGTGGAGGGGTGATGGTGAGAGGCTTCTCTTCCTCTTGCATCTTCTTATGACCCTTTCTGTTTCGTGAACCAATAGGGCGTTTTCTTTTCTTCTTGGGAGGACCAAAGACACAATCTGAGAGATTGACAACCTTCGAGTTGGCCAAGGCTAAAGAGGCAGCGAAGGATCTGATAACCTCATCAATGGACAAAGTTTGGGTTGTTGACGATGCTTGGGTAGGGTTTTGAAAACACAAAGATCGAGGATGCCAAGTCGAATGATGTAGCAAATGATCTCGTGATCTCGTTGATGGAAAAAGTCTGAGATCTCACAACAGAGTTCGACATAGAGTTCTTTGAACAGGAGGATGAGACGCCAAGAAAGGCCATGCTAGGGTTTCCTCCAAGAGATGACAGTGATAAGGATGCATATGAGTTTTTGGAGGCTTTTGAAGACGAGGCGGTGTTAAGTGATGGCAGGGAAGAAACCATGGTATTGGTTTGGATGCAAAGGAGCTTGGAAACGCTTCAAGGGAAGCTAGGTTTTGGTCGTTCTCCAATGAGAAGGAGGCGGCTTGCAGGGCTGTTTTGTTCATGGAAGAGTTGTGAGATCACTTAACCCTTAAGCTAACATCAAAAGCCTTAACAATGCCATTTGAATATAATGTAACTTTTTTTTTTTTTTTATGTTCAAATGAACAATTCTTTATTAAAAACCTTAACAAATTATATTTTTTTAAGACTATTTTGCCATCAACCCTTAACCATGTATAAAGAGAGAAAGTGGAAGAAAGAAAAAACTTGCATGCCGGACCCCGGCCACCGGTTGCTGAACTCCGGTCACTAGTCGCCGGACTCCGATCACCGGTTGCCAAAATTACTGACCTCTAGTAAACATGTTATTGACCCCAATAATACATTATTGACCCTTAATAATATATTTGACTCTCGGTAAACTTGTTATCAACCCCAATAATATATTACTGACCTCAGTAAACTTATCCATCCTAATAATATATTATTGAACCCCAATAAACTTGTTATCATCCCTAATAATATATTACTAACCCCAATAAACTTGTTATCCACCCTAATAATATAAGGGTTTGTGATTTGTAAGGTGACAATAGACGCACCCAAAATAATTAAACTGAAATCAAACCATTGAGACAAAGTTAACCACAATTTATACTGCATAAAAATACTTGTAAAGTTGATAAAGACAATCCGAATTATTGAAATTTGATAGAAAGTATAAATATGCCGAAAAAATAATTGGCAGCTCAATTTACGACAAAACAACCATTGGTCTTGAAGTGATAATGCCTAAAACCCTTCATTGTTTTCTAGCCTCAATTTTGTCGATTAAGAGCTGCAATCTCCTGCAAACAAGCAACTTTCTCTTGAGATCTCATGACAAAAATACTTGTAAAGTTGATAAAGACAATCCGAATTATTGAAATTTGATAGAAAGTATAAATATGCCGAAAAAATAATTGGTAGCTCAATTTACGACAAAACAACCATTGGTCTTGAAGTGATAATGCCTAAAACCCTTCATTGTTTTCTAGCCTCAATTTTGTCGATTAAGAGCTGCAATCTCCTGCAAACAAGAAACTTTCTCTTGAGATCTCATGACAAGCACAAACTCTATGAAAATGTGATGCGACCTAATTAAAATCATGTAGTATTATTATTTGTCTAGGGGACTGGACGTATCAGATTACCTGGTCTCTTCAACATCGTCAAATCTGTTCAAGTTGCTAAAGTGCATATTTTCGAGTGCAGTTAGTTGCACATAAGGAAGTTCAGCCTCAAGAGCAAGCCTGCAAAACAACAGATCGAGAACAACAAGTTCAACTTAACTATCTCGGGGGACAAGAAAGGAAACAAGGAAAAAAAAAAAGAAAAGGTTATTTCTTAAAACACAACTATATAGCATGTTGTACCGATCTTATACTTCATCACTTCAAAATATCTCTTAGCACTTGTGGAGTATACTTTTGACCCCATCTTGGCATGTATCTCCTAGCACAGTTACCTGACTTACCTCCTATTTCTTCTAAACTGATTATTCTTTTTATATTTTTTATAATAGGATTCATTATTCATCTTCTGCTAGCTGGTATATTGAATAACACCCTTTCAGAGTATCCTTTCAACTCTGCTGGCAACAAGCTTGGAGTAAAGTAGTTGACATCTGTTCTCCATCTTGAGGAATAGTGTTGGTAGGATAGGTCTTTTAAACCCCAGCTTAATTCTCTTGTGTTAACTAAATCAAACATGCCTTTTGAGCCTTTTCAAAAAAAGAAGAATTTATGCAGTGGTTGGAAAAAAGTATCTACTATATTCATCAATGAATGAAGAAGAAAAATTGTTACTGTTTTACCTATATGTGTATAAACATATTCATGCATCTAGGAGACGATATTTCGATTGAGTATGAATATGCAGGACCTCATTAGGGAATCCAAGGGAATGTAAAAACCACTTTCCCCATATTAAAGTTTCAATACAATTCTTTGAATTCCAACTAAGAAATGTCCACTAGAGAAATGATATATATACCTGTAGCTATCTGTAAATGCATCGAGTGCTTGTTCATAATCACCTTGACTGTCCAGGACATGACCTACGTTGATTTGTGTTAACGCCTGTCCCTGAGAATGCAAGTTCTCAAGTAATTACGCATCTTCCAGACCAGAGATTACATACATCAATCAACATGATCCATGTACATTCATGAAAACAGGAAGCAAACATCTCCAGTCCAGACAATTATGTTAGCATGTTTTCAAGTCAAATTATGATGAGATAATAAAATATAGATCGTAGTGTATAAGGTCATAGGCACCAGCTTACCTCCAAATTACCAAGTGCTTTGAAGATTTGCAAACCCTTCATGTACCATTTAAGGGCTTTCTTGAATTTCCTTTGCTTCATGTACGATTCTCCGATCACCAAAAAAGAGTCAGCAGTCTTTTCTCTATCACAAAGTTCACTTGCCACTTTCTTCTTCATTTTTGCAAATTTAAGGACCTGAAATTATAAAATTTGACAGGCACGGCCTTAAATCACATTACTACTTCCTGAAACTAAATTTGCAGTTAACTTTCTTGATATAAATGACCTCTCATCATCTTCACAAGAGGCTACATTGTGAAGAATTAATAAATATTTATCAAACGATAAATTATTTTTGTTGAACTGATGATGCTTTATTTTAATTGCCATGATGCTTGCAATGAAGAACTTAAAACCTGAGACAAATACAATGAAATCCCTCCTACAATATAAATGGCATTTTGGAGTCTTTCAAATAAAAAATAAAAAATAAAAAAAATCAGACAGCAAGGAACACCATCCAAGATGGAACTCATCTGTTGATTTGAAACTAAGAGCAAACATCTGATAAAACACAGTTCTAACGCCCATTGTATCCAATGGACATACTCTAATGGAAACAAGTTTAGCAATGCAGGAGATAATACAATTTATGCTTGATAGAGATTAACTAGTTCATAGTGTAACAGAAACACCACATGCCCATTGTCTTGTAAAATTAAGGAATTGCTGTATTCAAACATGACCAATTAAAAAAAAAAAAGCGAGCCGGAACACAACTAGGCAATAGCAATGAGCACTTGAAAGAGTAAATAGATCAACAAACGTACTGAAAAAATTATGTACCTTAAGCCAGGCAGAGATAGTCTGTGATTTGTCAATAAGACCATCGAGAGAAGCAATTTTATTGCCCTGACAATTCCTCAAATGAATTTTCCCTTGTGCTATAGCAATGTCTAGCTTCTTCAAATTTTGCTCTTCTTTGTTCATGTCATGCATTACTTTATCTAATTCCTGTACAGTTTTGATGTTGTCGTTGATCTGATGGACTAAGGCCTCATCTTCCATTAGTTTGGCCAGAGAAAGTGCTTTTTGGTAGCGAAGTGTTGCATCAATATATCTCTGAACACGGTTATGCAGCTCGCCAAGATTGATATACCCCTTTGCCTCTCCTTCACAATGTCCATTTTGATTACATATTTGGATATCCTTCTCAATGTATTGCCGAGCATCAACCCACATCCTCAGCTCAGTGTAAATCTTTCCAAGATTGTGATAGAGCCTGGAGAGTGCATCATCATACATCTTTTCTTGTTTGCAAATAGCTAATGCTTTTGTGAAGATTTTGTTAGCCTCTTCCACATTATCACAATCAAGTTGAAGCAATCCTATGTTGTTATGTGCGTCAATATATTCTTTGATGAAGGAAGATGTATTAATAGGTGTGTTCTCCTTGATAATCTGTGCAAGCTTCATAGCAGAGTTGAAATACTTTTTAGCATTCTTCAGCGACTGATGTTGATCCAGGCAGTTTAGATACATATCGTGGTAGGTACGGCCTAGTTGCGTATTAGCCCTTTGCTGCTCAACAAGGTCACCGGCATCGTAAGCAAGCAGTAAATGTTTTTTCTGCACAAGAAAAAGACAATATATAGGTATGCTCAGTCCTTCTCGCAGTTCATATTGACCTAAATGACTTCTAAACGAATCCTTTTAGGAACCAACAAAAATGTTTAAGGTCGAATTCCTTCATATAAAAGCTAAAGTTAAACGAAGCTAAGCACCAGTATTATGTGTTTTTTTTTTTTTTTTTTGATATTATAGGTCTTAATTTGCTAGAACAATCAATAACTCCAAGAAAATAAAAGAAAATACCAGATCTTTTATCTAGAAATTTAACCAATATCTAATCTTTGAGATGACGTCAGAACTGTTCACTAAGCACTGTTCATGTGAACAGTGTGCTGACGTTTCTGCCCCACTAATGGGTTGTGTAATCCCACGTTTACCCTTTAGTTTCCTAGGTATAAAAGCTTCTTTTTTTTTGGCAATATCACTGTATCTTCACCAAACTCTCTGGACTCTTCTCGCTCTCTCTCTCTCGCCCGAGATTTCTTTATCTCCTTCAAACTGTATAGATTCTTCTCGCTTTCTCTCTCGCCCAAGAATTCTCTCTCTACATCAAACTCTCTAGAAGTTGATTTCCCAGAGAGGCTTGTAATTCGATTCAATCTCCCTCAATCTTTAATAGAAGTTGATAGCAGAGTCCTATGGGTGTCTGTAAATCGGTATAGCCCAATAGTTGATTGTTTTCATACCGCTTTACACAAATTCAGACTTCAATTTTATTGCTTTCATCTGTTTTAGCAAATCATTCAGTGAGATTAATATGATCTGTATCTTATCTCCGAATTTCCAGCTTTTCCTACAGTGATTGGTATCAATCAGATATGTGAAATCTTGCCTCACAGGTGAGTGGTCTTGGTTTCTGATCTATTTTTGGTTGGTGGGTATTGGATGGTTTTAGTGATTGTTTCTAAAGTTTTGATCTTTGTGGCTTTTGGGTTTTAGGTGTTTTGCCTCCATTTCTTTTGGTGGATAGAAAGATCGAGTACAACCCAAGTGTTTCAGCTGTGCTATTACGATGTGACGATCAATGAGAACTTTTTCCCTGGCCAATTCCCAGAGAGGCTTAATATGCTTGGTGTTCTCATGGTTGTGGTATTACTGTTTAACCCACATAAGTCCGCTACATTTTGCTTATTTTACGTGTGCACTTAAACATAGTGTAGTTCTGCATAATAATTATCAAGAGCATCATTGTCAACGCTTATTGATAACATGAAATTATAGAGCGCAGAGGACAAAGAGTCTCTCATTGGAGGAAATCAAAGAGCCTATTACCATTAGCTGCATGCATTATTTCGAGGAAATAGTGCCATATGAGTAATTACCATTCCTACTTTAGTTCTGTTTCAGGTTTGTAAATATTTGAATTACCTCGAGAAATTTTGATAAATAATCATTTTTAGGGGTTGAAATTGATTTTTAACTATGATTTTATAAAGAATTGAAAAATAACCATATCAATGGATCAAAAGTCTCATATACCCTCATCTAAATTCCTCTTTTTTTCTTTTTTTTTTTTCTGAATCTCCATCATCATTCATTCAAGATTAGATTCAAAAACCCAAAAAAAAAAAAAAAAAAAAAAAAACATGTAGACAGCGAACGCAAAGCTTTTTTCTCTATGTTGGGATTTCTTCTGTTTGAAATTTGAAAAATGAAACGATCTACCAATTATAAGGGGATATTAGTCTATTAGTAATCATGATTCAATCACTAAGAATTCTAGGTTTAACTCTTCTTTGGGGTAAAATGCAATTGTGATTAATGATATATATAACTCAGTTAATGAGTATTTTTTAGCTACGAGCCAACCATTGAAATCCTCGCTCCCCATAAACGTTTTATCAAGGTCAATTAATATAGATGTAGCATGGAATGTCATCTCAAAAATGGGTGGTGCTGGTGCTATTTTGAGAGGTCATAAAACAGGTTCATGGCAGCTATTGAATTTGAAGCTACGGCTTTGATCCAAGGTTGCTTTTTGGCAATGGGAATTGATAAATTGCATGTTAAATGTGAATGCGATTGCAAGGACCTTGTGGATTTTGTTAATAACAAAGATTCCAATGAAGGTTGGCTCAATCCTTTTGTTGAAGATATTCAAATGTTCAAGGATTTCTTCTATGTTTTCTCTTGTGTGTATATATTAAGAACTGGACAATTAAGACTATTCAGAAAGATAAAAAGAATCAATGAGTTTTAAAAAACTAAATGAGGGCAATTAAGACTTTGTATTCATTAAAATGGTCAGTTTTCAACTATTTGTAAAACATGGTTCAAAATCAATTACAACATCTAAAAGTGGTTATTTATCAAAATTTCTCTATTACCTCTGAGCCCGCTTAGCCCAAGGGTTAGAGGCATTTGTAATGTGATGGTCATCAGTCCGATAGTAATTAGAATTTACAAATGTAACAGGTACAAATATATAAATGCTGCATAGCCACCGTGGTGATTTGAAAAGATGTAATTTATTAATACTTTAAAGGCATCCCATGACTTATGACTTGAGCTGATAAAGATTATTTACCATAATCTCTCAACTTGATTCAGCTTACTATGATTCAGTCCTTGCATCTTTTCTATCACTTTTAGTTTTAATGCATCTTTTTTTTATCATGGACACTTTTAGCTGCTTTAGTATATGTAGTAATGTAGATACTCAATGCCTATTTATATAGGGCATTTTTTTCTCAATGTAACATTTCAGTTTGATTGATTTTTTGAATTTGATACAAGTTTTGTGCTTTCAGAGCCACTAATGGAGTATAAGAGCTCAGTTGAGCAAGGAAGGCTGCAACATTGGAATACTTGCTTGGGAGGTTAGAGCAGTATGAGTAAGATATGGAGGAATATCATCTATAAACATTTCTGGACTTGGGTATTTTGAGGCAAGATTTCTTCTACCATCCTATAGTGTTTTTGTATTAGTGCTTCTAATGAATACAATTTGATATTGGTTTGCTCAAACATCAAACGTTTTCCTTTTAATATACATGTTGAGATTGATGTCATTACTCTATACTATATGTTATTGGTTATTATTGGTATTGCTTGCTATGATTACAATTACTCGGGTCCAACTATTTTTTGTGATTTTCGTATGCTTACCTTAAAACTTTCACACTTTTAAGAATAACTCAATGTAAAACTTTTAGTGCAATACATTAGTACTTCAAAAGAATTAGTAAATTTACATTCTCAAAAAAAAAAAAAAAAAAAAAGAATTAGTAAATTTTGATATCTGAAACTTGCTTACTTAAGTCTAACTCAATGTAATACTTTTACTGCAATACATTAGTACTTCAAAAGAATTAGTAAATTTTATTATCTGAAACTTGCTTTCATAATTAAGTTAATTCTTTGTAGTTTATAAGTATGTGATCTATTTTTGACAATGTCTTTGTTTTTTAAATAAGTTTCTTGAGGTCAGTTATATGCCTTTATGACATCTTTTTTCTTTACCAATCCAATTATTGGTTTAATACCTAAAGAGGAACAGAATTCAGAGTTATTCATTTTTTCTTTATCAGTAAATAGGCTGTATATCTTTATTTTGAATGCAAAGCATGGATCATAATACACTCAATTGCTTTACACAAATTGAGCACGCTATTACATACAGACAAATATATGAAAATGCACTAGACTGATATACAACTCCATATTTGCAGGTGATAAGGTGAGCAATCATGACGTAAAACATCAGAATTGAAGCGGAAAAGAGATGATGTTTGAGCTAATTTTCAGGACAGACAAATGATGAAATGAAAGTGACTGAATTGGAAACTAAATTTCACACTGAGATAAGGACAAGTCTTTCTAGCTATTAACATCTTGGTGAACAAATTTGATATGCTCACCGCGATTTATTCCACTGTAACAGACTTCAAACTAATAATATGTGAAGGTTTCCATTGACCATTTCAAATTGTTCCAAGCATGATTGTATACACAAAATTTTTCTACCCAACTGCTGTGTTTTGATTTGTCAATGCGCTACTTATAAACCCGCAGCAAGGCGCGGGTCTGATTTCTAGTGATTAACTTAAGAATAACAAGATGATAATCATTTTAGGTAAATCTCAAGGTTTATTTGCTGTGCGGCAAATCTCCCGTTTGTCCTATATATATATATATATATATATATATATGCCTGTTCAGAGGCGGACGTCCGCACAGCCCTTAAAGTGTGGACGTCCCTCCGTTCTCCACCGCACGGCTCCGACGACGGCACACCTCCACCCAAGCAGACACCAGAGGCATCCCCGATCACTTTCTCTTGCCGGCGAGATCGATTTGAAGGTCTGGGCAGCAACCTCCACCCAAAACTTCAGCCAAGATCGATCTCGGCTGCAAACTGGTATTCGGCGGACTTGCCGGCAAGAGAAAGTGATCGGGGATGCCTCTAGTGTCCGCTCGGGTGGAGGCGCGCCGTCGTTGGAGCCGTCCGGTGGAGAAAGGAGGGACGTCCGCACTTTAAGGGCTGTGCGGACGTCCGCCTCTAAATGCCTCTGTGTGTGTGTGTGTATTGCATCCTCCTCAATGCCCAAAACATCACCACTAACAACATGCAGCAAATGGAAACTGAATGGATCGAAAAGTACCTGATAAGTAATGGCATCTTCATAATGCTGAAGACGAAGATAGATCTCACCAACTGATTGAAAGGCAGGGAAACGGTGCTTGGTGGACAAGTACTTGACGCAGATGTCGCTATCGATCTTGAACCAATTGAGGGCTTGCAAGTATTGTCCTCTGTCTTTCAATAAGTTACCGATCGCGTTGGCCCACCGGGCCTGCTCCTGGCGGTTGCCACTCACCTTCGCCTTCTGGTAACACGCCTCCTCCTCTCTCAGCTTCTCCATTTGTGTGACAGATCGGGGCATCTGTCCAGCTTTTGGGGCTTTTTATAATTTAAAATCCTGCCAAAACACATTTCCTTTAGCTTTTGGGACAATCTCTCATATTTTTCGGGCCCATACATTAAATTACAGATTTGAAGGAGTCAACCTTTCTTAATGTGACCATACTAGGATTATGACTCTTTGAATTTGAATGAATCAGAATCAAAATCATACTCCTCATATGGAATATGTTTTGGTATTTTCATGTAGTTGTTTGATTCATATATATTGTAAATTAAATTAGTAATTTATTTCCATTACTATTGCACAATATTTGGTAAGTCATAAGAATGAAATCTATAATTTCCAATGACACCCATTTACTTATTGCATATGTTTCCGTTTGAGGGAATATAAACTTTTTATGGTTAATTCTGTAATTTAAAGGAACTAGAATACCCACCCTTAATTAGGTTATTCAATTCTGAATTTATGAGGGAGTCGATTTCCAGTCATATCTTATTTTTTATTTCCTTTCAATCTTTATTTACAACCAAGTAACACATTATTTGCATGAAAAATGAAACTAATTCCCATTCCATGCCATGATTTGCGTGTTAATTTGTTGGTATTGTATATTTTGGTTTTGGACCACTCACTATGCCAAAAAATGCATCAGACCGTAGTATTCAGACAACATATGAGATTTTTTCTGTTTGTCCCACTTTTTCACATAACAGATAAATTTGGTTATGGTCACATTAAGAAAGGTTGACTCCTATACAGATCTGTAATTTAAAGAGTCATAATCCTAGCATAATCCTAGAGTGGTCACATACAACACATTAAGATGTGTTGTATCTGACTGAGCCCTATACAATTGATTTTTCGTTGTGATTTCATGCTAGTCAATCATACAACACATTTTTGTTGTTAAAGAAAGAGAGCAAATTCACCAATTTGAAGATTAAAACTGGGCTTTAATCAGTCAACATTTAAATGTTGTGATAGAAGTTGACAAAATTTTGGTTATGGCTATATTCAATATTTTACCTATTTTCAGTCAACAGCAAATTCACCAACATAGAGCTATATTCAATATTTTACCTATTTTCAGTTAAAAATATATATTTTCTTTTATTTCTTTAACAATTTTCATTTTCTACTATCTCCACCTCTCATCTTTCATTTGCCCTAAAGTTAAACAGTTGAGATACGTTGTGAATATCAGTACCAATAAGATAGAAATTGAGGACGAATTACAGCCGAAGAATCGATCTGGGCACAAAAGAAATTACCTGAAGGCTTTCCCCTTCCCCATCAGACGTATCAACCTATCAGTTTAATATAGAAAAAGATTAGTAAATTAAAATCAACACTGCAAAATTCTCAGTTTAGAATAGAGAAAGATTCACAAATTAAGTTCAGTGTACCAACAAACTACTATAAGGACAACTGAATGAAAGTAAGAAAGAAGTGTAAATGAGCAAGGACTTTTATACAAAAGAAAAAAAAGTTTAACACCCTGTGCATCAAACTAAGCAACTGAATAAAATGGTGTTGTGCCTATAATAGACTATCATCCATAGCAAGAATCACCAAAGTATGCCCAAGTCCTGCATCTGAACTTCAATGAATAGAAAAAGTAACATTAAGAAAAGAATAATAATGAAACCTTTACCTGAGGTTCTGAGAAATAACCAAAATGTAAGAATTACATGCGATATTGGACACATTTAAAACTGCAAGCATTTTGCCGTTTTTTTTTTTTTTACCCTGTCACTCACAGTCACGTTGACTGTACCAAGAATTAGCTAGAAAACCTCTCTCGCATTGCCTTGTAACTCCCCTAACTCAAGACTGCATAATAAGCAATAGGAAAACTTCTGAAATACTCTCATGTATTTCTCACCTCTCATTTGTACCTTTCTTTGTACTCAGCATGAGATCATATCTCTCTCACAATTATGTGCTAAAACATATAACTGATAGTTAAATGTTGAATCTACAATAGAGGTGAAAGTGGAATAAAACTGGTGCCTGATCGACGTTGGTGTTTTCATAACACTATAGGTTATAGAGGATTAGTTCTGGTCCTGGTTAGCTAAACATGGCTATATCAGCATTGTAATATTCTATATCTATGGATATATTGTAATTTAGTTGTAAGAACAAGCCGGTAGTAATATGAAGTTTCTTGTTAGTGAGCACTAGTATTCGTAAGAGTACATGCCTCATTCGATCCCTGAGTTATATAATGCAGGTATATGAAGTTGAAACTACTAACTGAAGAAAACTTGAGCAGAAAACAATAATCTGGATTACCTTAGTTGCAAGATGTTATCTTGAATTAGTCCAGAAGATGATTTTTCTTTTTTAGCTGAGATTCACTTTGAGCATGACTCGTTATTTTTCGGATTACTGAAAATGCCTCGGTAGTATGTGTACAGTAATTTCTTACGTTTCTAGTTACTTGAGTTAGAGGTAGCTTCAGTGAACAGATCCTATTCCAATTTGGCGCAAGAACATACTTGAAAGGCCAAATACAATTCAACTGAAGAACATACAATTTATACCCTATAAAAATAAAGATCATAACATAAATAAACAGAAAGAAAAAACATGAGATCAAGATTTCATGCTTTCTTGATAGGAACTCAAATTTCAACATAAGATCTTCAAGTACCATAGTGAAGGCATTCACAGATATAGCAACCCCAAATCTTAAACCCTAAACCATCACATTGCGAATGGATCAATCAAACACTCGAATGAATTCCATATAAAGGAACAATACATCTAAAATTCAAAGCAATTCAATCAGGTCATTCCCAAACCTTAAAATCTCATTCAAACACACAGAACCCAGCAAATCGGTGACAGAAGGCTCTTTAGAAATCAAAGCCCCAAATTAATTCTCTAACAATGTTAGAATCATCAAAATCAAAGATACTGAAAATGAAACACTAACCAGAATCAAATGGCCAAGCAGCCTTCCTCGCTTGATGCGTAGATTTCGAGACGAGGTGATGTGAGTCAGAGACCTTGATATCAAAGCCCCGAAATCTCAACCCTCGAAGACTGGGTGGTCTGCACTTCAAATCTTTGCCGCCAATCATACACCGGTAGGCCCCAAACGAATTATTGAAATTTTACCCGGAGTCTTTCACGTTGACCACCGTTATTAAAGTAAGCATCGATGACTGTAGCCACGTGTCAAAGAACCTGCCGTAATATGTTGAGCAGACATTTCACTACTACTCATCAACACTCGCCAAGGCCGGTCACGAGGGATTTAACTAGGGCTGGGCTCGGGCCCAAACCGGCTTGTATTTCACAGGGACCAGGCCTGAACCGGTGTCAGTCTGTTCGGGCCGGGTTTCGTTGTTAAAAAAACAGGACCAGTAAAAGCTTGGATCGGATGTGAAAAAATATGAAACCGGTAAAAGCCCGGATTGGCAAAAGTCAGGCTAGTTCTGCCGGTTTTCAAGCCTCAAGGTATCGTCGTACTATTTGACGATGATGGGAAGAGAAAGAAAGGAATGTGTCGAAGCGGCGAACAACTAACCAAGCAAAAAGGGATGACAAAATTTGTTTTTCGAGATCTAATCTCACCTGTTCGTATCCTCTAGTCCCCTATTCGAGATCTGATCTCACTGCCACCTATTTCAATCACCACCAAATTCCTTTCATTGACCATGTCAATCACCAATTCACTGTCATATTTGATCTCACCGCCGACCAACACTAATTACACTTTCACAGCTGACCAACACACTTTCACCAACTACCAGTAGCTTAGATCAAGTTCTAGGCCAAAATTAAGTTTTAGAAGAAGAAGAAGAAAATAACAAAATTATCAAAAGAAGAAGAAACATCAAACCACCGGGTGGCTAATCAATGATGTTGATGATGGGTGAGGTGCAGACTGTGCAGTTTCAGACTTCCGATGAGATGGGGACCCTCAGAGTTGGGTTCATCTCGAATCGACTAGCCATGGGTGACCCGACCTTCTATCTCAGTTAGGTGATTAGCGATCTACTCCACTAAGACCTAGAGAATGGGAGAGGGAAACAGAGAGGGAGGGATGAGTGACCTCAATAGATTTATATTTTAGAGAGAGAGGGACGGTGAGTTGGTGATGTGAACCGTTATTCCTTTTCCTCCTGTGATTGTAATATAATGGAGTAATGGATCGTTGTGATGGGCTTGAGATGAGAGGTTGCGGGCTTCATTAAATACAAAACAAACTACTGGTCACTACTCTCGGGCTTTCGGGCCACAATTTTTTCTTAATACAAGGGACCGGGCCCGGTTCGGTTGTTACTGGGCCCGAACCGGATCGGTAAAAAACAAACATGAGACCAAGAAAAAGCCCGGTCTGACCCAATCGGGCCCGCCGGTCCAGTTCGGGTTTTTTTGCTTGCTTAGGTTTTATGCCCACCCCTAGATTTAAGGCCCAGTGCGAGAAAAAAATTGGTCCCCTTAACTTTTTTAATTGATGTTCTATTAACATATCAATTAAAAATTGAGCCCTTAACTTTTTTAATTTCTTGATGTTCTCTTTATGCGCGTGCGGATATGTATTCTTTATTGAGAATGTCAAAAAGTTAATTAATAAGTCAAAAAGCTTGAAGTTTCAAGGAACACAGTTGAAATGTAGATGCTTTGAATACGCAGTTGACAGAGATAATCATGATGTTCATTTATGCTATGGGTTGCAGTAAGTACAAATCTTTTTTTTCTACCATATCCTGCTGCAGAGAGATTCAGAGTTTTGCTTATATCAGGTGACGTAATAACGAAGAAAAGTTTGTGCACCTAAACCAACTTGCATCTTCCCTCGGCCACAAACTCATATTGGAAATGAAGTTTTGAATATCTAGCTGACAGAGATAATCATGTTGTTCAATTATATTGACGGTTGTTGTACACACCAAATAGTTTTTCTTTGCAAGCCATATCATACTGCAAAGAGATTCTTCGTAACTAGCCTTTTACCCGTGCATCTGCACGTGGGTTTACAAAATAGGGAATGTTTAACTTGAACTGCTCCACTTAAAATAGAATGAATTTGATTATCTTATTTCTTAGATAATTGCTCCACCAAACATGAGAACAAACCACGTCCTTGTTTTTCTTCTTAAAATTCCAGTTGTGTCTTACAGTTATGCCCATAGTAACTTATTTTTATTTCTTTGAGAATTTTCTATTACCTTTGTTTTTTGGGTAATTCAAAAAAAGGATTCACCAAAAACACCAAAGGAGCGCCTCGCTTTTGAACACATCCTTAGTTTTTGAACACATATTTAGTATGAATATGTTTATATATGGTTTAGCCTGAGAGGCTCCATTTTATTTGAGTTTGTGACTAGCCAGTGCTAGTCGTGAAATTATCAGATTATGAATTGAGCGCTTTTGAGCTGCCGCATGGAGTATATTTTCTATGAAATTAAAATGGGAATGCATAAATATTTTGTTATTAAATTATTTATGTCCACTCACTCTAACGTTATTAAATGTCTTCCCCTGGGCCTTTCGTTTTAAAATGCCCAGTCTGCAGGATTGCATAGTTGAGATCGGACGTACATGGAGAAGAGGCATAATCAATAGTATAGCTTCCGCTCTTTTCTATTTATTTATAGTTCATTTCCTCTCAAATAGAGTTGCTCTGAATAAGTGGTTGTTTATTATAGGATCTTTGTTAGATTAGTAATCTATATTGGGAGAGGTTGTGATTTGTGGGGAGCACGAAGGCTCCAGGAGTCTATAAGGTTGGATTTGGAACCTTTAAACGTGTTTACAGGTTTTGGTTTGGAAGGGTTGTTCATTTCCAAGGGAGGTTGTACCGAAGTTAGCGGTAAATCTTTCCTTGGAGGTGGTCCCCGCACGATTTACTCCGGGTTTAGGGTGAAATTCGGGGCGGGTCGTGTCAGGAACCATATCCCAGATATGCCCATGTTGATACGCAAGTAGTATAGGTTATGAAAAAGGGTAATTCGGGATTGGCGAAAGGGGAATGGGCAAGAGGACTAGCAAAAAGGGGTTATGTGAGTGAGTGGGAGATAGTTCATGTAATTAAATACTCCAAGCCACCCTTGTGGTAAAATACATGGTATGTGACATGTAGGCTTGAAGTATTTTGTTATATGAACTGTATGGGGCAGATTATACATATGCATACATGTTGTCTATTTTGACTTGTATTGTATTGTTTGAAGAGGTTTTGCCTCCTATTGGGCTATTTATACTCACGTACCCCTTTAAATATTTTGCAGGTAATAAACAAGTTGTTTAAAGTTGGTTTCTTGCAAGGATGTTTCTTTTTAATTTCCTGAAAATATGTGTGTTGTTTGCTTTCCCTTAGAATAAGATGTGGACTTTCTTAAGTCTATCTTTGTAAGTTACTTTTTATAATGAAGAATAAAATTTCAGTTAGTTGGTGTTGAGTTGTTCTTTTCCAGTTTTTTTCATATTTTGATTATAGAAATTCTATTATATAATTGAAATATGAGTTACACCTCAAAAAAAAAAAATTCTAAAAAAAAATGAGGTGTGACAAGATATAAGAGATATTCAGTGTAGGGGTATGGTAATATAAATCGCATAAGCATAATCTGGCGACAAGGGAGATATTCGCCGATTAGCGTAACGATTGAGGCCAACCACATAGGTGGTGAAGGTCCAATTTCGGTGTGAACGATCTAGTTTTATCTTGATTAGTTGGTGACAAAAGTAAGATAGTATCGTGAGTTACGAAGTTTATTGACCATTCTGACTTGACGAAAGTCAAAGTCATCTGTGTGATTTGGGGTTGTGTATCATAAATAATTATAATCGGGCAAGCTATTCAATTAGTGGAAGGTAAGTCAAGAAGCAAGGTGTATTATGTGAGTGGTGCCATGTGGAATGTTGACAGAGTATTTCAGTTGACTTTGAGTTTGAGATTTGTTAAAGCATATGCTCACGCCTCGGGTTTGGCAGATAAATTTTGACGTGCCAATGTAAGCGGAAAAGAATCGGTTAATTGTTTCCACAAGTGAAAATGTGTAGTTTGTGGTGAAAGAAAATTTGGAAGGACATTTGATGATGGGACAATTTAGCAGCGCTTATTGGAGTCTGAGCAGTAACCTTTACCCCCTTTTTATGATTTGAAACGGAGTTCGTATGAAGAAGTTATGGTCTAAAATCGAAAGTTACTTTCTCTCTCTCTCTCTTTCTCCCCTCTCCCGTGCCAGTTTCGACCACCGGACTTCAACGCCTCCGTCCGGCCAAGATAGGCGGCAAGCTTGGTATCAAATTGAAGCTTGGAGCATCCTCTACAAGTCTAGGTAGGTGGCAGCCGGTGTCGCCCCGCCGTGAAGGAGCACAATCGCCAGGAAGTTACGGCTGTGCCGCGGAGGTGTTCTCGCCGGAACTCCTTTTTCCGGTGACCAAAATCAGAGCTGGCGGTCTCATCTTGAAGCTCTCCCTTCCAGCAGCAAACCCCAAAAGGATTCGACCTAACTCGAGGTAGGTAAGGAGAATCGAAGGTCTGAAATTCTAGGATTTTAAATTGGATTTTTTTTAATGTTTGGCTTCGATTACCCTAGTTAGGCTTCAAATTGGATTTTGTGGTAGTTATGAAAGTTGTTTGAATGTTGAGAGGAAGATTGTGTCAAAATTTGGTAGCCATTGGAGGTTGCCAAAATTGGGCTAGCCGGCCGCCGCTACCGGCGAAGCAGACGGCAGCGCTGCCGCTTAGGGATAGTTTTTCATGTTTTTGAGTTTGTTTTAATGAGAGGAGTTTAATGATGTGAAGTTTGGAATTGTTGGAGGAGTTTTGGTTAGGTTTGAGATTTTTCAAAGATTGAGAATTTAGCGGTTGTTATTAGGGGTGTTATCGGTTTTATTCGGTTCGGTTTTCACCTAAAACCAGAAACCAAACCGAACTAAAAAATCGGTTCGGTTCAGTTCGGTTTTATTTTTTTTAAAATGTAAACCAGAAACCGAACTGAACTGAACGGTTCGGTTTTTTTTCGGTTTTTTTTTTTTTTTAAAAAAAAAAAAAATTTATGGTAATTTTAATATAGAGTTCTTAATATATTGGGATCCATATTCGATAATGTATACTTCCATATAATTCAAACTTAAAAGTCCACAAATTAAAAATAGATTCCAATGTTCAAAATTTAAACATTACAAACTAAAAATTTGTTCAAACTTAAAAGTCCACAAATTGAAAATAAAGTCAACAATGTTCAAATCCTTATCAAGTATCAACATCATCTCATCCTCGCAATGTTGTTTGCTTCATAACCTTCATCTTAGGACTTAGGAGGCAACATACCACACTTCACATTTTGCTTACTTGACAATGATGGCATCTCCAATATTTCTACATACAAAAAAACAAATACATGTAAATGATGTAACATAACGTAAAACTAATTTATCAAATCAAACATTCAAAAATAACGTAAAACTATTACCTTTTTCCGTCTCTTCACATAGCTCAATCTCTTCACTTGATGGCACATGATTCAAAGCAATAGTTTCACCTCTAAGCCAACTTTGTGTGCATATCAAAGCTTGCACCATTTTTGGACTTAAAGAGCTTCGATGTGGATTAATGACTCTCCCACTAGTGCTAAAAGAAGATTCCGAAGATATAGTGGACACCGGAATAGCTAGAATGTCTTTTGCAATGCGGGCCAATATCGGGTACCTAGAAACCCCATTCACTCTCCACCAATTCAACAAGTCAAACCCTTCATCGTCTCCTTCAATAGGATCACTAATATATAGCAACATCATTGTTAATGATCTCGGCTTTCTTTGCTTTTCTCTTCAACTCCTTCTCTTTTAGCTTCCTCTCAAACTCGGTAACACCCGTGGCTAAAGGAATCTTAATCATATCATTGGATGCTTGACACTCACCAACCCCTCTAACATCCTTTTCCTCCTCCTCATACACATTGTAAATGTCATACAAAAGCTCTTTCACACTTATTGAGACAACTTCCACCCTATGGTACTCATCCTCATCCCCAAAGACAACTTCTAAATAATCAACAAG
Source organism: Fragaria nilgerrensis (assembly GCA_010134655.1). Classification (NCBI taxonomy): domain Eukaryota; kingdom Viridiplantae; phylum Streptophyta; class Magnoliopsida; order Rosales; family Rosaceae; genus Fragaria; species Fragaria nilgerrensis. The sequence goes on along the minus strand of CM020977.1, from coordinate 22,505,525 downwards.
TTTCTCAAATTTGTGTCGTGGATCAAGAATAAGAGCAAGAAACACATATTGATTCAACTCATCAAAATCACCCCAATATTTTTTATATTTTTCTCCCATTGGAGGTGCAATATCTCCCATCTTAGGGACACTTGGTTTCTTAATTTGTTCTTCTAAAAGACCATATAGATAAAGCAAATCACCAAAAGTGTGACGAATAATAGGTACATTAGAACAACACACTCTTAATGTAACTTCATAAAATGGTTTTAGAAAATCCGAATACACTTCGGCATTCCTCCAATCAACACAAGCGGGTGGCCCTTCCTTTGCATTCTTCTCACCCAATTTGAAATATGCACAATAATTACGAGTATCTTGTTCACTCAATCTATCAAATGCCTTTTGAAATTTCAAAGCCGATTCCAACATTAAGTATGTGGAATTCCATCTAGTAGGGACATCCAACACAACAAGCCCCTTACACTCTATCTTCACCAACACCAACACTATCAACTTGCATCTGCGTATTATACAAATATAATAATCATCATCAGAATATATATATATATATATATATATATATATATTATAACTATTTCAGTAACCAAATTTCAGTAATATACCTGAGAAGATGAGGAAGAATTGTTCATTGTAGAACTCGTAACACCACGGCCACGGCCATGACCACGACCACGACCATGACCAACTGAGTCAATGGACGTTGAGGAACCGCGCTTCACTGCCTTTGATGAGTTCAATCTAACCCTCTTCATTGTGAGAGACTGAGAGGGAATGCTGTCTGCAAAAGAAAAGGAATCAAAGATTTAAGCACATAAATTATAAATTCACTAAATTCCACTACAAAGCAGACCACTAAATTCACTAAATTCACCAATTCATCAATTCCACTACAAGGCAGACCACAAACCACTAAATTCACCAATACACAATGTCAAACAATGTACTTGAACTGAATGGTCAGACAATTAGAAGGCATGTCAACAATGCTAATCCAGCTTGTTCATGTTTTAGTTTTTAATTTCTAGCCACAGGTCGCAAAATATACGTTTGCGGGAGCTTTAAACATAACACTGCTAAACCATCATCTTAGCAGTAAACAATCATCTTTCTCAGAATCAATATGCACAATTTACCTTACACAACTGACCAATTTTTAAAGATGATTATAGAGGTTAAGTTGAAGTTTGAAACTGACCAGTGTTTGCTTGTAGCTGATAATCCGATCTTCCTCACTGTTGCATCTTTCCACCAAGGCAGCAAACAACGGCGGACTGGCAAGCGACGGAGGGGAGAAGAGTGAGAGTCGGAGGGGACTGAAGAGGGAGAGTCGAGCGGCGTACTGGCAAGCGGCGACAAGGCGGAGGGCGGAGGGCGAAGGGCGGAGGGCGGAGGGCGAAGGGCGGAGGGCGGAGGGCGGACTGGCGAGTGGCGGAGGGCGGACTGGCGAGTGGCGGAGGGCGGACTGGCAAGGGCGGACTGGCGAGTGGCGGAGGGGATTGAAGAGGGAGAGTCGAGCGTCGGACTGGCAACCGGCGACAGGGCGGACCGGCGGGAGGGGAGAAGAGTGACAGTCCGGCGAGACGCGAGACGCGTGAGTGCGTGAGCGTGACTGCGTGAGTCGTGAGAGACTGAGAGGAGTGAGACTGTGAGAGACTGAGAGGGAAGAACAGAAGAAACGGCGAGACGCGTACTCGCGTAGTAAACTAGGGTTTTTTTTTTTTTTTTTACTGTTTGACCGTTGACTTCGGTTCAAACGGTTCAGTTCGGTTTTGACTGGGCCAAAACCGAAAACCGAACTGAACAGATCTGGTTCGGCCTGGTTTTTTTTTTCGGTGCGGTTTTTTTTCGATGCGGTTTTTTCGGTTACGGTTTGGTTTTCGGTGCGGTTTTTTTTCGGTTTTCGGTTTCGAATTAACACCCCTAGTTGTTATAGTGAAAATCCGGCCGTTGGATTCCTTGGTATTTAGTCCAGAATGTTAGAATTGATGAATTAATTAAGGTTGTGATGGAGTTTGGTGTGAATCCGGTAAGCTTAACCCTAGTAAGAGTAGTGGGTTAAGCGGAAGAGATTTGAGTGTTTTTATTCAAGTATTTATTTTCCGGAATTGAAGTTTGGTCCTAAGCATATTTATTGTACTAGGATACGAAGGGAACCTCGCTTGAGTGGTGATGCGGATATCGTCGGGCTTATGCCTAAATTTGTGAGTGAACATTTTGGTTTTAAATAAATATGCATGCAAGATTTTATAATTTATTATTTTATTTGTCAGGATCCACCCTGAATTTCAGCCTGAAACCCGAAGTAAATCCTGCGGGGACCACCTCCAAAGAAGATATTACCGAAAATTCGGCATAACCTCCTTTGAAAATGGACAACCCTTCCTAATAATACCTGCATTCACTTCGAAAAAAAAATCCATCTACAACCTTCTACTCCTAGAGCCTTCGTGCTTCCCAAATCACAACATCTCCCAATTTATTAACTAACTTTAATAAGAATAATCTCACAACCAACAATCACAGTTCAGAGCAACTCTAATTGAGGGGAAAGAACTAGAAATATAGAAATATAGAAATGAGCGGAAGCTATACTATTGACTATGCCTCTTCTCCATGTACACCCGACCTCAACTATGTTAACTTGCATACTGGGCATTTTTAAAACGAAGGGCCCAGGGAAAAACATTTGCAAACATTTGCAATCCTTAAGCGACGAAAAATAAACCGTCGCATAAGTTATACCTTAAGCGACGAAAATTGAACTTAAGAGACGAATGTAGAACTTAAGAGACGAAAAAAATTTCTTCTCTTAAGATCTATCTTAGGCGATGAATAAATTATGTTCGTCGCAAAAATATTTATCTTAAGCGACGAAAAATTTATTTTGCCGCATAAGATATTTCTTGTGAGACGAAATTTAATACTAATACGATGAAATTTTCGTCGCATAAGTGTTTCGACTTTATATCTCCTTCCTCATTGCCCAGATCTAAAATAGAAAGAACGTTTATGCAGCTGAAATCTAGCGAAAGCTTTTCATTGTTAATATCGGAAATCATCAATTTCGGACTTCTAAAGCTTTGTCTACCTCTACTCATGAAGCATCACTAGTTTATAGCTTCGTATAATCTCATTCTCTCTTCTTTCACTATTTATGTTTCACTGGTTTATAGCTTTGATGATGATGTTGTTTGTTGATGATATATTGAATTTTGGGTTACCCATTACATTTGAAGTTATTTCTCCTCCTTGTTTAGACCATATATATTTCCTCTGATTCAAAAAAATGAAGACCATGTTTTCTGGTGAAGAATTCCGGTGGTACCGCCGATCACTTGTTGATTGGCAGTTATATATATATATATATATATATATATATATATATATATATATAGGTGTTTTTTTAGCGCGATGAATGTAAGAATGCTTAAATTCTTTCATTCACGTTTAACCTTAGAAATCCCGTTTGAGAATGATTTTGGTTTGGCAACAGACTAAAATGGTTCTTTTGTTTTTGGTTTCGATTGTGGGTATATATATTTCGACAGTCTCCTGTATTGTTCCTCGAGTGCATACTAGGCTTAGATATTCATGCACTTGGGAAACTGTAGGGAGATGCTGCCAAAATTTTACCACATCGAAATCGAAACAAAAGAACAGCAAATTTCTTAACAAAGTCTTACTCTCCTGAATGGGATTAGGACCCTAACCGGAGGCATAAGGTGAAGAATTTCTGAATATTTGTATGAGTAATGTTGGCTTGTTGCTATATACTTGGTGCTTGTTTGTTGTTTCTCTTATGACAGCAGATGCAAAACATGGACAAAAGCTGAATGTTATACGACAGGTGTCACCACTTGTATATACAGGGAATCTTTGATTTCTTGAGATTTGTTGATTATCATGCTACCCTAGGAACTGAGTGGCACAAGTGTCCATGTAGCAAATGTATGTACGGCGATTGGCAGACACGATCGGGTATGGAACAACACTTGTCACATTTTGGTATGTGGAAGAATTATACTATATGGACGGAACACGGTGAGGTGGAATAAAATAATCTTACACTAGCGGAATTTCGAGCAAGTTACATTCATGAAGTTGGGTCATCTAGTGGTACTGCCGACCCTTCTATATACCCCGCTATGAATATTGATACACCCCAAACCTAGTAATTATTTTTATACTGTGGTTTCCGATTTAATGATAGCTAATCAATTCGGAAATTTGTTCTTTCATTTTGTTAGAGGTAGATTAGACGAGTTCATAGACTTTTAGTTACCCGAATAGGAGTTCGTAAATTAAGGGTAGCTAAAATAATGACAAATTCTATTTGTGGGTTGAAGTATAAGTGGGAAACTTTCTATTTTGGTTAAGGTAAAAACAGAAAGTTAAAACACCCACCCCTCTCTCTCTCCCCGAGCCCGAGCCCGACCCCGTACCCGAACCATTCGGCCTCTCCCTGACCGATCGCCGCCGTCTGACCACGCCTGGCCGCCGCACGGGTCTCGTCTAGCCTGGGGTAGTGACCGGTCCTCACTTGCCGGCATTAAGGCGCGGTGACGTCGTTGCTGCCGCGTGGTTGCTCTTGCTGGAACTCCCTTCTCTGGCCACTGATTCAAGGTATCTTTGGGGGGTTTTGTAGCTCTTTGATTAGCCTTTCACCACCCAAAAGAGTTTCGGGGAAACTCACATGAATTTATATTTTCCTTTCTTATGCCATTTTTTGTTGGATTATATGATGTCAATGCTAGCATGTCGTTCCACCTTTCGAGGTGATGTGACTCTCACGTTTCAAGTGGGGTCACGCAAGCCCTTTCCACCCTAGTGGTGATGTGATGTTGCCGGCGGCATCACGCAAGCCCTGTGCCCTATCTGTCAACTTGACATGAAGGTACAAGGAGTATGGGAGTACGGGAGTACTATGCCTAGGAGGCAACTGAGTCTGGGAGACTCACTTATATGGCCATATAGGTTATTTTATTTGAGTTGTTACTTTGACTAGCGGGGCTAGTCTATTATGTTGGAAGATTCTTTTATGAGGAATCTTTTTATTTTTCTTGTTGTTTTATGACTAGCGGGGCTAGTGTGAATTTTTGATGAGCTTATAATATTTGCATGCATGAAATTCTTAAATTCTGTATAAATGGAAAAACATATAAAATTTGATTTAGTATTATTTTGTTCTTGGATACTTATTAATTAGTTTATTTTTCATCCACTCACGCTAACATTTTAAATGCTTTTCCCTGGGCCCTTCGTTTTTAAATGCCTAGACTGCAGAGTTCCTGTTCGGCTTCACTAGGAGTTGAGGCATAGTATCTCCCGCCACACCTTGTTGATCGTAGGTTACCTGTTAACCTATGTGTAGTTATTTTATTTGAGGGCCATGGGATTATGTAAATTAAGTCGAAGTGGTTTTTAAGGATTATGACCCAAGTAGAGAGAGTTTAACTCTGGGTGTTTATTTTCATGTTTATGTAATGTAGTTGAATATTGGGTTTGAATTGCTTTTATGTTGTTGTGACTTGGGTGGTGTTGTGTGGAGTGGAGGACTCTAGGTGTTGGGATTGATTGTTATAGTCGAAGTGTATCTAGGTTTTATTTCAGGTTGGGTTGTCCATTTTTAGAGGAGGTTATGCCAAAATTTCGGTATAATCTCTTTTAGAGTGGACCCCGTAAGACTTTCATGTTTTTCCTGTGTGTTTTGGGGCGGGTCTTGTCAAATATGCTTCATGATGTTTTCCCGTATGTTTGAAGATAGGAAGAAGAGGCAGTTGATGATGATGCCCCCAATGTCAGTGAGGCAGTTGACATGTCTGATTATGAGAAGTATAACAGGCTTCTCGAACAAGCCCAGATACCAGTGTATGACGACTGTCCAATTTCAGTTTTGAGTGCCATCATGTCACAGATGCATTTGAAAGTAAAGCACAGAACGAGTAGTGGACATTATGGAGACTATTCAAAGTTTAACAAAACTTTGCTTCCTCCTGTAAATAGACTTCCTGAGAGTCATTATAAGACAAAAAAGATCCTCGGCGACCTCGGCCTTGATTATGTGAAGATCCACGCCTGCAAGAATAATTGCGTGTTGTTTTACGGAGATTACAAGCATGCTATTTATTGTCCCATTTGCAATGGGTCGAGGTATGATGAGGAGGCTCCTTCAAATAAAGGGAAACCTGTTCCTGTGAAGGTGCTTCGTTATATCCCGTTAACTACGAGATTACAGCGTCTGTACATGTCATCAGAGACTGCAGAGGAGATTAGATGGCATGATCTTCCTAGGGAAGATGACGGTGTTTTGAGATACCCCTCAGATGGGGAGGCTTGGAAATCTTTTGACGCATCATTTCCTGATTTTGCGGAAGACGTTCGAAATGTAAGGCTCGAACTAGCAACAGGCGGGTTCAATCCTAGCGGCAATATGACTTTGTCTCATAGCATTTGGCCTGTTATTTTAATGTCGTTCAACTTACCACCGTAGATGTGTATGAAGAAGGAATATAATTTTTTGGCATTGTTAATTCCAGGTCCCAATTCTCCGGGAAAGTGTCTAGATGTGTATTTGAGACCGTTGATTGATGAGCTAAAAGAATTATGGGAAAATGGAATCCCCACTTTTGACAGACATAGTAAAACTTCATTTAGGATGAGAGTAGTCATGATGTGGAGAATTAGCGACTTTCCTGGCTACGGTATGTTATCTTCTCATACCACTCAAGGGTACAAGGCTTGTACCATCTGCTTAGAGAACGTTGATGCTAGTCGTCACGCGAACATGATTGTTTACCTGGGTCACCTTAGATGGCTTCCAATGAATCATGAATGCTTAATGCAGATGCATTCGATGGCAGGGAAGAGCATCATGAACCACCCCCTATTCAGTCTGGGGATGAAATTTTATACAAGTTGAACTCTTTTGATTTTGGATATTTGAGTAGTGATAAAGATGTCTTGGCCCAAAATCATGTGCGTCCTGCTGCACTTGACAATTGGCATCACAAGAGTATTTTCTTTGAATTACCTTACTGGTCCACTTTGAGAATTAGATACAACCTAGATGTCATGCACATAGAAAATAATGTTTGTGACAACGTGGTGGGAACAATTCTCGACATTAAAGACAAGACAAAAGACAATATCAAAGCGCGGGATGATTTGCAAAAGATGGGCTTACGGTGTCACTTATGGGTAAAAAGGACGGCGTCAAGACAAGTGTTTATGCCTATTGCACCTTACTCGGTGAAGCCCGCTTTCAAGCCTAAAGTTTTCAGTTGGTTTAATGATGTTAAGTATCCTCAAGAATATGCAGAAAATATAGCTCGATGTGTTAAGGTGGCGGAACAGAAGATACATGGATTGAAGAGTCATGACTATCATGTTTTATTGCCACGTCTTCTTCCCGTGGTAATCAGACCATATCTGCATCGTGATGTGGTGGGGCCATTAGTAGCCTTGCCCAGGTTTTGGCAGAGATTATGCAGTAGAGAGCTGAAGAAGTCAGATGTTGTTGAAATGAAATCAGACATTGTCTACATCCTATGTAAATTGGAGAGGATCTTCCCCCCGACTTTCTTTTCGATCATGGTTCACCTCATGATACATCTTCCCGAACAAGTGCTTCTTACTAGTCCAGTACACTTTACTTGGATGTTTCCCATAGAAAAGTATGATTATAACTTTAAATCCTGTCACACATTATTATTATTAACATATTTTCCCTATATTTTCATTTGTACTAACTATTTTATTTTTAGACAACTTGGTGGGTATAAAGATTTTGTTAAAAACAGAGCAAAGCCAGAAGGATCAATAGCTAACGCATACATTGCACATGAGTGTGTAACGTATTGCAAGTAGGAGTGATGGAAAAGATTCATTTGGTTTGGTTGTATGAGGACTTAAATTCATGAAATTATTTTGAATTATTACTCTTGTTGTAGTGGTGGATGTTTATTTGGGGGAGCGGGTGGCTCCAGGAGAGGTGGATTAAATTGTTTTAAAAGTGTTTGGGTTTTGGTGATTTTTCTTTTAGGTAGCGTTACTCATTTTCAAAAGAGGTTATGCCAAAATTTTGGTAGAATTTCCATTGAGGTGGGTCCCGCAGGGTTTATCCCGGATTTCAAGAGGAAATTCAGGGTAGGTCCTGACACCGCGGCGGCTAGCGACCGGCTCCGGTGACCTCCAATGTCTACCAAATTTTAACAGCAGCTTCCTCCCAACCCCCTCTACAACTTTCCTAACTAGCACAAACACCAATTCCAAGCCTAACTAGGTCAATCGAATGAAAACACATAAAAAGCCCTTTTCAACTCCACATTTCTCCTTACCTAGCTCAAGAGAGGGTGAGACCCTTGGAGGGATGAACGTACGGGAGGAGGGCTTCCTTTTGAGCCTAGCAGCTCCGGCTATGACGGCCGGAGGAGGAAGTTCCGGCGACGGGAAGTTTGGACAGTCGGGGGTTTTGGTCGGCAACTCTCCCTCACGGCGGCGCTAGGGGGCTCTCACCGGTCTAGGATGGAAGCTAGGTTAGAGGCCGACCGATCGGGACCTGTGCGGCGATCTCAGGACGGACGGCCGGAAGTCCGGCGGGGAGAGGGCTCGGGAGAGAGAGCTCGGGAGGGAGAGAGAAGGGAGAGAGAGAGAAATGGTTTGGGCTTTTTGCCCCAAACCGGTCCACTACCCTCACTTAAACCCAATTTCAAAATTTACAGCCCAAAATAAAATACCCCAATAAAAATTACCTTTTACTAGCTAAAATTACTATTTTTTACCGTCGTCATATTTTCTCCTACGAATAATCCCTCCGAAGCTATCGTCCTTCAAAACCCCTCTAGGGACCAAATAAACTATAAATTCATTGACGGAGACCGTAAAATTCTTATTAATACCAAGCTAGTAAGGAAGGTAAAATTTTAAGGGTCGGGATGTGACAATAACCATCGGAATCTCATCCCTCAACAATAAATTCAACAGTCGCCACTAACAACGACTTACAAGCACAAGAAAAATATCACCCTAAAAAAAACAATCAACATGCCAGAACCTGGCACCCCCAAATATGAGGAAGAACACGATGATTTGGCATCTGATGATACCTTAAAAGTTACGAGTATCTCCTCGTATGAACCAAGTTCGTTCAAACTTACATACAGACTAGTCTTTAGGTTACAATATCTATTCCATGAGCAAGAAGGGATGAGTTGTTCACTATTTACTGCAACAATTCAGGTTGCTTTTACTGCAACACGCGTCTGCAATTATCACCTTCACTTTAATAATACCAGTTGGTCGAACGGAGGATAATCAAAATAGTGAGTCTCACGCGAGTCAATGAAATCCGAGGATCACCATTGGAAATTCACTATTTGATGACTTGCTTCTCATGTATTATCATGCATAATACCGACTATGTATCAACTCAAGTCGATGAACAAGGATTTTCAAGTAACGGCCCCACCATTATGCATAATGTTAAGAAAAATTGTCGTTGAGTTATACTTCTTCCGCATAATTATGCGTTGCTAAAGATGCCAAAATCACGAAAACCTACTCGTGTTTCCTGAGTAAAGCTTTGCCCATGAATTTCTCATTGTCTTTAACACATGTCGAAGTCCCATAAATGAATAGTACAAATAGTAGCTGCCAAATTACGGAAATTCCTGCATTAACTCTAACGTCAAATCACCTTAGTTACTCACCGGATAACCGTACTAACAAACAAAAATACAAACTCTGAGTTGACCGGATCAAATGTCAGCACAGCTGATGTTGGCAGTCTATCATTCAACACTAGGTAGTCTTCTTTTGCTGCCCCCATATGATGCAAAGTGATTTTCTTTCTTCTATTTGATTGCTAGGTTTGACTAGCTTGATCACGCATGTCCATAATGTCCAAGGAAGATGAGAGCACAATACTAGAGTCTAACGCTCAATTCGCCAAAACTGCTAGATGCCAAGATAATTACTCCTCGTAGAATACCGAATTCTACGAATACGTACAATAACCAGAACGCCTTTCTCTATAAGATATGACTGATCAACAATCCTGTGTCGATCCGCACCCTGCAAGGCCCAATTCTACAGCTCGTGTCGAAAATTTACGTATATCGAGAACAAGTCGGTCTTAGAATGCTCCGACATATCGAAAATACTCATCGATCGCCACGCTGCTCTAGAAGTTACCTCCAAGAATTTAGGGTCTAAAAACGCACTCTAACAACAAGTCACACTCTTCATATAAGTGAGACGCCCCGAATCACCTCGATTTATGTGCTAACCCTTGAGCAATGCAAAATTGACGGCGGCATGTTCCATCTCAAGACTTTGTGTCAACCACATCATCGCTTGCGAAATGCTCAAGTGGAAGCAATGGAGTGCTCGAATCTGATAGAGCCTCTACAAGCCTCTACAACCACTTCAAATCCCCACTTGTCAATTTCACCACTGCAATACTGACACGACCCACCCCGAATTTCACCCTAAACCCGGAGTAAATCATGCGGGGACCACCTCCAAGGAAAGATTTACCGCTAAATTCGGTACAACCTCCCTTGGAAATGGACAACCCTTCCAAATCAAATCCTGCAAACACGTCTAAAGGTTCCAAATCTAACCTTATAGACTCCTGGAGCCATCGTGCTCCCCACAAATCAAAACATCTCCCAATATAGATTTACTAATCTAACAAAGATCCTATAATAAACAACCACATATTCAGAGCAACTCTATTTGAGAGGAAATGAACTATAAATAAATAGAAAATAGCGGAAGCTATACTATTGACTATGCCTCTTCTCCATGTACGCCCGATCTCAACTATGCAATCCTGCACACTGGGCATTTTAAAACGAAGGGCCCAGGGGAAGACATTTAATAATGTTAGAGTCAGTAGACAAAAATAATTTAATAACAAAATATTTATGCATTCCCATTTTAATTTCATAGAAAATATACTGCATACGGCAGCTTAAAAGTACTCAACTCAAAAACTGGCAATTTTACGACTAGCTCCGGCTAGTCACCAACTCAAATAAAATGTAGCCTCTCAGGCTAAACTATATATAATCATATATTCGTATGTATCTACACTCGTCAGACTCCTTGTATGAATCCTAGAAACAATTCAGAAAAATAAAAATTCATATAAGGTTACAACGCTAGCGTCTAACGCTCAGGTTGCGTCATAATGGTATTTTTCCTCATTATGACCGAAAAGAGACGGTGTGCATATACGTGTGGACTCCCTATATGAAAACCTAAATAAACCGAAAAAGAAAGAAGTTTTCATATAGGGCTATGACGCTTGTGTCTAACACGCACGACACGCCATAATGGTATTTTACCTCATTATGACGGACCAAGCATGTATGGCTAGCTAGCATTTATATACATACTATTCTTATAAAATCCAAAGCATATATATCCACCGAAAATCTCATTTTCGGGATCTCTCCAAAGGAGGAAAAATTGTCAAATAGGCGAGAAATCAATAAATCTCATCAGAAGAAATAAATGATTAATAAAATCATTCATCGCATGCTTTTTATTTAAAACAAAGGTCCACTCACAACTTAGGCCTAAGCCTGATGACGCTCCGAGGCTTCTTCTGCTCGGGCCTCCTCACGTCCTGTTCCAAATATATAATTAATTTCCCACTAAAATCCAGTATTCATAAAATAGGCAAAATTAATCGAGAGCCATAAATACGCTCATCATTGCCTAAGTTCGATATTCTTAAATCGAAATGATCCAAACTTTTATGTCATACTCGGCAGTCGTAAAAACAACTTTTCCCAGAAAATGACTTAAATCCTACAGCCGGATTTTACATTATTTAACTGCCAAAATACCAAACTTCGGAAATTCACAAACCTATTCAAAACTCGTCCGAAAATTCCACAATTCACTTCATTAAACTCCTCTAATTATTACATATTTAAAATTATACAAAACCCCAAAACGGCGGCGGCGGCCGGAGGCCGATTCCAGCGACGTCCAAATTCTACCAAATTTTAACAAAATCTTCCTCTCATCATCCTAAACAACTTTCATAACTATCACTAAGTCCAATTTCAAGCCTAACTAGGTCAATCGAACGAAAACATCCTAAAAGCCCTAGAATTTCAACTTCGAATTTCTTCTTACCGAGCTCAAGAGGGATCGAGCCTTTTGGAGGGGTTGTTGCACGGGAGGAGAGCTACAAAACGAGCCAAAGATCACCGGCTTTAGTGGCGGAGGAGGGAGCTCCGGCGAAAGGGGCAACCGGCTGCTAGGGGAGTTTCCTCCCCGTTCGGCGGCGTAACCGGCGCGGTCACAGTCCAGGCGAGGAGAGGAGGCGGCGGCAGTCCGAACGGGACCGGTGCAGCGGCCTGGCTTGGTCTGACGGCGTCGGTCGGAGATGGAAGAAATCCGGCAGCGGGAGAAGAGAGGGAGAGCATCGGGAGAGAAAGAGAGAGAGAGAGAGAAAGGGAGAAGAGAAAAGAAAAAGAAAAGATGGGTTTGGGCCTGACACCAACCTGGCCCAACATCATCAAAATACCCAACTTCACCAATTTAACACTCCAAAATAAAATACCCTATTAAAAATTACCTTTTACTAGCTAAAATTTACTATTTTACCGTCGTTACATTTTTCTCCTACGAATAACTCTCCGTAATAATCGTCCCTCAAAACCCCTCTAGGGACCAATTAAACTATAACTCCATGTCGAAGACGGTAAAATTCTTATTATAACCAAGCTAGTAAATAAGATAAAAATTTACGGGTCGGGATGTGACAAATACTCCAAATATAAACTAAATTCGTGGGATAGACTACCTTAAGATCTACATCTCACTCATCCTCATAGGAATTATCCTCATCAGCTAACAACAATAACTAAAGCAAAGAACAATTATTTTGAGATCAACAACTCCAATTACACTCCTTTAACTACCCTTGTGTATCGTCATACATATTACCTGTCAAGACCCACGCCGAATTTCACCCTGAAACCCGAAGTAAGTCTTACGGGGTCCACCTCCAACGAAAATTTACCAAAAAATTCGGCATAACCTCCCTTGAAATTTTGATATTGTACTTCACTATAAAAGGGTTGATTCGTATATTATTGCCTCATCATATGTGAGTCGCTATTATAGCCTTATTAGCGGTCCTCTTCATATGTGAGTAGAGTGCGTAGCGTGGGACGTTATTATAGTCTGGGAGGCAACCGATCAATATATATATAATTACTTATTGTTAGCTAGCCCTTATTTAGCGGTCCTTATCATATGTGAGTTAAGCGCTTAGCGTGGGACGCTATTATAGCCTTATTAGCAGCCCTCATCATATGTGAGTAGAGCGCTTAGCGTGTGACGCTATTATAGCCTCGGAGGCTCATAGTTATGATGAAACTTCTTCCTCATTTTTTATTGATTTATTGGAAACCAATGGGATTGGTTCATTATGTTTGTCTATAATTATTTTCGGAAAGATTTCCAAGAATGGCATGCATAAATATTTTCTCAATAGAAAATATGGGAAAAGCATTAAATTGATTTCAATGCTCTATCATTAAGTCCGTATTTTATTATTTATTTTGTCCACTCACTCTAACGTTTTAAATGCTTCTCCCCTGGGCCTTTCGTTTTTAAATGTCCAGTCTGTAGAGTTCGGTTCGGTGAGTGTAGGAGGCGAGTCATATTTTCCACCATTTTCAGTTTTCATTCGTAGGTTACCTATTTAATCTACTTGTGTATTTTCTCTTTTCCTAATAGTTGCTCTGATAACCATGGGATGTCTTAAATGAATTTATGTTGATGTGTGTTAAGAGTGATGGAAAAGATTCATTTGGTTTGGTTGTATGAGGACTTAAATTCATGAAATTATTTTGAATTATTACTCTTGTTGTGGTGGTGGATGTTTATTTGGGGAGCGGGTGGCTCCAGGAGAGGTGGATTAAATTGTTTTAAAAGTGTTTGGGTTTTGGTAATTTTTCTTTCAGGTAGGGTTATTCATTTTCAAGAGAGGTTATGCCAAAATTTTGGTAGAATTTCCCTTGAGGTGGATCCCGCAAGGTTTATCTCGGATTTCAAGGGAAAATCCGGGGTAGGTCCTGACAAATTCCATGTAAAATGTATTATATGTATATAAGGCGTGATGACCTAGCTTCCCTTTGCTTTCCAGCCAAAAAATATATATATATATGTTTAAAGTAAACTTTTAAGAATTATTAATGGTTCAGCACTAACCTTTTCACCTTAACATACTACAACTCTCTATAGATCAATGTTTATTCAAGGTTTTCATTTCAAATGCAGTACATAATATAGAAAATAAACATCTCTTAAAGTTTGGTTTAAATTTTGCTTGTTTTCTTTATATTTTTGTCAATTTTCTCATTTTTTTACTACAATCAATATTTCCCCAAAATTTCATGAAAATTTCCATATTTTAGAGGGTTGAAATTTCCATAATCACCGAAATTTTCTTCCTTGATTTTTTTTGTTATTGTGCTTCAAATTTGAAGGTTTGTATGACATTTAATGATTAGAGATGTATTTTGGTGGTTATTTGGTCACTATTGTATTTTCAGGTTGCCAAACGAGCAGTCGTCTATATACGACACTTGAATTGATGGATTTTCAGTTTTCAGCTTTACCAAAACAATGATTTTGAATATCAATTGAACAATGAATGTGTCATCAAATGTACTGATATATGTCATTTGACTAACAATCATACAATATAATGCAACAAAACTTTATTATTGTTGTTTATTGCATCACACAACATATAAATGTAATATGAGGTAAATTAAATTGCTATTATCTCTTATGTTAATAAATATCACGCAACATATATTTTGAACTCTTATGTTGTGTGATTGTCCGTCACATAACATGGTATATCTGTCGTCTTAAATGGAATCACACAACAGATGACCAAAATTCTTCTATTGTGTGATCGTCTGTCATACGACATTATATATCTGTTGTCTGATATAGAATCAAACGACATCAAAGAAGACGATATATATGGGGAGCTTCAGACAACAGATATCCTATGTTGTCTGAAGCATCTTTTTGGCATAGTGACTGTAGGGGTTTTTATATTTCTCGTAGCCCTCGTTGGGTGAATTATTGCTATGTATCTTAGACTATTTAATGGACCGACATTCCCTATCCAAAAATAAATAAATAATTTAACAAATCATGCAACCCTTGATAATTTAAAAAAAAAAACAAACAGTACAAATATCCTTGACATAAAAAAAAATTCTATAATTTGATCATTTGAGGAAAAGGCCAATAATAAATTACATTGTATTCCTCTCAGCCACTTATTCCACTATGCGTGATGTCAAAAGATTCAAGCCTCCCACTTATTATATGATAGTTAGAGTTGGGTAATTCACTCAGCTTCCCAAATTTGGTTTCGTAAGTGTCCAGGAGCTCCGACCTTAAAATAGAAGAAATGCATTGCTCAAAAACAAAACCAAATAACAAACAAAACATATGTGTGTCAAACAAAACATATGTGTGTGTATATATATATATATCCGATTAGCATACTATAAAGTACTTACCAATATGCCAAGCACTGGAATGGAGCATACTTGTTATAGATTTCTTCCACATCTTTTGTGACGGTTTTCTTGTTGCAATTTGTCCTCCCGTGTACCTATAAATATATGATTAAGTATTACTGTTTGTAGTATTATTAATTAGATACTGTGGTTCAAAACGCACGCAATAATGGGGGTACATACCTCCTTCAAATGTCTTATAGTTTCAGTGTCCACTGGAACTTTGTGATAATATCCAACGCACATCATAGCGTTGGCGGATGCAAAGGGACCAAAACCTCTTATTTGCCTGAATTTGTGAAACATATCATGTTTGTCCTCAAGCCCCTCAAACTCGTCAAGTCTAATCTTTCCACTCTCCACGTCTTTGGCAAGTTTTAGAATATCTTTTGCTCGATAGCCGAGAATATTACTGGTAACTTCTTTGAAAGTCTTCCCATCCAGCCTTGCAAGTTCTTCTGAGCTTGGAAAATTACCTAAACTTCTTTCACCATTACCGTCATTCCGTTGAATATTTAATTCTTCTCTCCGTCTCTTTCGCCTGTTTGATCTCATTGAAGAATTGTTTATTGGCTCAATTTGAAGCTCACAAAGAGCTCGAGCCATTTTCAATGAATTCGACCACCTACATAATATCAACCATTTTCATATAATATATAAGAAGACAAGTACTGAATGAAAGTTATAACTAACTATCTTTCAAGTTAGTACAGGATAAACATATAATAAACTAATTCTAGCGGCAAAAAAAATAATGACACTACAATATTTAGCAAATTGTCACAACCTTGTATACTATTCTTAAAATATAAAGAATTGGCATGATCGATATTCAAAACAGAGCTCTAATATCAAAGTAACAACAAGTAGCTAAATACTAGAAATAATAAGCAAATAGATATCCCAATATAAACTTGATTAAAAAAACACCATGAGAATCAACTTGTAGAGAACGTATCATACATGAAACTTAGCTATGTAAAAATCACACAACTGAGCCAACGTACTTAGATCCAATCCCAATTTACAAAATGAAAAACTTAACCAATAAATCTCAAAAGTATCATAGTTTAAAGGAGTTGTGTACGAGATATTGCATACGTGTTGTTACATAGCAGAAGGCATTTGACAAGGTCTTCAAAGAGAGAAGGGGAACGAAAAATTCTACCAGAACTGGCTTCATCGTGATGGTCCTCATTGTCATTGTGGTTGTCCTTGAGCTGGAACATCTTTTTATGATACTCTTTTACATTTTCCTCATCTTTTTGGGAAATCCTAAGCATTCGACAAACTTGTTGTTTTATAACATACTCGTCTCTTTTAGATATGCGGTTTGGATTGACGTTGTGGATACGAAGTACAAGACAATTCTTATAAATTGAAATGCAAGACTTTAAGATGGAGACCTTCATTGACTTGCTCGGGTCTGCAAGTCTCAGCGGACGTTGTAGGGTTTTTGAAGATGGATTCCAACAATTTGGAGCCATCATGAAAAACCCATGATTGCATACAGCTTTTTCAAGATCAAACTCGCATTCTCCCAAATTCAGAAACAAGGAGAAGCCTTCTCTTCCACCCGACATTAATTAATTGTAATCGATCACACGAGAATTTTAGAGAAGAAGAGAAAGCTAGCCAGGTAGGGTTTTCAGTCACTACAAAAGAAACAAAGTTTATTACAATTTCATATATAGATAATCAAGAGTATTAATTTAGTTCGAAAAAATTATGGGCACTGCTGTATGGTCTTAATGAGGCCTACAATTTGTGTTCTTAATTCCTATGTCTCCTGCCGTCTAGGTATATAAAAAATATTTATTTTCCATTCCACATAATATATCTTGACAAATTAGAACATTGTATTACCAAATTTACCAATGAATGATATTGATGAACTTTATTAGGTGATGAAAACAAATATTACGTATCAGTAACAGTCATTAATTTGGTAGAAATTTAAGGAATGTTTCTTACACCATCAACTTAGGTGAATATCGATTAACTTTTTTTCAAATGTTAATTAATTTCGTCCAAAAAAATGATAATAATAAATTGAATTTGAAATTATACATGCGAAATGAAGAGGAAAGAAAATATTTCATTTAACACTAACTATATATACATATACGATTGTGTAAATATAAAAAGATTGTTTATGTGTGTGTATATTTATTCGTATGAACATAATTTGCAAGACAACCAACCCCGAATCTCAATACATTTGTTATACAAAATTTCAAATCTATTCATCGAATCATTTGAATGTATGTGCATATCGGATCTAGATCCTATCGAATAATCGAATTACAAGAAATATTTTATATTCTTGATTGACGAAAAATGTTGTTGTTGTGTATAAAAAGAGAAATTAAAAAAGAAACGTCTAAAGTATTTTGTCTAATTGAATTTAATATAATTTAGAGCCATAAGATTAAGGATAAGGTATATAGTCTGTTTCTTCAATTAATACATGACATGATTTGACAAATTGGTGATGTGTTCTTATGAATTTGCATGACACCTAAGATCGAGGCCATAAATCTTAGGCCTCATTAAGGCCGCAAATCATTTTCCATAAAATATATGTTGTATTTCAATTTCGTGTATATACAGGGATATATCGATCAATAAGTTAATTTTTTTTTAAATAATCATATTAATTGGATATATAGATCTGTAGTGTATTAATAGTGTAATAATAGAAAAAGATAACGTATTATTAGATATGTAGTGTGTTAATACACTAATTCTTGATTAATACAATTAGTGTATTAGTTAGAGAAATTTTATTAACACATTCCTAATTACTAGATACACACCTCATACTTCATACACCACATATTAATTTTATTGTTTAACATTTAGATACACATACCCAAACTTCCTACAATACCCTCATTTAAAATACACAACTTATTCCTAAATACACAACTCATTCACTAAATACACATATTTTTCTAGATTACTACTCAATTTATTCAAAAAAAAGTTTACATTAGTGAGATTTTTCTCAAAAAGTTTCATCTTTCCTTGTACTATTTTGACATCTTCCACAAAAGTTTTTATTTTCCTTTAAAGGGTTTCACCTTGTTAATATCTTCTTCGAGGGATTTCCTTTTATTAACATTTTCTCTCATCAGTTTTCCTTCATAAAATTTCTTCTCAAGGAGCCACTTACTCAAGCTGATTTCAAAAAAAATTTAAGCCTACCGAATCAAAACGAAATAAGACAATACATCACAAAAGTCTTTAACGGAACTTTCAGCATTAGAATGTACAATCCTGTGTAAAACTAAATTAATCGATTCTTGGGAACCATTACATAATATTCATATGTTGTGTCAAAATATATTGGTACTCGATTCCAGCTAAAAATAATATAAAAAAGTGTTAGAAGTAAAATAGTTAATATGAATGTCTTAAACGAGATATTTTATTTAAACTAGGTTTCTTTACTTTTTATATGAATGTATTTTTTGATAATTTTACGTACCCAAAAGTCTTATATAATTTGTATAAATAAAGAGATGTGTATCTATCATTTAAAGATGTGTTAATAAAATTTCTCTATTAGTTATGTTGTTTTCAAGAGATATTTTGGATTTATATATATATATTGTTTTTATTAACAAAATTTAATAAAATTCATTATTAATTAGTGTATTAATCAACGTTGTGTACTTATTCTTATTGTTCCATTGCAGTACTTCAAGGATAATTAACACTAATTCAGATAAATTTTTATTAAATGTTGAAATCTAAAACTAATTAAGGATATCTAAGAAGGGTCAATATTTAATTGCATTAAGAATCGTAGATAATCAAGACAAATTTAGAAAAAAAATATTCCTCATGATTTTCGATTTTAAGTGGGTTTCAAGAGCGATAATTATATATTAAGGGATTTTTCTAAAAATCCCTTAAATATGCTCTCATGATTTTCGATTTTATATAAAATATAGGGAAAATTCCTAGTAACCTAAATCTGGAGGTTTTTTTCCCAGTAACAAAATAAGATTTCAAAATTCTCATCAACCCTATATACTCTTAGAGGTTATTCCCATTAGCCAAATTTTCAACATTTCACCTATTTTTGTTGACCATAATACCCTCTCTTCCCAAACTCTCTCTCTCTCTCCTCTTCGTCTTTTTCAGATCAGATCTCTCTCTCTCTCTCTCTCTCTCTCTCTCTCTCTCTCCTCCCAAATTCCACTAATCGGAATCTCACCCTTCTGCTCCTGGAAGTCGTCGGCGCCGTCATCCAAGCCTCGTTGAACGACGCTTTCTGCTTTGTGAATGAACTGCTTGGCTGCTGTCGCCTAATGCTTCGTTCCCGATGAGGAAACCGACACATCAGGACTCGAATCAACAACAAATACAACAATGAGAGATCTCGTCGACGAGGCTCGCTCACGCTCAATGATTGGCCAAGACGATGCCGAATCTGTCCTAGTCCTCCAACCTCCAAATCCATAACAACATCACTGATTATTTCATTTCGGCCTCTCAGGTAATTTGGTAGATTTGTGGGGGATTGAATCAGTTCTGTGAGCGCTTTTTGATTGGAAGAATTTGTGTAGTTTGGTCTCATGGTTGTTGAATTAAGGTAGTGATTGAATCTCTTGAATCTTTCGGTTCTCTTTGGTTTGTGTATTTGGGTAATTGTAGTGCTCTTTCAATGTGATGTTGGTTTAAACTACTTGTGATTTAGTTCTGGGCGATGTGAAGGATCAAGAGATTATGAGAAATTGGGAACCAAGCTATGGAGGTTTGAATATATGTAGATGGAGGTGTTGGGTTGATTCATGTCGCTGGGATTAAGATAAGAAGACGTCAAGATATTTTTATTTAGATCAAATCCGATCAATTTCTGTTTTTGGTTATTGAGATATTTCTATTTGCTCATGTATTGAATTGATCTAATTGCCATATTTAGTTTGGTTTTTCTTGGTGTTTTAACATGAAGCAGCATCATTTCTGATATGAACTTGGTAGTTATGAATATATGTTTGAGGCTACTGGTACTGGAACTAGTAGCTTTTTTATATTACATTGACTTTGTTTTTTTTTTTCATTCAATTTAAACTTTTGGTGAATCAATTCAATATCGATAGATTGAGATTTATATTTGTAAATGATTATTCATACTCCTTATTGCCTTCGACAGATCTCCTACTGCCCTTAATAGACCCTCCTACTGCCCCTAATAGACCCTCATACTACCCCCAGTAGGAGGTCTTACTGCCCCTAGTAGGTGGTCCTACTGCCCCTAGTAGACCCTCCTACTGTCCCCAGTAAACTCTCCTACTGCCCCTAGTAAGTGGTCCTGGACAAACCTCCTACTGCCCCCAGTAGCAGGTAGGAGGTCATACTGCCCCCAGTAGACCCTCATATTGCCCCCAGTAGACCCCCTACTGCCCCCAGTAGACCCTCCTACTACCCTCAGTAGACCCCCGGACAGGCATCCTACTACCCCCAGTAGACCCTCATACTGCCCTCAGTAGACCCTCCTACTGCCCCTAGTAGAAGGTCCTACTGCCCCTAGTAGGTGGTCCTACTGACCCCAGTAAGAGGTGCTACTGCCCCTAGTAAGAAGTGCTACTGCCTCAATAGGAGGTCCTACTGGCCCCAGTAGATGGTCCTACTGACCCTAGTAGGAGGTTCTACTGCCCCTACTGACCCTAGTAGAAGGTCCTACTGCCCCCAAAAAGAGGTCCTACTGCCCTAGTAGGGACCTGTTATAAGTGACTAAAGCACAACGACTTCCGGAGTCCGGTCAACGGTCTCAGGAGCCCGGTCAACGGTCTCCGGAGTCTGGTCAACGGCCCCTGGAGTCCTGTCAACTGTCCCTGGAGCCCGTCAAAGGTTGCCGGAGTCCGGTCAACGTCATTGGTCATGAGAATCCGGTTATATAAAGTTTTATTTTATAATAGACTCTTATAATGGTCTATTGTAGTTTATTTAATTCATTAAGGGTATATTTGTCTTTCTGCTGTTTAAGTTGGCTCTTGAGAATTTAAAATTTTATTTTGTTAGTAGGAATAAAATTCTTAAAGTTAAAGCTAGTGGGCATTGTCCCTAAAATATACTAGCATTTATGCATGCGAAAAGACCATGCTCACGAGGGCTTTTATTGTTTTCTAAGGAAAAACATCGTACCTTAAGAGCATCTTTAGCAATGCTAAACATATTTGAGTTAAATTTTCGTCAAATTAGCTAAAATGTTATTTGGCTAGCCACTTTAGAAATGTGTATGCATCAATGCTCTCTATTTTAGCTAGCATTACATTAATATTATTCTTCAAATAAAGATTAAATAGTTTAAATGTATTTATATATCACTTAAAATATCTTAAAAGGAATGTAATAAATTATAGCTAGCCTTATTTAAGTTATCTCGTTAACTAAATATAGCTAGCGAGATAACTAAAAGTTTAATAGCTTAAGTTTGGCTAGTCTGCTGGAGCTCCTGAAATATCTAAAAAGGCTAAACACGCTCTCTAAAATAAGTAAAAGCTAAAATAAAGAGCCTGTTAAAGTTACTCTAATACATCCATACTATCGTTTTTCAACCTACCAGGCTATACCGCTTCATTTTATCTTCCCTACTTCAAGTCATTTTCTATCATACATATATATACTTCATTAATCTTCAGCTTAGCTTATGAAATTTCACAAATTTTGCCGCACATTAATCTTTATCTGTGCGTCTTTCCTCTATGCGCGTTCGACTTCACTTTAATGATTAATCAACGACAAACTCATCAAGACTTCACTTTTATGCTTCATCAACGACAAATTAACTCCACAAAACTTGAAGGGTCTTGTGCTTCGATTACAACAGGTCGAAGGCTCCTGTGTTTGCAGTACAATAGGTCGTATCAATTTATCGTAAATATGTAAGAACCAAGGCTTCTAAAGCCATCAAATTACCTGAGATCGATGTAGGCTATTAGCAGAGAGACAGAGTGGCGAGAATAGTTTTTCGCTGGAGAAGGTGAGTAGTTAGCGGAAGTAAAGAGGAGGAAGATGGATGAGGGAGAAGATTTGTGTTTTGCGTGCGTACATTTTTTTCATAGTTCCCACATATTTCTCTTTGAACATGAGACATTTGTCTATTTTATAAGGCTTGACTGCAATTTAACAACATAACATGAGGGTTTTAGGTATTTAACATGTTTGTTTATGATTATTATTAACACTTGTCCATTTCTCGTTGGTGTTTGTTACTCATAAGTGACCATAGCTGGTCACCCAAGTTATTTGCTTTCCTTTTTATATATTTGCCAACTATAACTTCCTTTTCTCCTTAAAACGTGGTGGAGCCGTTGGAGTATTTTCTGTTTTTGTAGTTTCTCTATTGTACCCTCAATTTATTAAATTGTGATTGATTTAAGATTTATACATTAGTAGTAAATTGAGAGATACCTGCAAATTACCTTAATTAATAGATATAATAATTATCACTCTTGTATACTCATGATTTCCTTGCAATTTATGGAACTTTTATGCATCTATATCATTAGACTAAAATGGAGTCTCTCCTCTCTCTAAACCCTAGCCGCCTCAGCGGCAACGCTCTATCGAGGTCGCCATCTCTGGCTTCCTCCCTAAGTGGCTCCTTCGTGTCCACCCTTTGGGGTCTCTCATCAACCTTACTAAGCCGCTCTTTGTTGGCAAACTCCCAATCAAAACATCTATGGCAATCTGGTGCTCTTAACCATGAAGTTTCCATTGAAAACCGTCAATGGAGATCATATTTTCTATCACATCCTAACCCTTAAATTTTTAACTGATTTACTAGCTTGATGTTAATAAGAATTTTACCACCTCCGTCAATAATTTTATAGTTTATTTGGTCCCTAGAGGGGTTTTGAGGGACGATAGCTTCGGAGGGATTATTCGTAGGAGAAAATATGACGACGGTAAAAATAGTAATTTTAGCTAGTAAAAGGTAATTTTTATTAGGGTAATTTATTTTGTGGTGTTATTTTTTGATGTTGGGTTTAATTGAGGGTAGTGGACCGGTTTGGCGCAAAAAGCCCAAACCATTTCGCTCTCTCCCTTCTCTCTCCCTCCCGAGCCCTCTCCCCGTCGGACTTCCGGCCGTCCGTCCACCGTCGTCCGGCCACCTGAGACCACCGCTCCCGTCGCAATCGGTCGACCTCCGACCCAGCTTCCATCCTAGACCGGTGGCAGTAATTACGTGTATTTTTACACACGTGATTAGTACTCAAACAAGTGAATTAAGCTAGACCTCATGCCAATTAATATGTAATTAATCCTTTTTTATTTATATTGTAGGAAATAAGGAGAGTTGTGGAAATGAGAGAAAATGACACGAATTTGGAGCAAGAGAAACTTTCGGTAAATGGATGAGATGGTAGTTATCTTAGTTGAGCAATTAAGCTTGATTAGTTAATTAACTAATTAGAAGCTTAATTAGCTTCCCCAAACCAAAACGGGCAGCATCCCTTGAGTCCATGATCATGTGCTTGTTAGCAACCCCATTTCCTTTCTCTTTTCGCTAATCAGAGGATGACACGTGGCAGCTCACACATCTCACCCAATTCAGCCAACACACCGAGACCTCTCCCTTTGAATAAAAACCTAGCTCAATCTTATATGCCGGGGGCATTCATTTATGAGAGAGGAGGGAGCCGCACGCTCAGAAAGCAGGAGGGGCTTTGCCCTCTCCCTTTCCCATCTCATCCTTCCTCTTTTCTCTTTCAATTTCTCTTAGTCTAGTTTAATTTTCATTTGGGATATTTCAAGGATCACTCACACCCAAGCTTTACGGATTCAACCTCTACAAGATTGAAGATTGGGTAATTGTAGGAGACATAAATCAAGAGTAGTTATGCTAGCTCTTTAGCTATTTGTGACTACTCTTGTTCTCTCTTGCATTTCTCTACTCTTTTGATGTCTATGATTATGGGTTGTCAGTAATTTCTTTGTTGGGGGTTAGGGTTGTGTGCCTTAACCCAAATTTTATGTAATGGATGCCTATTTTAATGTAGTGATGCAATTTTCATACATTGGATGCTTGATTCTATTTTTATTGGGTTGAAATGCATGTCTAGGAGTCTAGTCAACTCTAGGGTGTGTGTTTTGAGCATATCTAGGATGGAGTTGGAGGCTTGACCCCCCTCTAGTTCCTAACCTAGTGAGTTACAAGCATGATAATTTACACCCGTCGCGTGATTGCGTGGGTGAGTTGTTTAGTAGTCTAATTCCCGATCTTTACGCCAATTAGAGCGAGTTAGTGACCCTTGAACCGGCTCTAACTCTCTCTCTAGTTGAGTTAGTGTGACCCTGAACCGGCTCACTAATACCGAATTGTGAATATATGGTCCTTGAGCCTTGAACCGCCTTGGATACGACTACCGCCGAAATAGAAATTAGCATCTTCATTACATAGCCTCCGGCACATAAAGTTTGGGTGAATGCACCTTCCTTGCTCCCAACATTCCCATTTCGTTGTTTTCACTTTCTTTAGTTTATTTGTAATTTTAGTTGTCGCTTTTTATTTTGGTAATTAGGAATCCAAATACAAATTTCGATGACACTTTCTACTCCTTGTAAATAGTCATCACTAGACATTAGCATTGATTAGGCTTTGGTGCGAACTGAGGCCGAGCATTGCTAAGGCTTGGTGCCTTAGAGTAACATTTTTCTTTATTTCTTTTTCTTTCTTTGTTTGCATTAGTGACTCTATTTCCGATTACCCAAGGATTGTAGTTAGCCCTTCAATCCCCGTGGTACGATACTTGGGCATAAATATTTGCCACTTCTTTAATGGCCGTGCTATTATTGCGCGTTAGTTGCACAAATTAACATCAAATTAAATGGCACCGTTGCCGGGAATTATGGTTTAATAGCCTTAATCCCTTGGTGAATCAGATTTCTAGGTCACTCTAGCATTTTTGTTTTTGTTTGTTTATTTTTGATAAAAGAAAAAAAAAACAATTGTTGCTCTAGTTAGTTAGTTATGTTTTGTGTCTTTATGATCTTAATTTTTTTTTAAATTTTTGTTTCTAATATCATTCTTGGGAATCCATAGGTAGCAAATTCTTATCACTTTGAGCTATGGAGCATTGGAATTATGGATGGGAAGATCCGAGGGGATGTGAGCAACAAAATGTTTACAGCGGAGGCTATCAAGAGTGCAATTATTATGCCGAGAGTCCTATGCCTTGTTACAACCAACCGTGTGCCTTGTGTAATTCTCTGCGGCATTCACCTTTCGAGTGTTCCTTGAGATTTGAATACCCGAATTTTATGCAAGAGTACGAATGCAAGATGAGGATGTATCAAGAGACATTTGTTCCCGAAGCATATCACTTGAAAGACATTTGTTCCGGATTTGAGCCTAGGAAGCCATCACTTGAAGAACAACTAGCTCAATTAGAAGCCTCTAATGTTGAATTGCAAGCCTCCCAAGCTCAATGTCTAGCGACACAAACTCGGTTGCATGCTACATTGGAAGCCTTCAATGCTCAATTGCAAGGATCTCATGAGAATTGAGCTTAGTCTTCACCGAGAGCCACCATTCACCATTTATGAGCATGATTCTTAGAGCCTAATTCAAGTGAAGAGGTGCATTGTGAACATTATGAGCAAGAATTGCCTATTCAAGACCGAGAGGGTGATGTTCAAAGGGTGCTTGGTTATGGAAGTTTGAATGCAAGAGGGGTGAGAGACTATACTTTGGAGGAACCGGTGCATTCATGGACATCTAATCTTCACCATGGAGATGAGGTGCTTGAGGAGAATTCCGAAGAAGTTGGTAGCTTGTGTAGTGAGGATGATATAGAGCTTGAGGACATATTCCATGAGCCCCTAATTCTTGAGGCCGACATCCCCAACGAGGAAGAGAGTTCTTTGATGCCTTGTGATGATAAAGAATTTGAAGAGACAAGGACTTTCTCTCCTCCCACATCCATGGAGATCCATCATGAGGTTCCCAAGGTGGATTGTAGAACCTTGAGCACATTTGTACTTATTGAGAAGATTGAGCTTGAGGTGATCTTACCTCTCAATCCACCTTTAAGTGGTCAATGTTTCTACAATGAGGTGATGGATTGGAAAGAAAATGGAGCACTTGTGATCCAACTTTCCCATCGCACTGAAGAGGTTCTACCACCTATTGTTCCTATGAGCACCATTTCTACATCATTTTTGAAGGAGAGGGCAAGGATATTGATTCCTAGAAGAAGAATCGAGAAGAAAAGGAAGACTAAGAAGTTTCATTGTCGGGAACCAATTGGCACATTCATAGATAGTTCTTGGTCTTGCCTATACGACACATCGAGGAGTCCCTTAGCCCCTAACAATAGGGTGGTCGTACTTGAGAAGTATCCACCTTGACAAGTTCTCATCTTATGGACCGGCTTGGGTCTTTAAAAACAAGCGCTTCTAGGGAGGCAACCCTATGTGCTTAGATATTTTCTTGTTCAATTTTGCATGAATAAGGCTTTCTAGCCATTCTTGGGAGGAATGGGAGGTGTTTGGAATCGGAAGTGTAAAGAAAGAATGAAGCATGTAGTGAGCAGTTTCTGCCGAGATATTGTAGTTAACTTTGGGTGGCCGTAATTTCGGTATGCATGTTTTTTTTTTGAGTTGAACATTTTTGGAGAGCTATCCTATATGTCTTCTATCAACTGTCAAAGTTTCAGCCTTTCTGAGTGACTGGAACTATAGTTATTCAATAGTCAATGCATGGAGGTCAGAACAGAGACTGCCACTGTATAGTGACTTTGACGAGCCACATCTTCTGCACATCACACAATTTGGAGCTGAAATTTTACAGAGATGTAGCCCTACAGGTCCTCTGTATGCAGTTAAAACAGTTTTCAGTTTGGACTTCTCTAGCTTCAGTTATGGTGTTCCAAGTGGCAGAGGTCAGAAACAGGGCATAGCAGAATCTGCAGAACAGTTCAGTGAGTTTGGAGGCCAACCATTTCTGACTCAGAGATCATTTATCAGTGCATATTTACCAAAATGTGGTTATGTGAGTCTACTTTTATAACCAGTTGGTCTCACCCTCTTTGCTCCTCTGGAGCTTGAGATATTGCATTTTTGGTGACTGAGGGTCAGCAGCAAACTTCATGACAGACTAGCAACTTTGACCAGCCATAGTTTTTATCTCATTTGGAGATAGGTAGACTATTTTATATGGAAAGAACTCTCTCTCTGAGTCTACTTTCCAGTAAAAGTAGCCTCATATACTTATCTCATTCTGAGTTTTAGATATGAGCATTTGAAGAGAGAAAGGTCACTGTTGGAATTTTCTGCACTCACTAGTTTTCTTCACTTGGGTTGGTCGGACTTCTTTGCACTTCATTTCATCGTTGGAGGATGATCAATGGGTAGTCATGTGGTTTGTTGGAGGTGGAAAAGCCTATGGTCTTGATGGTGGACCATGTCTCTTTACTCCTATTTTGTGACACAATGCTCGATAGCATTCTACATTCTATATGGAGTTGATCTTCATGAGCACCTTGAACTTATATGGAACATATGCAAAGAAAATCGATGCCTTGTGCCTTGAGGATGGTGTCTCTTATTGGTCTTCTCCAAAGGTCGTGAGCAATGGAGGTCGACAAAGGGGGTTTTCGCATCTTTTCTGCGCATTGCATTTAGATTTTTATTTTGATTGTTTGTTTTTGTGCATTTGCCCGGACTTCACTCTCATGCCTAAATCCAACACGGATTTAGCTTTTGAGCTCACTTTGCAACATTGAGGACAATGTTGGTTTTAAGTGTGGGGGTGAAGGCTCGGCACCTCATACGAAAAAAAAAAAAATCGTTTCTTTGTTTGTTAGTTTTAGTGTAAATAAGTAGGTTTTGGTGTAAATAAGTAGTGTGTGCCTAGTTTCTTTCTAACCCCAATGATGAAAGCATGAACTTGATGTGTTGTGACTTTGAAGAGAAAGAGCATGTTTCTAGGTCTTAGGATTTGTTTTGCAATTAATTGTGACATGTGATTGTATGCTTGAGTGCTGGCCTTATGTCAAACTAGTTTATTACAATTAGGGAAAACATTCTAGACTTGTATGACTTGCATACCTATTGTGAGATTTTGAGCCTTATTGATAAACATGCATTGTTCATATTTACTTGGTCTTCATGTGTGCCAATTTTACGATTACGGTCTCTAGAACTTGCTTCATACCCTTCAAGGCAACTTGGTAGCTCATGACGGGATTGAAAGGATTGAGGCATTAGGATTAATAACCACCATGGCCAAAGAAGCATGTGCCTGAAAATATTGACCATTAGATTGCCGCTTTGAGCCTATGTATAAACTTATCCTTTTTATTCTTTAGCACCTCAAATTCTTACCTAACCTATACACTTTATCCTACCCTTCCATGGTAGTTGGTGAAGCAACTCGAGAGAGTGACTTTTTGTTTGAGTGTTTCAAAGGAAGAAAAAGTCAAAGTGTGAGGTTACAAAAGAAAAAGTGTGGGGGTGATGATTTTGTTTAGAAAAAAAAAACTGAAAAAGAAAAAAAAAATAAAGTGTGAAAAAAAAAGAGAAAAAAAAAAAAAAGTAGTGTATAGTATGTTAGTGGGTTGTATATTGGGATTAGAGCGAGTGAGCTAGCACTTGAAAACAAAAGTCTAATATCTTTACAAGAGAGAGTTGCTTCACCGATTTCTTTAGACTTTGTGTTTCCTTATCCTTCATTCCTATTAGTCACTTGCCTTAGCCCCCTTACAACCAAATAAAAGACCTCATGATCTTGAAAGTTGTGGATCTACCTAGCAGAGATGTGGTTGAAGAGCAAGCCTATGGAGACCTAATTTGCAAAATTGTAATTGAGTGAAACACTATTAACCCTAAACACTTGAGCGGAAATAATTAGTGTATCCTTGTGAGTTTAGCGGTTAATCCAAGTCTAGTGTGTCGTACTTGCTTGTCGTGAATTGGTTTGACACATGACTGTCACATAAGCATCTTTCACTTGTTACATATTAATTGCCTCATAAATTTTTGAGACCTATACATATGCTTGATCAATTCATCGTCATTTACATAATTTAGTTCTCTGAAAGTAATAGTTGGAAAGACTACTGGAGTTGAATATTATGTTATCTGGAATAGCTGTAGATAAAAGGATTTATTGGAGAAACGTGGATGGGTGTTCTTAGTGCTTTCAGTCTGCGTTGTATTGAGTTAGTCGATACAAGTCTTCAATGACATAATATTAGTGTTAAGTGTGAACAAAATCTATTTGCTAATGTCACTTCATTTGCAGTTGGAGTTTCTTTGGCATACTCCGCTTGGGGATTTGTTCATCTTCCATGCTAGTGACTTGGTAAATTGAATTTTATATGGAACATGTTTTGGCGATATATAAGTTGTTTATGTTGCAGCTTTATGTAACCGAAATGTTCCATTCGCATGATAATCATGTTTCAGATCATCTTCTGGTCTGGGGTGAAGAGAATATTGGGAATAACAGAATTAGGAGAGAACTGGTATTCCCATAAGTTGCTAGTTTGTGGTGCATAAAATGGTAATGTAATAGTTTTGGTGAAGAGACCTAAGTGACGTGGTTTTGATCTCTTCATAATGTCGTTTCAAAAATCGAGGTTATCATATGTTAGTGAACTGGTCACTTAGGCAGAGCAAGATTTTCTTGTGGACTTGCGAGAGCTTTGACTCCGCGAAAGACTCTGCAAAGTGTCTCGGTACTAGAAGTGATTGTTGCAGTTCTGCAGTGTGTGCATCTTTAAATCTGTTCATTTAGCAGGTCTTAATTTTGACACTATGAGCATGTGGGAATACATGAACCCTAGTTTCCTAACAAGTGAGCTTCAACGTCGAGTTTGTGAGCAGCGTAATGACGAGGTTGTTGCGTGACGTTAGGAGATTTGAGCCCGATGGTGATAACAAATGTATGCGCTTTATTTGGTTAACTATTTTCGTTGCTTAGGAAAGAGTGTGCATACCTACGGGTACTCGTACTCTGGAACAGGTATCACTGAACTCACTTACGTGTAAACGTTATTGATAGTTCAATGAAGGATTTAAAGTATTTGAGAAGAATTATAAAGATATCCGTAGGAAGGACCATGAGTTTCAAGTGGGTGATTAGGCGATCTTGAAACTACCTCCTTGGAAAGGGGTGGTACTTTTTGGTAACGTGGAAGCTTGGTCCGAGATTTATTGGTTCTCATGGGTTTTTAGATCAAGTTGGCTCACTTGCTTATCGGTTAGCTTTGCCTCCAGAATTAGCCAAGATACATAATGTGTTTCATGTATCCATGCTTCGCAAGTATATTGCCGATCCTTCTCATATGCTGCAAGAGCAACCGCTCAGTTTGACGAGAGATTTGTCCTATGAAGAGGAACCGGTTTAGATTCCCGACCGAATGGAACAAGTGCTTAAAAGTAAATCATTTTTTTCCTCTTGTTAAAGTTCTGTGGAGGAGACACCAAATAGAGGAAGCTACTTGAGAATCAGAGGAGCAAATGATGCAGCAGTATCCCTATCTCTTTGATTGTCAGGTATGTAAATTTCGAGGACGAAATTTTTATAAGGAGGGGAGAATTGTCACATCCCGACCCGTAAAAATTTTATCTTATTTACTAGCTTGATTATAATAAGAATTTTACCGTCTCTGACATTGAGATATAGTTTATTTGGTCCCTAGAGGGGTTTTGAGGGACGATTATTCCGGAGAGTTATTCGTAGGAGAAAAATGTAACGACGGTTAAATAGTAAATTTAGCTAGTAAAAGGTAATTTTTATTAGGGTATTATTTTTTGGGGTGTTAAATTTTGGATTTGGGTATTTTTAAGAAGTGTTGGGCCGGGTTGGTGTGAGGCCCAAACCCATCTTTTCTTTTTCTTTTCTCTTCTCCCTTTCTCACTCTTCTCTCTCTTTCTCTCCCGATGCTCTCCTTCTCTTCTCCCGCTACCGGATTTCTTCCAGCTCCGACCGACGCCGTCCGGCCAAGCCAGGCTGCCGCACCGGTCCCGTTCGGACTGCCGCCGCCTCCTCTCCTCGCCTGGACTGTGACCGGGCCGGTTGCGCCGCCGAACGGGGAGGAAACTCCCCTAGCAGCCGGTTGCCCCTTTCGCCGGAGCTCCCTCCTCCGGCCATCAAAACCGGTGATCTTTGGCTTGTTTTGTAGCTCTCCTCCCGTGCAACAACCCCTCCAAAAGGCTCACTCCCTCTTGAGCTCGGTAAGGAGAAATTCGAAGTTGAAATTCTAGGGCTTTTAGGATGTTTTCGTTCGATTGACCTAGTAAGGCTTGAAATTGGACTTAGTAATAGTTATGAAAGTTGTTTGGGATGATGAGAGGAAGATTCTGTTAAAATTTGGTAGAATTTGGACGTCGCCGGAATCGGCCTCCGGCCGCTGCCGCCGTTTTGGGGTTTTGTATAATTTTAAATGTGTAATAATTAGAGGAGTTTAATGAAGTGAATTGTTGAATTTTCGGATGAGTTTTTAATAGGTTTGTGAATTTCCGAAGTTTGGTATTTAAACGGTTAAATAATGTAAAATCCGATCGTAGGATTTAAATCAATTTCTGGGGAAGGTTGTATTTACGACTGCCGAGTATGATATAAAAGTTTGGATCGTTTCGATTTAAGAATATCGAAGTTAGGCAATGATGAGCGTGTTTATGGCTCTCAGTTATTTTGCCTATTTTGAATAAATATTGGATTTTAGTGGGAAATTAATTATATATTTGGAACAGGACGTGAGGAGACTCAAATTGGAGAGACCTCGGATCGACGTCAGGCTTAGGCCTAAAGTTGTGAGTGGACCTTTGTTTTAAATAAAAAGCATGCGATGAATGATTTTATTAATCATTTATTTCTTCTGATAAGATTATTGATTTCTCGCCTATTTGACAATTTTTCCTCCTTTGGAGAGATCCCGAAAATGAGATTTTGGGTGGATATATATGTTTTGGATTTTATGAATTTAGTATGTATATAAATGCTAGCTAGCCATACGTGCTTGGTCCGGCATAATGAGGTAAAATACCATTATGGCATGTCGTGCGTGTTAGACACAAGCGTCATAGCCCTATATGAAAACTTCTTTCTTTTTCGGTTTATTTAGGTTTTCATATAGGGAGTCCACACGTATATATACACCGTCCTTTTCGGTCATAATGAGGAAAAATACCATTATGGCGCAACGTGAGCGTTAGACGCCAGCGTTGTAGCTTTGTATGAATTTCTATTTTTCTGAATTGTTTCTAGGATTCATACAAGGAGTCTGACGAGTGTAGATACATACGAATATATGATTATATATAGTTTAGCCTGAGAGGCTCTATTTTATTTGAGTTTGTGACTAGCCAGTGCTAGTCGTGAAATTGTCAGATTATGAATTGAGCGCTTTTAAGCTGTCGCATGCAGTATATTAAATGTCTATGAAATTAAAATGGGAATGCATAAATATTTCGTTATTAAATTATTTATGTCCACTCACTCTAACGTAATTAAATGTCTTCCCCTGGGCCCTTCGTTTTAAAATGCCCAGTCTACAGGATTGCATAGTTGAGATCAGACGTACATAGAGAAGAGGCATAGTCAATAGTATAGCTTCCGCTCTTTTCTATTTATTTCTAGTTCATTTCCTCTCAAATAGAGTTGCTCTGAATATGTTGGTTATAGGATCTTTGTTAAATCTATTTTTGGGAGATGTTGTGATTTGTGGGGAGCACGAAGGCTCCAGGAGTCTATAAGGTTGGATTTGGAACCTTTAGACGTGTTTGCAGGTTTC
The DNA here is from genome assembly GCA_010134655.1 of Fragaria nilgerrensis. Lineage (NCBI taxonomy): Eukaryota > Viridiplantae > Streptophyta > Magnoliopsida > Rosales > Rosaceae > Fragaria > Fragaria nilgerrensis. Next base: position 22,472,182 of record CM020977.1, on the reverse strand, counting down.
TATTAGAAGGGTTGTCCATTTCCAAGGGAGGTTGTACCAAATTTAGCGGTAAATCTTTCCTTGGAGGTGGTCCTCGCACGATTTACTCCGGGTTTAGGGTGAAATTCGGGGTGGGTCGTGTCAGTTATGCTAGCTCTTTAGCTATTTGTGACTACTCTTGTTCTCTCTTGCATTTCTCTACTCTTTTCTATTTCAATTTTGTAATTTTGATGTCTATGATTATGGGTTGTGAGTAATTTCTTTGTTGGGGGTTAGGGTTGTGTGCCTTAACCCAAATTTTATGTAATGGATGCCTATTTTAATGTAGTGATGCAATTTTCATATATTGGATGCTTGTTTCTATTTTTATTGGGTTGAAATGCATGTCTAGGAGTCTAGTCAACTCTAGGGTGTGTGTTTTGAGCATATCTAGGATGGAGTTGGAGGCTTGACCTAGTGAGTTACAAGCATGGTAATTTACACCCGTCGCGTGATTGCGCGGGTGAGTTGTTTAGTAGTCTAATTCCCGATCTTTACGCCAATTAGAGCGAGTTAGTGACCCTTGAACCGGCTCTAACTCTCTCTCTAGTTGAGTTAGTGTGACCCCTGAACCGGCTCACTAATACCGAATTGTGAATATATGGTCCTTGAGCCTTGAACCGCCTTGGATACGACTACCGCCGAAATAGGAAATTAGCATCTTCATTACATAGCCTCCGGCACATAAGGTTTGGGTGAATACACCTTCCTTGCTCCCAACATTCTCATTTCGTTGTTTTCACTTTCTTTAGTTTATTTGTAATTTTAGTTGTCGCTTTTTATTTCGGTAATTAGGAATCCAAATACAAATTTTGATGACACTTTCTACTCTTTGTAAATAGTCATAACTAGGCATTAGCATTGATTAGGCTTTGGTGCGAACCAAGGCCGAGCATTGCTAAGGCTTGGTGCCTTAGAGTAACATTTTTCTTTATTTCTTTTTCTTTCTTTGTTTGCATTAGTGACTCTATTTCCGATTACCCAAGGATTGTGGTTAGCCCTTCAATCCCCGTGGTATGATACTTGGGCATAAATATTTGCCACTTCTTTAATGGCCGTGCTATTATTGCGCGTTAGTTGCACAAATTAGCATCAAATTAGGCAGCCCCCCTAGCGCCACCGTGAGAGAGAAACGGCGCCCAGAACCTCTGGCTGTCCGAAACTTCCCGTCGTCGGAACTTCTTCCTCCGGCTGCCATAGCCGGAGTTGCTAGACTCAAAAGGAAGCCCTCCTCCCATACGTTCAGCCCTCCAAAGGTCTCACCCTCTCTTGAGCTAGGTACGGAGAAATGTGGAGTTGAAATTCTAGGGCTTTTTTTGTGGTTTCGTTCGATTGACCTAGTTAGGCTTGGATTTGGTGTTTGTGCTAGTTAGGAAAGTTATAGAGGGGGTTGAGAGGAAGCTGCTGTTAAAATTTGGTCGGCATAGGAGGTTGCCAGAGTCGGCCTCCGGCCGCCGCCGCTGTGTAGGAGATTTTCATGGTTTTAGATTGGTTATATTAAGGGGAGTTTTTGATGTGAATTTTAGAATTTTTGGAGGAGTTTTGGATAGGTTTGGGAATTTTTGAAGTTTGGTAATTTTGGCGGATTAATAAGGTAGAATCCGGCCGTTGGATTTAAGTCGTATGATTTGTAGAAGGTTGAATTAAGGTGACCGGTATATTCGGTGAAGTTTGAGCCATATTGAGTTAAGAGTGGTGAAGTTAGGCAATGATGAGCGTGTTTATGGCTCTCAATTAATTTTGCCTATTTTATTAAATATTCGATTGTTAGTTGGGAATTTAATTGTATATTTGGAACAGGACGAGAGGAGGCCCAAGCAGAAGAAGCCTCGAAGCGACATCAGGCTTAGGTCTAATTTGTGAGTGGACATTTGTTTTTAATATATAAGCATGCGATGCTTTATGTTGTTGATCAGTTATTTCTCTGTTGAGAATCTTTATTTTTCTGATATGTGGCAATTGGCATCCTTTATAAGACTTACCGAAAATGATATTTTCGGTGAATAAGTATGTGGATATTGTGAGTATAGTATGTATATAAATGCTAGCTAGCCATATGTGCTTGGTCCGTCATAATGAGGTAAAATTCCATTATGGCGTGACGTGAGTGTTAGACACAAGCGTCATAGCCCTATATGAAAACTACTTTCTTATCTGGTTCATATATGTTTTCATATAGGAAGTCCACACGTATATATACACTCGCCCTCTTCGGTCATAATGAGGAAAAATTCCATTATGGCGCGACATGAGCGTTAGACGCAAGTGTCGTAGCCTTGTATGAATTCTTATTTTTCTAATTTATTCTTAGGATTTATATAAGGAGTCTGACGAGTGTAAATACATACGCATATATGTATATATATATAGTAGAGCCCGAGAGGCTCCATTTTATTGAGTTATGGAGACTAGCCGGAGCTAGTAATGAAATTGCCAGTTTATGATTTGAACGCCTTTGAATTGTCACATGCAACATTTTCTATGAATATTAAAAATGGAAATGCATAAATAATTTATTTTATTTATTTTTGTCCACTCATTCTGACGGTTTTTAAATGTGTTCCCCTGGGCCCTTCATTTTAAAATGCCCAGTCTGCAGAGTTTGGGTTGACACTAGATCGAGGCGAGACATAGTTACCCACATCTCTTCCACCTTTCATCAGTAGGTTACCTGTTAACCTACTGCCTTATTTTCTTACTTCCGCTAGTGTTTAGTAGCTCTGATTACCTTGGGACTATTGTTTACATTTTAATTTGGGAGATATCCTAAGGTTGATGTATGTTATAATTCATTTGGATATTTTTGGATGAATTGGAAGTTGGTTGTTTCGTCTAGGAGAGTAAATTCTTGATTTTTCCAGGTTAGGGTTGTTCATTTTCAAGGGAGATTTACCGAGTTCTTCAGTAAATTTTCCTTGGAGGTGAACCCCATAAGACTTACTTCGGATTTTAGGGTAAAATTTGGGGTGGGTCTTGACATTTTCGATATTAGGGAGGCACGATTTTGCGGCGAAGGTGGCAACTGCAACGGGTCGGACTCGACCTAGTAGAGCGAGACTCAAGGCAGATTGGGTATATGGGATGGCGGCATGCATATCCAGGTTGAAGCCCCAACTAAGATCAGATTCGTCTATGTTTTCCTCTAGGTATCCTAGATCAGCGACGAATGCCTAAATTTTGTAGGCTAAGTCAGAGTCCCAAATCAGTTGGAAGGGTGTCCAAATATGTTGGTTCTTGTTACTGGGCCTTTCTGTGGATCCAACAAATGGACCATAACCCTTTAGGGTTCCGTATATGGGATCTAGGAGATTTAGATCGCACTTTTGAATTATCTGGAGTAGTACCGAAGGATAATTCAAGATATTCTGCGAAGCATGAAGCAGAGAAGGAGGGCAACACGGGATATTGCACCATGGGTACTACCAAAACGTCTTGTCTGTCTATTCATGGCAGCAGACGGGTCCATCGTGTATACTCTGGAGTTTATGCAAACAGACTTTTTCAAATTTTGAAAACAGAATGTTATCTGGATTTGTTTCAAACTTTGTAATGAAATTTTATTTCGCAGCTATGCCCGATTGACATGGGTATCTTAATGAAATGTTCAGCATTTTCCTTCAAAAAAAAAATGGAACTTTTATGCAATTTAAGGGATTTTCGTTTTGCTTGTTGTAACTAATATTAATAATTTTCAAATACATGATTTCTTTTTTTTCTTTTTTAGCGTAAAGAATCGTAGGGAATCTTTTATGTATTGATATGTTTTGTAGGGAATCTACAGTTTTATTGTTTCTTTATTCGTATTTGAAGTTGTGTTCTTTGTTTACTTGTAGATTTATAATTCACATTATTAACAATAGCTTGATCAAAGGGTTCTGTTTATGGTTTTTGTTTCCTTATTTATTCTAATTGTTTCTTTTTTCTTATTGATCGGGTAAATTCTAATTGTTTTTAGGGCCAATTACATGGAAGTTCACTTTGAGACATTTTATCCTATAAAGGTCTACCTAAACAATTTTATCCGCATAAGTCCACTCAAGCCTAAATAAAGGTATTGAAGTTCAACTAAATTACAAATTGTCATCCAACCAAAAAATTAGATTTTCTCTCTTATATTTACAAAAATGTCACTAATGTAAATAGTCAACAACCACTCTCCTCCCCGGAAAAGTCTCCGGCAGACCTCCGGCGAGGTTTCCGACGGACTCTGGCCGACCTCCGGTGAGGTCTCCGACCGACTTCCAGCGAGGTTTCTGACGGTTACGAAAGCTACTATCGCCAGCAACAAAAACTACTATCCTGGCTAGAAAAACTACTACCACCTTTCTCTTTTATATTTACAAAAATGCCACTAATGTAAATAGTCAACAATCACTCTCCTCCCCGGAAAAGTCTCTGGCAGACCTCTGGCGAGGTCTCTGACGGACTCCGGCCGACCTCCGGCGAGGTCTCCGACCGACTTCCAGCGAGGTTTCCGACGGTTACGAAAGCTACTATCGCCAGCAACAAAAACTACTATCCCTAGCTAGAAAAGCTACTACCACCGACTACAAAAGCTACTACGGCCAGCAACAAAAGCTATTATCCCTAGCTAGAAAAGTTACTACCACCGACTACAAAAGCTAGTGAACTTACCTCTTTTGGGAGTTCGTGCCTGTTTTATAGGCTAGTACTGGAGGTCCTGTCATTGGTTTTTGATGTGGGACTGCTTTCATGGTGTTGTTCAATCCTCCCCCTTTCGGGGGTGTTTAGTAGTTGCCGAGTGAATCTGACATGTGTATTATTATTGTGCCTCCACTCTGTGGATGCCTGTGGAGATTCTGTAGGTGATGTTTTGGCTGGAATGATCTCTGACGACTGGGTAATGACGCCACATTCTCAGCATGACCAAGTGTTTTGGCTATGTATTAACAAGTCCCCAAGTCCCTAGTCCGAGAGAGCTCTTGGGTGGGGAGCTATTCTCAAGTCGTGTTGAGAATGTGTCTTACCCGGGAGTTGGAGGCATGGTGTCGAGTCTCCAAGTCCCCACGCGAGGGTCACGAGGTGGCTGGGATTGAGTTTTGAGAACCCGGTACGAACCTTTATGTCATATCTCATGTGTGTCATAAATGGCTAATTAATGAGGAACATGTGGTCATTTATGGCAAGTTTTAGGGACGTAACGATTCTGTTGATTGGGCGTTTTTTTTTGTAACTGGCGCGCGTGTGTGGGATCATGGGGTGTGTCTTAAATGTCTCGCACGATCGTGGTTGACGTGGCTGTTCCCTGACCATTGAGATAGGCAGGATCTGGATGGTCATGGTTAATTGGGATGTCTATAAATAGACCTGTGGAAACAGAGGAGAGATTTTGCATTTTGAAAACAGAGAGACTAGGGCTGGATAGTTGGTTGTTCAGTTTTTGAAGAGAGGCTTCGATGAACTGTGGAAACGAACCTGGGGAACTGATAGCGACCGAAACTGGGCGTTTCAATTAAAAACTCTTTTGTGTCAATTGTAGTATATAGCAAATAATGGTATCGTTATAAAAGCCGGGGATTGAGGGTACCTTTACAATTCACGTTAATTACAAAACAAGAGAAAACAAAAGATGATAGTACTAGAGATATGACTTTTGTGATTATAAACAAGAGAAAATAAAGAAACAAAATAAAGCAGAAAATATCAGATGGATGAGACGTTAGAGACATGGAAATCCACCACCAAGTATGTTTCAAGACATGTTAACAACCAAAGGTTCAATCATTAAGTCGCAAATTGGTATCAATCAAGAACAAACGGTGAACGCACTGCGTAAGTCCTTATTACTTCCCTTGAATACTTAAGCAAGATGAACGCACCATTACTAAGCCTTTAGAATAACCGATCAAGGTATAGACGCTATCCTATCAACATATTATTCTAAGAATTAAGATCAATGAAAGTTTGATTGGACAAGTATGCAAAACTAGTGTGGAACGCCTACCTAGCATGCCATCCTTTTTATTTGGTTTCACCTATTGTCCTATAGGTTTCATTACTTTGAAGTAGGTCTTTTAACTATTTATGACATTAATCAACCTATTTCTAGCCCCACGCATAAGTTCATAATATTCTATGTTGCGCATACATGAACATAAACAAGCAAGAGTTCCCCATAAACCAAAACCAAATAAACAATTTGAAAGACTTAATAATTCGAAACCAAGGTTCAAAACAATATCTAAAACATTCTTGGCTTCAAACCTTGCCCCTAACTAAAAGAAATCAGCCACACATGGCTGCAAAATCACACAAGAGGAATAAAAGATGACAAAGGAAAGGTAAACCGTGGATGATGGAGAGATCGATGATGGCTTGGCGGCTTCCTTGTGCGAGTCCGCAACTATGGAGGTTCTGATGATGTGAGATTGCTGGCCTCCTCTAATCTTCATGTCCTCCCTCCTTCTTTTTTGTTGTGGTTAGGGTTATAAAACCCTCAAAACTCGTCCATGGGCTTGCCAATGTGGTCTAGGCCTCAAAATAGAAGTTTTGGTCCAAATCAGAAATTCGGACAGACTGACCTTCGGCCACTCAAATGGTCATAACGTCTTCTCTAAAATAGGTATTGACAATCCGTAAAATTTTATGGAAAGTAGACTCTTGTAGCTTTCCGTTAATATATGGCATATCTCCTAAATCATTGTGAGCTAATCACAATCTTCTGTCGAAGTTGACTAACGATTTCTGGTAGATTTTTTGATTTCTTTCCTTGCACAACATGGATATCTTTTCCTTCAAGATTTCTCCTCTTTTGTCTCTTTTGGGCTCCTCGGCTTTATTTATGACCTAAAAATACAAACTTAATTAATATGAATATTGTTAAGGGAATTACATAGCTAAATAGGGTTGGAAATACATTATAAACGTAGCACTTTGTGCTCCTATCAAATTCCCTCACACTTAGCTTTTGCTAGTCCTTTAGCAAAATCAAAGACTCAAAACAAACTATTCCTTCAACATTATTGTCTCAAAAATCTCTTACTTTCATAGCATCAAGATTAGCACTCAACCAAAATTCAATTATGAGTAATTCGAGAGTTAATTAAAACATATACTCCTCATATAAGCGTGTAAGACACAGGGGTGACAATGGTTATGGGTGGAGCTCAGCATGCATGTATCCAACAAGTATGATTCAACCTCACATGATTACCACTCTTTCTTCTCTCAGAATCAAGGCTAATGCTTAAAAGCTTTTTCACTCAATGTATACATGTGAGAGAATAAACAAACAAGTAGGCTCACATATAAAGAAAGAAACGCACTTTGTGAAATTAAAAAGATCTCATGAAAGATATCAACTACTTGCCAAACGGACCAACCCATATGCTCAACTTTTGTAACCAATCTTCACAGATCGATAGCTGCCCATCTTTTTGATCATAAAAGAACTTTATTAAGGTTAAAATTTGGCCAAGGCTAGGGTATAATGAAACAAAGGATAAGGAATTGCAAATCGTCCTTAAAACCTAGTAGAGCCATAAGATCACCTTTAAACATTCATGAATGAGGACAAAGACCATATATCACATCATTAGGTCTTCAATTTAAAACAAACTCCTCCATCACAAAGGAAGACTTAATCCATACTGTCACATCCCGACCCGTAAAATTTTATCTTATTTACTAGCTTGTTTATAATAAGAATTTTACCGTCTCCGACATTGAGATATAGTTTAATTGGTCCCTAGAGGGGTTTTGGGGGACGATTATTCCGGAGAGTTATTCGTAGGAGAAAAATGTGTCGACGGTAAAAATGGTAAATTTTAGCTAGTAAAAGGTAATTTTTAATAGGGTATTTTATGTTGGGGTGTTAAATTGGTGAAGTTGGGTATTTTTATGATGTTGGGCCGGGTTGGTGTGAGGCCCAAACCCATCTCTTCTTTTTCTTTTCTCTTCTCTCTTTCTCTCTTTCTCTCTCTTCTCTCTCTCTTCTCTCCCGACGCTCTCTCTCTCTCTCTCCCGCTGCCGGAATCCTTCTCAGCCGTCTGCCGCCGTCCGGCCGCCTGAGACCGCCGCACCACTCCCGTTTGGACCCCCGCCACCTCCTCTCCCTCCCCGGCCTAGCACCCGAGCCTCTAACCCGCCGGAGACGCCGGGAAACTTTTCTTCGGAACTCCCTCCTCCGGCCACCAATCCGGGCAAGCTTAGTACGGTTTTGTAGCTCTCCTCCCGTGCAACAACCCCTCCAAAAGGCTCACTCCCTCTTGAGCTCGGTAAGGAGAAATTCGAAGTTGAAATTCTAGGGCTTTTAGGATGTTTTCGTTCGATTGACCTAGTTAGGCTTGAAATTGGACTTAGTGATAGTTATGAAAGTTGTTTGGGATGTTGAGAGGAAGCTACTGTTAAAATTTGGTACAATTTGGACGTCGCCGGAATCGGCCTCCGGCCCGCCGTTTTGGGGTTTTGTATAATTTTAAATGTGTAATAATTAGAGGAATTTAATGAAGTGAATTGTGGAATTTTCGGATGAGTTTTGAATAGGTTTGTGAATTTCCGAAGTTTGGTATTTTGGCGGTTAAATAATGTAAAATCCGGCCGTAGGATTTAAGTTAATTTCTGGGAAATGTTGTATTTACGACTGCCGAGTATGATATAAAAGTTTGGATCATTTCGATTTAAGAATATCGAAGTTAGGCAATGATGAGCGTATTTATGGCTCACGATTAATTTTGCCTATTTTATCAATACTGGATTTTAGTTGGTAAATTAATTATATATTTGGAACAGGACGTGAGGAGGCCCGAGCAGAAGAAGCCTCGGAGCGTCATCAGGCTTAGGCCTAATTTGTGAGTGGACCTTTGTTTTAAATAAAAGCATGCGATGAATAATTTTATTAATCATTTATTTCTTTTGATGAGATTATTGATTTCTCGCCCATTTGGCAATTTTTCCTCCTTTGGAGAGATCCCGAAAATGATATTTTCGGTGGATATATATGTTTTGGATTTTATGAGAATAGTATGTATATAAATGCTAGCTAGCCATACGTGCTTGGTCCGTCGTAATGAGGTAAAATACCATTATGGCGTGTCGTGAGTGTTAGACACAAGCGTCATAGCCGTATATGAAGACTTCTTTCTTTTTCAGTTTATTTAGGTTTTCATATAGGGAGTCCACACGTATATATACACCGTCCTTTTCGGTCATAATGAGGAAAAATATCATTATGGCGCAACGTGAGCGTTAGACGCCAGCGTTGTAGCCTTGTATGAATTTCTATTTTTCTAAATTGTTTCTAGGATTCATACAAGGAGTCTGACGAGTATAGATACATACGAATATATGTTTATATATAGTTCAGCCAGAGAGGCTCCATTTTATTTGAGTTTGTGACTAGCCAGTGCTTGTCGTGAAATTGCCAGTTTATGAGTTGAGCACTTTTAAGCTGTCGCATGCAGTATATTTTTCTATGAAATTAAAATGGGAATGCATAAATATTTTGTTATTAAATTATTTTTGTCCACTCACTCTAACGTTATTAAATGTCTTCCCCCGGGCCCTTCGTTTTAAAATGCCCAGTCTGCAGGATTGTATAGTTGAGGTCGGGCATACATGGAGAAGAGGCATAGTCAATAGTATAGCTTCCGCTCTTTTCTATTTATTTATAGTTCAATTCCTCTCAAATAGAGTTGCTTTGAATATGTGGTTGTTTTTTTTTATAAGATCTTTGTTAGATTAGTAAATCTATATTGAGAGATGTTGTGATTTGTGGGGAGCACGAAGGCTCTAGGAGTCTATAAGGTTGGATTTGGAACCTTTAGACGTGTTTGCAGGTTTCTATTGGAAGGGTTGTCCATTTTTAAGGGAGGTTGTACCGAATTTTGCGGTAAATCTTTCCTTGGAGGTGGTCCCCGCACGATTTACTCCGGGTTCAGGGTGAAATTCGGGGTGGGTCTTGTCACGTACTTTCATCATTTTTTTTCTTTTCAGTGCCGCCACATTCGTTTTTTGTTTTTACTTTTTTTTTTCGGCAACACATTTCTTTTTTTTCTTCTTTTTAATGGACAAGTCCTTCCCCGTACACTTGTTATTCATCATCCTTCCACACGTACAATACATCACAACATAAGCTCTACTAAGCCCTAAGGACAAAGGTAGAGATACCACTATACTAAGCTCAAGATGAGGATTACATGGGTGATGACAAAAAGACTTAACGTAGGCTCAAAGGGGTTAACTAAGGGGTGTGCAACGCACACAAATAGGGACATATGACAATTTGGCAATGGTGAAAATCCTAAGTCCTTTGAATCCCTTCCAAAATCAAAGCATATATCGATAAAAGTCTCGAATAGCACAAAAGTGAGTTCTAGCACTAGAGTCCGTTAAACTTAATCTGCGGCAAGCAATCAATCAAGAACAAAGATAATGAGATCGCTACGAATTGCCAAGAAAATAGATGATGATTTATTCAATAAGCACTAAGAAAGAATAGCATAATATAGCTTAAATTCTCACCAGGGTAATTATGAATCAAAACTCATCATCAACATGCTCAGAATTTTGTACCAATGTCAACGAAAAACCACATCTACTACACACATATGCTTAGTATATATCGTAATTAACCAAAGAATTCATTTAACATCATCGATCTCAATCTTGTGATCCTCTTTTAGCCATAATTTTAAAGGTTTATACTCATCCTAGATAGTTGAAAGGCATGATGACTCACAGAAAAACAAACACAAAACAAAACATGTGTGCATTCCCTTCCCCCACACTTAAACTACGCATTGTCCACAATGTGAGAAAAATATAGACCATGCAATGCATAATAGATGTATAGAGGAAAGTGAACAAAACAAAGGTAGAAGGTGAGAAAAGCTCCCCCATTGTGTGCCATGAGGCCAACTTCCAACTCTTATAACTTCTTGTTGTAGCATCCAATGTCTGAGATTCCAATTGGAGATGAAAGATGACATTGCTATATGTTTCTGCATATATGACACGTTTCCTAACTCCAAGTGGATTGAAAATGATAGCCTTGCAAATTTAGAAGAAAAACATAGTTTGCACAGAAAAGCTGAGAAACAGACCTTTACCCATTCAAACCTGATTTCCGGTGAGTTCCGGTGTAGGAATGTAAAATTCACTCAAAGCAAAGTTGAAGCTAATTCAACAAGCTTTTCAAGCATATATAGCTTTCCTCAATAGCATGGTCGGAAGTATCCCCTGTTTTGACCTTTTCCCGGCTGAACTGCACAACTTCTGGTTTCCTAGCAGCGACCTTGCTGCCTTCAACATTGAACTGAACATGACTCGGGTCTCCAAATCCACTTCTGTAAAATCCTACACAAACTAGGCTCAGAGATCGTTCTTTTTATATAAAGCACACCGTCCCAGGTTCTGTGATCTGCAAACCATAGCCCTCCAAAGTCGGGGTAACTGTTTTTGCAAGAGCACTGTTTTGGCTGAACTTGGAGTTTTCTTCAACTTTTCTCAACTCTCACCTGCACACACACAAAACACATCAAAACGAACAGAAACAAAATAAAGAAAGCATAGACAATTGGGTTCCCTCCCAACGGCTTTTCAACAAGAATAATCAGGAGGCTCAGGCCACGGTTCGATTAAATGCTTGACCCTCTTCAAAGATATTTCATGATCCTTTGGTAGCAATTTGAGTAATTTGGGAGCAATGGAGATATAGGATGTAAAACTCTTCTTTTTCTTTTTCTTCTTCTTACTACGCCAAAAATGCACTTTTACGGCCCACAATACACGCCGTAAAAGCCTTTTTACGGCGTACAAAAGTAGGCAGTAAAAGCTCGGGCCGTAAAAGACTAATATCTTTTACGGCGTGTAAAAATACGTCATAAAAAAGCAATTCCATAAATGTCATTTAGGTCATTTACCACCCTCTTTTAAGGCACACACTGCATGCCATAAATAAGGTATGTTCAAATAAAAAAAAATCTTCTTACTCAAATTACCATCAATATAACTAATATCATTTACAAAGTAACAATTTAGAATGTATTAATATAACTCATTACATCAAGCTAGTAAGTAAATGACCAAATAGGACTTAAAGTACATTGAAGTTAATTACCTGTGCTACAACAGACACTGAATTTAGGTTCCTTTTAATATGCTTCTCCAAAGAGGTCTCCCTTGAAGAGCCTGTGGTCGATCACTGCTCCCACTTGTTTTTTGTAACCGCAACCTTAAGCACTTAAGGGGAATCTGGGTCCTAACAGGCTGATTGGAAGGCTTCAACTTACGCTTTGGCCATATTGACATGGTTAACAATTATGACTTATCATCTGATTAGAAGGCATAACAAGCAGAAAGAAACCAAATATCATTAAACAGCTTGCCACGGATGAAAGATCAAATTTTTCTATCACCCTAGAATCAAAACTCATTTTTATGTTTACGGAAAAAGTAATACCTGCTTTGCGGTAATCATAAGACCTTCAAGTACATAATCATCAACCACGGATGGACATGAATCACCTACAACACCCAAACTAGCAAAATTAAGATCATTCAGCAAAGAAAACATCAAACTAAAATGAACACAAACAATTTGAACTTGGGAACACAAATTGGTAATACACAATCAGAAAGCACAAGCAACTGAATCAAAACACAAAGAAACATAATGAGCTACAATAGAATTTCATGAACTTGGAAATATAGGACCCATTGGTGATTTGATCTTGACTCTCAAAATCTGCAGCGAGACCAAGCCCCCTGTTTGCCTGCATTCATTCATTAATTAAAATAACAGAGAATATTGAGATGAGAGAAAAACCCTTTTAGGTTCTCCCAAAATGCAGTATACATGATCAACCAGAATAAATGGAACCAAATGTATACTCAGATCAAATGTATAAACGGCTTTGGTCTTCTATTGGTCATGATGAATGCAGACCAAAGCCATGGAACCAAAATATAAATGTAAGAAACCCTAATATTAGTCTTCTATGTCTTCTTGCTTTTAGAAGACAAAAGCCATGGAACCAGAATTTTGGTCTTCTATGTCTCAACACAAATGAATACATGATGAATGCAGACCAAAGCCGTTTATGCACATATCTGGTTGTGATACTAGATGCATTGGTCTATCAACGAAACCAAATATTTCTAGATGCATTGGTCTATCAACTACTAGATGGCCGATCCAATATCCAAACCAATTCCATCTCCACAAAGGAAACACTATATGGCACAGGGAACAACAACTCAAAAATATCCAAAGAAGGAACATAATGAATCACACTAGTCCAAAATCGAAATCCTCAAATCCGAATACACCCTAAAGCGACGACATTATCTTCTTCTTTCACCATTCCATACCCTATAACACTCTACATGCATACCTCTACATTAATGACCAATGCAACCTACATGCATTACCACTATAAATCCATAATCTTGATGCTTCATATGATCAATGTAACCATTTTCAACAGCCATCGACAATTATACTTCAGAAAATCCAGATTAGATTCAATACACAAGTCAATTCATCACAAAAAAAAAAAAATGAAAACAAACCCTATAAATTTCCACAAACAAAACGCGTAGAAACACTTAGAGATTCGTCAAACATATAGAGAAACACTTAGAAATTCTCACTTGGCAACCATTCTGGCGATGAAGTCATCGTATTTGATATTGCCATCTTTGCCCACATCGACCTCGCGACAAGGTGGCGACGTAGCAGTCCTCAGCCGAGAACCCAAACTCTGCCTTCCTCCCTAACAACCATTGTTGCTTCCAAAGGCGTCACCAAAACACTTTTGGCTCCACCTGAACTCGACGACGTCGCCGGAAGCTCAAGAACACTGTTGCCGAAAAACTTTGACGGGAACCCAGAAATATGCAGAAAAATAGAGAAATAGGATTAGGGCTCTAATCTGGAAATTGAAGCTCAATGAAGAGTGAAAACGAGAGGGAAGATGGGTTTACCTTCACGAAGCACGGGCTCGCCGGAGAGAAAGAGATTCGGCCATAAATCGGATTTGGGGGTTAGGGTTTGGACTTCAATCTGAAAAGTCTATGGTTCTAAGTCGAATTGGTGGGTAGGGGAAGGTCGAGAAGAGGAAGATGAACATTTTGGCGGTGGTCTTGCGGCATGCAATGGCCGAAATTGGCTACGCCACGTCGAAGATAGCGGAGGCAGGCGAAGAAGCAGAGAGAGATAGGTCGAGGCTTGGGTCAACAGGACCCATTGGGTTTTGACCAAAATCAACCTGTCTCTTCCCTTTTATACCTGAGTCGACGGTTAAAACCCTAATATGGCGTGCAACTATTGCACGCAGTAAATACCATATACTGATTAATGGCGCGCAATAAAAGCACGCAGTAAATACCTCGAGACACAATCTCATTTATGGCGCACTTATGAAGCATGCTATAAACGCACGCCGTAAATGACCCATTTTTACGGCACGCATCGATGCACGCTGTAAATTTTAGGCGGTAAAAGCCCTGAATTCTTGTAGTGTTCTTCTTCCATTGTTTCCAACTTTTCTCAATCACAACAAAAATCTCCTTATCCGATTTGAGACATTCAGGTACCACCATATCTACATGCTCAACAAACTCAGATGATGCTTGGATAGGAAGAACATGTGTAGAGCTTGAGTGATAGAGTGGAGAATCATGTGGTCTTCCATGTACCAACAATAAAGGTCCAAATGTAGGAGTTTTGAAGGACTCCTCTTTTAAGCAATCCTCAGAAGTCTCAACATCGCGTGGCTCTTCATAGGACTCCTCCAAATATGTTTCTTCATCCTCAAAAAATATTGAATCATGGAATATTGCATCATGAGGTGGACACAGAGCTGAAGTTGCAGGAAGTTCATGTGGAGCTGTCATCAATGAAGATGGTTGCTCTTGAGATATTAAGGTCAATAAGGTGTCCAAACTCCTTTTAGTTTCTGCCAAACTATCATTGAAAGCTTCTTGCTCCTCACTCTGAGCTTTATTTGAAGAAGCTAGAGCCTCATTCATCTCATTTAGAGACTTGATCATCTCATCGTAATGATTTAACTTATCTGAGATTTGATGAGATGGTGCTTGTGTCCAATAGTCATGGAATGAATATGGCGAAGCTTGGAACTCATTGGAAAATTCTTGTTGCATGTCCGGATTGGTGTTATATGAAGAATGAGGAGGATCATCCCATACTGTATTGTGTTGAGGTGAATAGTAATCATTCCAATGCCCTTGGTTCTCTTGAAATCCTCCAAGCATATTTTGATCATAGTATCCTTGATATTGGATGCCTGGACATGTCTCCGTTGAATGACCTACCATGGTAAGGTTGATGCCACATTGAAAAACAAAACGAAAACTATAGTTAGTAATATATACACAAATTAATCTCAAGTACTGAAACTAAATGAAATCTAATGTGAGAAGTTAGAAAAACAGAAATATATATATACAAGAAGTAACGCAAATTGCTAGGAATTTTTCAATTCCCCGGCAACGGCGCCAAAATTAATAGCGACCGAAACAAGGCATTTCAATTAAAAACCCTTTTGTGTCAATTGTAGTATATAGCAAATAAGGATATCGTTATAAAAGCCGGGGATTGAGGGTACCTTTACAATTTATGTTAATTACAAAACAAGAAAAACAAAAGATGATAGTACTAGAGATATGAGTTTTGTGATTATAAACAAGAGAAAATAAAGAAACAAAATAAAGCAGAAAATATCAGATGGATGAGACGTTAGAGACTTGCAAATCCACCACCAAGTATGTTTTAAGACATGTTAACAACCAAGGTTCAATCATTAAGTGCAAATTGGTATCAATCAAGAACAAACGGTGAACGCACTGCGTAAGTCCTTATTACTTCCCTTGAATACTTAAGCAAGATGAACGCACAATTACTAAGCCTTTAGAATAACCGATCAAGGTATAGACGCTATCCTATCAACAAATTATTCTAAGCATTAAGATCAATGAAAGTTTGATTGAACAAGTATGCAAAACTAGTGTGGAATGCCTACCTAGCATGCGATCCTTTTTATTTGGTTTCACCTATTGTCCTATAGGTTTCACTACTTTGAAACATGTCTTTTAACCGTTTAGGAGATTAATCAACCTATTTCTAGCCCCACTCACAAGTTCATAATGTTCTATGTTGCGCATACATGAACATAAACAAGCAAGAGTTCCCCATAAACCAAAACCAAATAAACAATTTAAAAGACTTAATAATTCAAAACTAAGGTTAAAAACAATATCTAAAACATTCTTGGGGCTTCAAACCTTGCCCCTAACTAAAAAAAATCAGCCACACATGGCTGCAAAATCACACAAGAGGAATAAAAGAGGACAAAGGAAAGGTAAACCGTGGATGATGGAGAGATCGATGATGGCTTGGCGGCTTCCTTGTGCGAGTCCACAACTATGGAGTTTCTGATGATGTGAGATTGCTGGCCTCCTCTAATCTTCACATCCTCCTATCTTCACGTTCTCCCTCCTTCTTTTCTGTTGTGGTTAGGGTTATGAAACCCTCAAAACTCGTCCATGGGCCTCAAAATAGAAGTTTTGGTCCAAATCAGAAATTCGGGCAGACTGAATTTCGGCCACTCAAATGGTCATACACCTTTGTGTTGGAATGAAGTAGGAGAAAAAGAGCTTTGCGGTCTCGAGTTGATTCATGATACAAATGAGAAGATTAAAGTGGTCAGAGATAGACTCAAGGCCGCTCAAAGTAGGCAGAAGAGTTATGCAGATGTCCGTAGGAAGGACCTTGAGTTTCAAGTGGGTGATTGGGTGTTCTTGAAACTATCTCCTTGGAAAGGGGTAGTACGTTTTGGTAAACATGGGAAGCTTAGTCCGAGGTATATTAGCCCTTATGAGATTATAGAGCGAGTTGGCTCACTTGCTTATCGGTTACTTTTGCCTCCAGCGTTATCCAGGATACATAATGTGTTTCATGTATCCATGCTTGCAAGTATATTACCGATCCCTCTCATGTGCTGCAAGAGCAGCCGATCAGTTTGACAAAAGACTTGACCTATGAAGAGGAACCGGTTCAGATTCTCGACCGAAAGGAGCAAGTGCTTAGGAACAAAACAATCCCTCTTGTCAAGGTGCTTTGGAGAAGTCATCAAGTAGAAGAAGCTACTTAGGAATCTGAGGAGCAAATGATGCAGCGGTATCCCTATCTCTTCGAATGACAGGTATGTAAATTTCGAGGACGAAATTTTTATGAGGGGAGAATTGTCACATCTCGACCCTTCAATTTTTACCTTATTTACTAGCTTGGTTATAATAAGAATTTTACCGTCTCCGTCATTGAGGTTATAGTTTAATTGGTCCCTAGAGGGGTTTGGGGGACGGTTATTTACGGAGAATTATTCGTAGGAGAAAAATATAACGACGGTAAAAATGGTAAATTTTAGCTAGTAAAAGGTAATTTTTATTAGACTATTATTTTGGGGTGTAAATTTTTGGGAGTTGGGTTTATTTGTTGGTGTGGTTATATTGGTATTGGACCGGTTTGGGGAGGCCCAAACCATCTCTCTTTTTTTTTCTCTCCTCTCTCTCTCTTTTCCCGGTTCTCCCTCCCGAGCTCTCTCTCCCTTCGCCGGAAGACTAGCGCCTGCCGCTGTAGTCCGGCCGAGCAAGGCTGCCGCACCGGTCCTGTTAGGACCGGCGTCTCCTCCTCTCCCACCCTAGGCCGGTGAGCATTGCCACAGCGCCGCCAAATGGGAAGAAATTCGTCCCGAAGGACCGACTGTGTTGTCGCCGGAACTCTCTCCTCCGGCCGCCAAAGCCGGCGATCCTTGGCTCGTTTTGTAGCCCTCCTCCCGTGCAGCAACCTCTCCAAAGGTCTCACTCCCTCTTGAGCTAGGTAAGGAGAAATTCGAGGTGGAAGTTCTAGGGCTTTTATGATATTTTCGTTTGATTGGCATAGTTAGGCTTGGAATTGGGTGTTGTGCTAGTTAAGAAAGTTGTAGAGTAGGTTGAGAGGAAGCTACTGTTTAAATTTGGTGGGCATTGGAGGTCGTCGGAATCGGCCTCCGGCCGCCGCTGTTTGGGAGTTTTGTATGGTTTTAAATGTGGAATATTAAGGGGAGTTTATTGATGTGAATTATGGAATTTTTGGATGAGTTTTGGATAGGTTTGGGATTTTCCGAAGCTTGGTATTTTTGGCATTTAATTAATGTAGAATCCGGCCGTTGGATTAAAGTTGTTTAAACTGTGGGAAGGTGTAGTTACGACTGCTAGTTCTAGGGTTGAGGTGTGGACCATTTCGAAGTTGGGCAATGATGAGCGTGTTTATGGCTCTCGGTTAATTTTTGCCTATTTTGTGTAAATATTGGAATTTCGGCTAGGAAATTAATATTATATTTGGAACAGGACGTGAGGAGGCTCGAGCAGACGAGGCCCCAGATCAACCTCAGGCTTAGGCATAATTTGTGAGTGGACTTTTGTTTTAAATAATGTGCATGCGAAATAATTTACGTTGCTAGAGAAGAACCGAAATTGAGAATTTCGGTGAGTATATATATGTATCCACATTTTGATGATTATGAGAATAATATGTATATAAAGAAATGCTAGCTAGTTATACGTGTTTTTCCACCATACTGAGGTAAAATTCTATTATGGTGCGATGTGAGTGTTAGACGCAATCGTCGCAATCGTCGTAGTCCTAAATAAATATAAGAATTTATATAGGGGATATGCGCGTATATATATATACACCGTCTTTTCCACCATAATGAGGTAAAATGCCATTATGGTGCAACGTGAGCGCAAGCGTCGTAGCCTTGTGTGAATTTTCTATTTGTCTTTGTTGTTTCAAGAAAATTCATACAAGGGATATGACGAGTGTAATACATACATATTTTATTTTAGCCTATAGACACTAAGTATGACCAAGAATATGAGATAGTACTGAAACGAGAAAGGAATCGAATAACCTAGTGCTCTGATACCAAGCTGACACGACCCACCCCGAATTTCACCCTAAACCCGGAGTAAATCATGCGGGGACCACCTCCAAGGAAAGATTTACCGCTAACTTCGGTACAACCTCCCTTGGAAATGGACAACCCTTCCAAACCAAAACCTGCAAACACATCTAAAGGTTCCAAATCCAACCATATAGACTCCTGGAGCCTTCGTGCTCCCCACAAATCACAACCTCTCCCAATATAGATTTACTAATCTAACAAAGATCCTATAACCAACATATTCAGAGCAACTCTATTTGAGAGGAAATGAACTATAAATAAATAGAAAAGAGCGGAAGCTATACTATTGATTATGCCTCTTCTCCATGTACGCCCGATCTCAACTATGCAATCCTGCAGACTGGGCATTTTAAAACGAAGGGCCCAGGGGAAGACATTTAATAACGTTAGAGTGAGTGGACATAAATAATTTAATAACAAAACATTATGTATTCCCATTTTAATTTCGAAGAAAATATACTGCATGCGGCAGCTCAAAAGCGCTCAATTCATAATCTGACAATTTCACGACTAGCACTGGCTAGTCACAAACTCAAATAAAATGGAGCCTCTCAGGCTAAACCATATATATTCATATATTTGTATGTATCTACACTCGTCAGACTCCTTGTATGAATCCTAGAAACAATTCAGAAAAATAGAAATTCATACAAGGCTACAACGCTGGCGTCTAACACTCACGTTGCGCCATAATGGTATTTTTCCTCATTATGACCGAAAAGGGACGGTGTACATATACGTGTGGACTCCCTATATGAAAACCTAAATAAACTGAAAAAGAAAGAAGTTTTCATATAGGGCTATGACGCTTGTGTCTAACACGCACGACACGCCATAATGATATTTTATCTCATTATAACGGACCAAGCACGTATGGCTAGCTAGCATTTATATACATACTATTCTCATAAAATCCAAAACATATATATCCACTGAAAATCTCATTTTCGGGATCTCTCCAAAGGAGGAAAAATTATCAAATAGACGAGAAATCAATAAATCTCATCAGAATAAACAAATGATTAATAAAATCATTCATCGTATGCTTTTTATTCAAAACAAAGGTCAACTCATAACTTTAGGCCTAAGCCTGACGTCGATCCGAGGTCTCTCTAATTTGAGTCTCCTCACGTCCTGTTCCAAATGTATAATTAATTTCCCACTAAAAATCCAATATTGATAAAATAGGCAAAATTAATCGAGAGCCATAAATACGCTCATCATTGCCTAAGTTCGATATTCTTAAATCGAAACGATCCAAACTTTAATATCATACTTAGCAGTCGTAAATACAACCTTCCCCATAAATTGATTTAAATCCTACGATTGGATTTTACATTATTTAACTGCCAAAATACCAAACTAGGGAAATTCACAAACCAATTACCGCCAAAATACCAAAATACCGCCAAAATCCAATTTTAATCAAAATAGGCAAAATAACTGAGAGCCATAAACACGCCCATCATTGCCTAACTTCGATATTCTTAAATCGGAATGACCTAAACTTTAATACCATACTCGGCACCCGTAAATACAACCTTTCCCAGAATTGACTTAAATCCTGCGGCCGGATTTTACATTATTTAACCGCCAAAATACCAAACTTTCGAAATTCACAAACCTATTCAAAACTCATCCGAAAATTCCACAATTCACTTCATTAAACTCCTCTAATTATTATACATTTAAAATCATATAAAACCCCAAAACGGCGGCGGCTCCGCCTGCAGCGGCGGCCGGAGGCCGATTCCGGCGACGTCCAAATTGTACCAAATTTTAACAGTAGCTTCCTCTCAACATCCCAAACAACTTTCATAACTATCACTAAGTCCAATTTCAAGCCTAACTAGGTCAATCGAACGAAAACATCCTAAAAGCCCTAGAATTTCAACTTCGAATTTCTCCTTATCGAGCTCAAGAGGGATCGAGCCTTTTGGAGGGATTGAAGCGCGGGAGGAGAGCTTCAAAACCGTACCAAGCTTGCCCGGATTGGTGGCCGGAGGAGAGAGTTCCGGCGACGGAAAGCTTTAGGCAGCCGCGCCTTTCGGGCGGCGTTACTCCTTCACGGCGGCGCTACACGGCCGGTCACCGGCCCAGAAAGAGAGAGGGGACGGCGGGGGTCCGAACGGAACCAGTCCGGCGGCCTGGCTTGGCCGGACGGCGGCGGATGGCGGAGAGAGAATCCGGCAGCGGGAAGAAGAGAGGGAGAGCGCGGGAGAGAAAACAGAGAGAAGAGAGAGAAAGGGAGAAGAGAAAAGAGAGAAAAAAATGGGTTTGGGCCTCACACCAACCCGGCCCAACATAAAAAAAATACCCAACTTCACTAATTTAACACCCCAAAATAAAATACCCTAATAAAAATTACCTTTTACTAGCTAAAATTTACTATTTTACCGTCGTTACATTTTTCTCCTACGAATAACTCTCCGAAATAATCGTCCCTCTAAACCCCTCTAGGGACCAATTAAACTATATCTCAATTTCGGAGACGGTAAAAATTCTTATTATAACCAAGCTAGTAAATAAGATAAATTTTTTTTTCAGGTCGGGATGTGACACTATTTTTATGAGGTGTTGAGGACTAGCGCGGCTAGTCACGTTTCGGTAAATTCGGTAAAAAATTTTAAAAGCTTTTGAGCTTGTTGCATGCCGTTAATTGTTTTTCCACATAAGTTAAATTGGGCATAGTCAGTTTGTTGCATGTCGGTAAATTCGCACAAGATGTTCACCCCAACATCTTAATCGTAACCCAAACAATCATTGGTCAAATGAAAAGAATGTTGCCACACATATGAGTTCCCCACTGGAGTTTCCAACTCGCAGTTGAACTCTAACAATTATGATATCAACTCAATAACCCTTGAAAAAGGCATAATCCATACACCTTTTCATTACTCAAAGCATAATGATTACTCAAGAGGTCGGCGTACAGAGGCATAGTCTTGAAGATATGAACATTTATGGCACAACAATGTCCATAAATAAGATAAGAACAACTACGTCATAAACTTAATCAACACATAGTGTCTAAAGCATATAATGCTAATAGATCCATCGCGATCGGACCATCACTCTATAGACACTAAGTATGACCAAGAATATGAGGTAATACTAAAACGAGAAAGGAATCAAATAACCTAGTGCTCTGATACCAACTGACACGACCCACCCCGAATTTCACCCTGAACCCGGAGTAAATTGTGCGGGGACCACCTCCAAGGAAAGATTTACCGCAAAATTCGGTACAACCTCCCTTGGAAATGGACAACCCTTCCAAACCAAAACCTGCAAACACTCCTAAAGGTTCCAACTCCAACCTTATAGACTTCTGGAGCCTTCGTGCTCCCCATAAATCACAACATCTCCCAATATAGATTTACTAATCTAACAAAGATCCTATAACAAACAACCACATATTCAGAGAAACTCTATTTGACAGGAAATGAACTATAAATAAATAGAAAAGAGTGGAAGCTATACTATTGACTATGTCTCTTCTCCATGTACGCCCGATCTCAACTATGCAATCTTGCAGACTGGGCATTTTAAAACGAAGGGCCCACGGGAAGACATTTAATAACGTTAGAGTAAGTGGACAAAAATAATTTAATAACAAAATATTTATGCATTCCCATTTTAATTTCATAGAAAAATATACAGCATGCGGCAGCTTAAAAGCACCCAACTCATAAACTGGCAATTTCACGACTAGCACTGACTAGTCACAAACTCAAATAAAATGGAGCCTCTCTGGCTGAACTATATATAAACATATATTCGTATGTATCTACACTCGTCAGACTCCTTGTATAAATCCTAGAAACAATTTAGAAAAATAGAAATTCATACAAGGCTACAACGCTGGCGTCTAACGCTCACGTTGCGCCATAATGATATTTTTCCTCATTATGACCGAAAAGGACGGTGTATTTACGTGTGGACTCCCTATATGAAAACCTAAATAAACCGAAAAAGAAAGTAGTTTTCATATAGGGCCATGACGCTTGTCTCTAACACTCATGCCACGCCATAATGGTATTTTACCTCATTATGACGAACCAAGCACGTATGGCTAGCTAGCATTTATATACATACTATATTCATAATATCCAAAATATATATATCCACCGAAAATCTCATTTTCGGGATCTCTCCAAAGGAGGAAAAATTGTCAAATAGCTGAGAAATCAATAAGTCTCATCAGAAGAAATAAATGATCAACAAAATCATTCATCGCATGCTTTTCAATTAAAAACAAAGGTCCACTCACAACTTTAGGCCTAAGCCTAACGTCGATCCGAGGTCTCTCCAATTTGAGTCTCCTCACGTCCTGTTCCAAATATATAATTAATTTCCCAACTAAAAATCCAATTTTTATTCAAAATAGGCAAAATAACTGAGAGCCATAAACACGCCCATCATTGCCTAACTTCGATATTCTTAAATCGGAATGACCTAAACTTTAATACCATACTCGGCACCCGTAAATACAACCTTTCCCAGAATTGACTTAAATCCTGCGGCCAGATTTTACATTATTTAACCGCCAAAATACCAAACTTCGGAAATTCACAAACCTATTCAAAACTCATCCGAAAATTCCACAATTCACTTCATTAAACTCCTCTAATTATTATACATTTAAAATCATATAAAACCCCAAAACGGCGGCGGCTCCGCCTGCAGCGGCGGCCGGAGGCCGATTCCGGCGACGTCCAAATTCTACCAAATTTTAACAGCATCTTCCTCTCAACATCCCAAACAACTTTCATAACTATCACTAAGTCCAATTTCAAGCCTAACTAGGTCAATCGAACGAAAACATCCTGAAAGCCCTAGAATTTCAACTTCGAATTTCTCCTTACCGAGCTCAACAGGGAGTGAGCCTTTTGGAGGGGTTGTTGCACGGGAGGAGAGCTACAAAACAAGCCAAAGATCACCGGCTTTGGTGGCCGGAGGAGGGAGCTCCGGCGAAAGGACAAACGGCGTCCAAGGAGGACTTCCGCCGATCGGCGGGGCTGCAGCGCCGCTCACCAGCCTAGGAAGGCGGCGGGGAGGACGATGGACCGTGCTGGAGTGGTGCGGCGTCCCTGCTTGGCCGGACGACAACGGCGAGCGGTGGATTCCGACAGAGGAAGAGAGAGGGAGAGTGCGTCGGGAGAGAAAGAGAGAGAGAAGAGAGAGAAAGAGAGAAAATCGTTTGGGCCTCACCCATCCGGCCCAACTCTATATACAACCCAAATCCAAAAAAAATTAACACCCCCAAAAATAATACCCTAATAAAATTACCTTTTACTAGCTAAAATTTACCATTTTTACCGTCGACACATTTTTCTCCTACGAATAACTCTCCGAAATAATCGTCCCCCAAAACCCCTCTAGGGACCAATTAAACTATAACTCAATGTCGAAGACGGTAAAAATTCTTAT
Organism: Fragaria nilgerrensis; assembly: GCA_010134655.1. NCBI lineage: Eukaryota > Viridiplantae > Streptophyta > Magnoliopsida > Rosales > Rosaceae > Fragaria > Fragaria nilgerrensis. The sequence continues at coordinate 22,447,742 of CM020977.1, read as the reverse complement.
TATAATCAAGTTAGTAAATAAGATAAAATTTTTACGGGTCGGGATGTGACAACCTCATTATGTGGAAAAGACGTGTCAGGACCCACCCCGAATTTCACCCTGAAACCCGAAGTAAATCCTGCGGGGACCACCTCCAAAGAAAATTTACCAAAAATTCGATGTAATCTCCCTTGAAAATGGACAACCCTTCCTAAAACACCTGCAAACACTTCTAGAAAATCCAAATCCAACCTTAAATTTCTAGAGCCTTCGTGCTCCCCAACATCATAACCCTTCCACTTTATCTATTAATCCAAATAAAATCCCACATCAAACAATTCATTGGTTCAGAGCAGCTCTAAAAGAAATAGAGAAACAAAATAAACAAAGAAGTGAAAGCTATAATACGAACTATGCCTCAACTCCAAGTACGCCCGATCTCGACAAAACTAACCTGCATACTGGGCATTTTTAAAACGAAGGGCCCAGGGGAAAACATTTGCAAACGTTAAAGTGAGTGGAAAAAAATGAATTCAATGAAAATATTTATGCATTCCCAATTTAAATTTCATAGAAAATAAACTGCATGTGGCAGCTCAAAAGCTCTTAACTCATAAACTGGCAAATACACGACTAGCTCCGGCTAGTCTCCAAGACTTATAAAATAGAGCCTCTCAGGCTAAAATAATATACGTATGTATGTATTTACACTCGTCATACTCCTTGTATGATTTCAGATGAAGAAATATAAGAAGAATAGAAATTCATACAAGACTACTACGCTTGCGTCTAACGCTCCTGTCACGCCATAATGGAATTTTACCTCATTATGCCGAAAAGACGGGTGTATATATATACGTGCATATTCCCTGTATGAATTATTATATTGATATAGGGCTACGACGATTGCGTCTAACGCTCACGTCACACCATAATGGTATTTTACCTCATTATGATGGAAAAGCACGTATAGCTGGCTAGCATTTATTTATATACATACTATTCTCATACTCATACACATATGGATATATATATTCACCGAAATTCTCAATTTCGGTTATTCTTCAACAAAAGAAATTATTCAACAATAAACCATGTGCATGCATATTATTTAAAACAAAAGTCCACTCACAACTTTAGGCCTAAGTCTGACGTCGATCCGAGGTCCCTCCAACTTGAGCCTCCTCACGTCCTAGCTCAAGAGAGGGTGAGACCTTTTGGGAAATTGCTGCACGGGAGGAGGGCTTTCTTTTGAGCCAAGCAGCTCCGGCTATGGCGGCCGGAGGAGGAAGTTCCGGCGAGAGAACCACCACGGCAGTTGGGACTTTCGGGCTTGATTTCTCTCTCATGGCGGCGCTAGGGAGAGTACCACCGGTCCAAGAAGGAAGAGGAGATGATGGCCGACCGTTTGGGACCGGTGCGACGGCGAACGGTGGCCGGACGGGGGCGGGCTGGCGAAAGTCCGGCAGCGGGAGAGGGCTCGGGGAGAGGGAGAGAAGAGAGAGAGAGAGAGAGTGGGCTCTGACACCAAAAATGGCCCGGTCCACTCCTTAATATCCACACTCCAAAACATAAAACACCCTAATAAAAATTAGCTTTTACTAGTTAAAATTTACCATTTTTACTGTCGTCATATTTTTCTCCTACGAATAATTCCTCTGAAATAATCGTCCCTCAAAACCCCTCTAGGGACCAATTAAACTATAAACTCATTAACGAATATGGTAAAACTCTCATTAATACCAAGCTAGTAAATAAGGTAAAATTTAAGGGTAGGGATGTGACACAAGCGCTCGCACCCAGTCGATCGAGGATGAAATTGGACGTTCCTGATAGGAGCACAAAGTGTTACGTTTATAATGTATTTCTGACCCTATTTAGCTATGTAATTCCCTTAACAATATTCATATTAACTAAGTTTGTATTTTTAGGTCATAAATAAAGCCAAGGAGCCCAAAAGAGACAAAAGAGGAGAAATTGTCAAGACGCACCCCGAATTTTACCCTAAAACCCGGAGTAAATCCTGCGGGGACCACCTCCAAGGAAGATATTACCGAAAATTCGGTATAACCTCCCTTGAAAATGGACAACCTTTTCTAAGGAAAACCTGCAAGCACTCCTAAAATTCTCAATCCAACCTTAACTTCTGGAGCCTACGTGCTCCCCAAACACCACCATCACCAATAACAATAATAAAATCAACTTCCAAATCATCTTATAATCCTCCAACTAAAATCAGAGCTACTAGACACTAGAGGAAACAAGAAAAGAAACACTGGTAGGTTAAATAGATAACCTACTGATGAAAGGTGGTGGAAATGCAGGTGACTATGCCTCGCCTCCTACTAGATCCAACCTGAACTCTGCAGACTGGGCATTTTAAAACGAAGAGCCTAGGGGAAGACATTTGAAACCGTTAGAGTGAGTGGACAAAAATAAATTTGAAAAGAAATAAATCTTTATGCTTGTTGTGAAAAGCTTGTTGTTGTGTCAGAGCAAGAGAATTGAAGAAAGTGAATGGTATATCTAAATATTTTGAATTGCTAGCAAGCTCTGAAGCGTTGAGTAGCATTTGTCGGTTATATTATTTTAATCGTGGGGCCATTATGGATTCTTTCAGAATTCTAGGTGTTGAAGTTCGATCTTCGGATTTGTTGAGTGTTTTATAAAGATGGTAAGTGTATTTGACCTTGAAATTTTAATAATAAAGTAGATGCAGAAGAGTTGAGGTCACTTTGACTTTACGACAACAGTCGGGAATTGATTAAATATGTTGAGATCTTTGGAAGTTCTTGGTAATGCTAATTTCATTATGGCGTGACGTGAGCGTTAGACGCAAGCGTAGTAGCCTTGTATGAATTTCTATCTTTCTTATATTTCTTCATAAGAAATCATACAAGGAGTATGACGAGTGTAAATACATACATACGTATATTATTTTAGCCTGAGAGGCTCTATTTTATAAGTCTTGGAGACTAGCCGGAGCTAGTCATGTATTTGTCAGTTTATGAGTTGAGAGATTTTGAGCTGCCGCAAGCAGTTTATTTTCTATGAAATTTAAATTGGGAATGCATAAATATTTTCATTGAATTCATTTTTGTCCACCCACTTTAACTTTCGCAAATGTTTTCCCCCAGGCCCTTCGTTTTAAAAATGCCCAGTATTCAGGTTAGCATAGTTGAGGTCGGGCGTATATGGAAAAGAGGCATAGTCCATAGTATAGCTTCCGCTCATTTTTATATTTCTAGTTCTTTTCCTCTCAATTAGAATTGCTCTGAACCTATGAATTGTTGGTTATAGGAGTTTTGTTAGATTAGTAATTATTTATTGGGAGATGTTGTGATTTGTGGGGAGCACGAAGGCTCCAGGAGTTATAAGGTTGGAGATGAAAATTTTAGAAGTGCTTGCAGGTGTTTGTAAGGGTTGTCCATTTTCAAGGGAGGTTATGCCAATTTTCCGGTAAATTTTCCATGGAGGTGGTCCCCGCAGGATTTACTTCGGGTTTCAGGGTGAAATTTCGGGTGGGTCCTGACAGTTGGTATCAGAGCATTAGGTTATTCGATTCCTTCCTTTTCTTTAATACTACCTCATATCCTCGATCAACTGGGTGGAAGCGCTCGGCTGTTTGCAACCAGCTTCACTGCCACTACACATATCCAAGTTTTCGAGGTATGAATTTGTCAATTCCTATTCTGGGTTATGCTTTTGTCTTGTTTCGAATTAGTGGGGATTGTGCTGTGGATTTTGTATCGTTTGCGATTTTGCTGGAAAAGTCTAGAGTAAGGGATTGGTTGGTTTGCTGTCGGGTTAGTTAGGGTTAAGGTAGCGAGAGTCTAACATGTAAGGATGTAGGGTATGACAGATCCGGTGTGGGTGTCCAGCGAGGAGATTGTGGTTGTCTCTAGCTCGACTGATCCTGATTCAGACACCTTGCACCGGTGGGAGGAGGAAGTGAATTATCTCATGGCTGAGGTTGCACTTGACTTAGGGGAGGGCATTCATGTTACGAATGTTGGGTCTCACGTGTCCTCATTTGACCCTCTATTGTAGGAGGTAGAAGAGTTTATAACTAGCCAGTGCTAGTCGTGAAATTGTCAGATTATGAATTGAGCGCTTTTAAGCTGCCGCATGCAGTATATTTTTCTATGAAATTAAAATGGGAATGCATAAATATTTTGTTATTAAATTATTTTTGTCCACTCACTCTAACGTTATTAAATGTCTTCCCCTGGGCCCTTCGTTTTAAAATGCCCAATCTTAAATGTCTTCAAGGTTTCTATTGGAAGAGTTGTCCATTTTCAAGGGAGGTTGTACCGAATTTTGCGGTAAATCTTTCTTGGGAGGTGGTCCCCGCACGATTTACTCCGGGTTCAGGGTGAAATTCGGGGCGGGTCGTGTCACTCACGTTGCGCCATAATGGTATTTTTCCTCATAATGACCGAAGAGGACGGTGTATTTACGTGTGGACTCCCTATATGAAAACCTAAATAAACCGAAAAAGAAACTAGTTTTCATATAGGGCTATGACGGTTGTGTCTAACACTCACGCCACGTCATACTGGTATTTTACCTCATTATGACGGACCAAGCACGTATGACTAGCTAGCATTTATATACATACTAAATTCATAATATATAATTAATTTCCAACTAAAAATCCAATTTTAATCAAAATAGGCAAAATAACTGAGAGCCATAAACACGCTCATCATTGCCTAACTTCGATATTCTTAAATCGGAATGACCCAAACTTTAATATCATACTCGGCAGCCGTAAATACAACCTTTCCCAGAAATTGACTTAAATCCTACGACCGGATTTTACATTATTTAACCGCCAAAATACCAAACTTCGGAAATTTACAAACCTATTCAAAACTGTCCGAAAATTCCACAATTCACTTCATTACACTCCTCTAATTATTACACATTTAAAATCATACAAAACCCTAAAACGGCGGCGGCTCCGCCGGCAGCGGCGGCCGGAGGCCGATTCCGGCGACGTCCAAATTCTACCAAATTTTAACAGAATCTTCCTCTCAACATGCCAAACAACTTTCATAACTATCACTAAGTCCAATTTCAAGCCTAGCTAGGTCAATCGAATGAAAACATCCTAAAAGCCCTAGAATTTCAACTTCGAAGGCGGCGGGGAGGACGACGGACCGTGCTGGAGTGGTGCGGCATCCCTGCTTGGCCGGACGACAGCGATTGGGCTCGGGAAATTTTCGGCAGAGGAAGAGAGAAGGAGAGAGCATCGGGAGAGAAAGAGAGAGAAGAGAGAGAAAGAGAGAAGAGAAAAGAAAAAGAGGAGATGGGTTTGGGCCTCACACCAACCCGGCCCAACATCATAAAAATACCCAACTTCACCAAATTAACACCCCAAAATAAAATACCCTATTAAAAATGACCTTTTACTAGCTAAAATTTACCATTTTTCTCCTACGAATAACTCTCCGAAATAATCGTCCCCCAAAACCCCTCTAGGGATCAATTAAACTATATCTCAATGTCGGAGACGGTAAAATTCTTATTACAATCAAGCTAGTAAATAAGATAAAATTTTTACGGTTCGGGATGTGACAGAAAGTGTTTCTTCGTTGGAGGGCAATGGCAAGAGTGTCATGGACATCCATTCCGAGTACCCGGGGCCTTCCAAAAAATAGGTACCGTGCTTTGTGTCTCGTGTTTTCTTACTGTTTGTACTGTTCTGCCCATGCTGACTGCTGACTGCTGACTTTGTGTAGTGCCCCAAGAGTATAAATTAACCGAGCTGATGGAGCGTCGGATACACCGGGTGCTATGGGTATTCGAGTCTAGGAGTTCGTACCGGATATGCCGCCTTGGCATATATAGTCATTTCGGTTATGCCCGAGTCCCGGGCCTATATTTTTGTATTGAATGTCTTTTCTATTTTATGCTTTCCAGTCTCTGCTTGACCTTCATCTTTTGTTTGGTGCAGCGACTATGCCTCGGGATGGTGGATCACGAAAGAAGGAAGGTCCTTATGACAAGGTCTCTGACGAGGATGTGCTGGATGGGCAAGTCGAGGCTGATCATGCCAAGCGGTATGATATTGACTTGGAGACCGGGGAAGGGAAGGAAGTTGTGTTTGAGGAAGGGGAAGACGATTTTTTGAGGTTGAAGCTGGCGGATGAGGACTATGCATTCTTGCCTCCCTTAGTGGCAGAAGCAATCGGCTTAGGTGACCAGGAGGTGAATGACTAGGTCACTGAGACTAAGGGTGGCGACCATGAGGGCGACCAAGATCAAGTCCCTGTGGGGTAGGAGTTTATCTCGGAGCCGGTAGAGGTGGAAGATACAATTTTGGGGAACGTGGGTGGGCCTCAGACTGGCGGTGAAGATTTGGTGATTGAGGAGGTGGAACCCATTGTGCAAGGGTCGGAAGAGGTGGTTGTGACGAGGACTCGGAAGAGGAAAGAGAGGGTCGATTCGTCTCGTGACGGTCAACCAAAGAAGTCCTGGAAGGAAGGGCGTTCCGGGAGTTCCGGGAGTCTGGCTGAGGTCACCCAGCCACTGGAGGGAACAAGGGAGGAGCAACCTTACTTGGCTTAAATGGCGTACGACATGCGCCATCGCTCTCGCGACATCAATGCCCTGGAGGAGGTTGATCCCTTGGCTGGCGTGGCTCTCGCGAAGGAGAAGTTTGCTCAGGTAAGTGTACATGATGTTCAAGTTGCCCCTTTTCGTTTTTTTTTTGGCCTGTTGCTTATGCTTTGGCTCTTATTCTGCAGGCGACGCTGCTGGTGTATGCTGCCAGTGAGAAGGTTGTTACCCACTTGCAGGAGGATGCTGAGGCTAAATGCCAACAACTAAGGGAGGCAGAAGAGAACAACCGTGCTCTCTTGCAGCTAGAGCAGGATGTTGCTGTCTTCCGAGACCAGGCTGCTACATCGGGGAAAGAGGTTGCTGAGCTGAAGGAAGCTATGCAAGAGAAGGACAAGCAAGTGGAGGCTGGGGAGGTGGCTGCTGCCAAGGTAGTTTCTCTAGAGGCTGAGGTGGCGAGATTGAACCATGCCTTTGCGGAGCAAGAGAGGGCTTGGAAGTTGAAGTATGGAAGGGCTGCTAGGGCTGGGGAGAGGGTATTCTGGGAGAGCGACTTGTATAAGCAACAACTGAAGAGCGCCAATAACCGGGGGCAGGATGAGCTGAGCAAGACTGGTTGCCATGCTGGCTGGATAAATGAAGCCGCTATGCGCAAGTTTTAAGCCGAGAGGGATGCCGCGAAGAAGGCTTGGGAGCAGATGAAGCCAGAGCAAAGGAAGCAAGCCGAGATCTCGCGGTCCCTGGCTAAGCAGCATGAGGTATGGCATGCTACATCCCCTGCCGTGCTAAAGGATGTTCCTGTTGTGGGCACACCTCGTGTCAAGACCCACCCCAAATTTCACCTTGAGACCCGAAGTAAATCCTGCGAGGACCACCTCCAAGAAAAGTTTACCGAAAATTCGGCATAACCTCCTTTGAAAATGGACAACCCTTCCTAATATTACTTGCATACACTTCAAAAGAATCCATCTATAACCCTCTCCTCCTGGAGCCTTCGTGCTCCCCAAATCACAACATCTCCCAATTTATTTACTCACTTTAATAAGAAAAACTCACAACCAACAATCACAGGTTCAGAGCAATTCTATTTGAGAGGAATGGAACTAGAAATATAAAAATGAGCGAAAGCTATACTAATGACTATGCCTCTTCTCCATGTATGCCTGACCTCAACTATGCTAACCTACAAACTGGGCATTTTTAAAACGAAGAGCCCAGGGGAAAACATTTGAAACCGTTAGAGTGAGTGGACAAAAGTAAATTTAAAAGAAATAATTCTTTATGCTTTCCCAATTAACTTAAGTGTAAAAATTTAACGGCATGCAACAAGCTGAAAAGCTTTTAAAATTTACAGAATTTACCGAAACATGACTAGCCGCGCTCGTCATCAACACTTCATAAAAAATAGAGTCTCTCAGGCTAAAATAAAATATGTATGTATTACACTCGTCATATCCCTTGTATGAATTTTCTTGAAACAACAAAGACAAATAGAAATTCACACAAGGCTACGACGCTTGCGTCTAACGCTCACGTCGCACCATAACAGAATTTTACCCCATTATGGTGGAAAAGACGGTGTATATATATACGCGCATATCCCCTATATAAATTCTTATATTTATATAAGGCTACGACGATTGCGTCTAACGCTCACGTCACACCATAATAGAATTTTTCCTCATTATAGTGGAAAAGCACGTATAGCTAGCTAGCATTTCTTTATATACATTTTATTCTCATAATCATCCAAATATGGATATATATATATATATATTTATACTCACCGAAATTCTCAATTTCGGTTATTCTCTAACAACATAAATTATTTTGCATGCACATTATTTAAAACAAAAGTCCACTCACAACTTTAGGCCTAAGCCTGACGTCGATCTGAGGTCTCTTCTGCTTGAGCCTCCTCACGTCCTGTTCTAAATATAAAATTAAATTACCAACCAAAAATCCAATACTTACTCAAAAATAGGCAAATTAAACATGAGCCGTAACCATGCTCATTCTCGCCTAATTTCGATATTCCTAAATCGAAACGATCCAAACTTTAATACCATAATCGGCTGAATAACGGCTTAAATCCTATGGCCGGATTTCACATTAATTAACCGCCAAAAATACCAAACTTCAGAAATTCACAAACCTATCCAAAACTCATCCAAAAATTCCATAATTTACATCAATAAACACCCTTTAATATTCCATATTTAAAACCATAATAATCTCCCAAACAGCGACGGCAAATGCCTATAAAATTTCGACAGCATCTTCCTCTCAACCCACTCTACAATTTTCCTAACTAGCACAAACACCAATTCCAAGCTTAACTAGGCCAATCGAACGAAAACATCACAAAAAGCCCTAGAACTTCCACTCACTGGTTCTCCTCACCTGAAGCAAACTGGACTGAGTCCTCCTAGGGCAAGGCAACTAGGTTGAAGGCCTTCAAAACCATATAAGGCTTGCTCGGATTAGTGGCCGAAGGAGGAAGTTACGATGACGGAACACCATGGACGACCGGAGCTCTCGGGCGTGATATCTCCCTCACGGCGGCGCTAGAGAGGCTGCCACCGGTCCAGGAAGGAAGAGGAGATGATGGCCGACCATTTGGGACCGATGCAGCCGCGAACGGTGGCCGGACGGTGGTAGGCTGGTGACGGAAAGTCCGGCAGCGGAAGAGGGAGAGAGTCGGGAGGGAGAAGAGAAGAAAGAGAGAGAAATGATTTGGGCTTCTCCTCTCAACCGGTCCAATACCACCAAATAAACCCAACTCCACAAATAAAACACCCCAAAAATAATACCCCAATAAAAATTACCTTTTACTAGCAAAAATTTACCATTTTTACCGTCGTCACAATTTCCTCCTACAAATATTTCCTCCGAAATAATTGTCCCTCAAAACCCCTCTAGGGACTATTTAAACTACAAACACATTGACGAAGATGGTAAGACTCTTATTTTTACCAAGCTAGTAAATAAGGTAAAAATTTAAGAGTTGGGATGTGACAATTCTCCCCTCCTTATAAAAATTTTGTCCTCGAAATTTACATACTTGACATCAAAGAGGAAAGGATACTGATGCCTCATGTGCTCCACCGATTTCCAAGTAGCTTCCTCTACTTGATGACTCCTCCACAGAACTTTAACAAGTGGAAAAGATTTGCTTCTAAGCATATGCTCCTTTTGGTCATGAATCTGATCCGGCTCCTCATCATAGGTCAAATCTTTCTTCAAATTAATCGGCTGCTCTTGCAACACATGAGATGGATTGGCAATATACTTGCGAAACATGGATACATGAAACACATTATGTATCCTGGATAACAATGGAGACAAAACTACCAGATAAACAAGTGAACCGACTCGCTTTAAAATCACTTAAGGACCAATACATTTCGGACCAATATATCTCGGACCAAGCTTTCCACGTTACCAAAACGTATTACCGCTTTCCAAGGAGATAATTTCGAAAACGCCCAAACACTCACTTGAAACTCATGGTCCTTCATGCGGACATCTTTATAACTCTACTGGCTACTTTGAGCTGCTTTGAGTCTATCTCTGACTCCTTTAACCTTTTCATTTAACAAGAATTAATTTAATTTTCTCAAAAGGCTAAATCTTTCGTTGAACCACTAACATCTACACATAAGTGATTTCAGCGATACATGTTCCAGAGTACGAGTGCCCGTAGGTATGCACACTCTTTCCTGAGCAATGGAACGCATAAATTTGCTATTACCATCGGGCTCAAATCTCCTAACGTCACGCAACAACCTTGTCAATACGTTGCTCACAACTCGGCAAAGAAGCGCACTTGCTAGGGAACTAAATTTCACACACTCCCACATGCTCATAAGGGTCAAAATTAAGACCCGCTAATCGAACAGATTTAAGGATACACACACTGCAGAACTGCAACAATCACTTCTAATACCGAGACACTTCGCAGAGTCTTTCGCGGAGTCAAAGCTCTCGCAAGTCCACAATACAACCTTGCTTTGCCTAAGTGACCAGTCCACCAACATATGATAACCTCGATTCTCAAAAAGACATTATGTAAAAATCAACACTACGTCACTTAGGTCTCTCCACCAAAACTATTACATCACCATTTTGAGCACCACAAACTAGCAGCTTTTGGGAATTCCAACTCTCTCATGATTCTGCTATCTCCACTAATCTCTTTGCCACAAACCAGAAGATAATCTAATACATGACTATCATGAGGAAACTAGATATTCCTTCTCGCTCGCCATAAACAAAGCTGACTAATAATGCCCATGAAAATTGGCACAGTCAATTCATGATGCTAAACTTGATGTTGAAATCCACATAAAAAACACCTTCCTGAAGCATTGACAAAAATTTACATCTCCAGCCATGCTACTTATTCGGGCGCAACCACGACCCCAAGAACAATAATTAAAAGCACATGGCTCACTCTAGCCGTTTCACAAGAATGATTCCAAATGCCAAAACCCTTGGATCCGACAAACACCTTTTTTTTTTTTTTTACCTCTAACAACGATTATTCTGATAGCAGAAAACAATCTAAAAAAATAAGATACTCAAGTCTCCTACACCTTCCAGGCGCCACGACTTCCCACCAAAAAGTTCTCCGATAAGCCGAGCTCACAGCAACAAGATAACCATCGAATATAAAAGTTAATTTCCGTACCAGGCCCACTACTACACTTGTGGCTCACCAACCAACGAAAATTATATATTCATGAAAAAGCCAAAACTCATGGCTAAACTCAACTCAAGCTCCAAAAGTAATAATTTAAAGCATAAGAAAGATAAGTCCCCCAACTTCGAGCTGAAAAGCTTCACAACTAACCCGTTTCGAATATGACCTAGAAACCAAAATTTAATAGAGTGGTTTCAACTACTCACCCTGATATCAACGGATAAACACACATCCAGATAGCGATGACCTTCCAAAACAAACCTGGATTAGCAAGTGGCCCCACCACAATACGATCTCGAGAAAAGACATCGCTCGACTTACCAATATCTCTACTAACCACAACATTGAAACTCTTAATAAACATTGACTCGAAAAGCTTCTTGAGTCAACAGGAGAAAACCCTCTTTCATAACACTACAACATAAAATATACCTACAACGACACAAACCATCTAATCAACATCACCACGCGACTCTCAGACTACCACATAGGACTCACGGCTCCAATATTCATTGCTTAATTGAACCCCAGCTCACTTGGGATCACGATTGGATTTATCCATGATCCATGTCTACGACACAACAACCAATTTATCATAAATTCGACAACTAACCAGAATCTCTAACCTTCAAAACATAGAGTTTAAATTCGCACTTCAATATTTCAAGCTCTGAGGATGCTACCCAAAAACTACAGTAGGAATGAATTAAATATTCCCACACACACCACAACCAAAAATTCTGCTCCATCTCACCGAATTATAAATAAGGTGAGTGAACATATTCTTCCATCGATGTGTCGTCGCTAGTCACCAAATGCTAACGAAGTGATGACAATAAACTAACTTTGATCACAAATTCAAGACTTATTTCAACTATTCAAAACGACACTGCTTAAACTTACTATGGACACCCATGCCCTTTTGATCCATGAATCAATGGGCTTTATTCCACAGCTGCCACTTCCACCAACTCCATGAAACTGAATTAAAATAAACATGACAATGTAAAAATAAGTTCACCATCGGTTATCGTAAAGCCGGAGTGACCACAACTATCCCGCTTTCATTCCACCATTACGCTTTAATGCCATTTTCTTTTATCACATTCCCAAAACACTCAACAAATTTGCAACCTAAACTTCAACACCTACAATTCTAGAGGGATCCATAAAGGCCACACAATTAAAAAAAAATACTATAACCGATAAAATGCCACTCAACTCTTCAAAGCTTGCTTGCAATTCGAAACATTTGATAACACCATTCTAATCCTTAAATTCTCTTACTATAACGCATGATTACATATGTCACAACGTTATGCCCATGGGCTGTTGAAAAACCAACAACCCCAGAAAATAATTCTTGAGTCATTCCGCCGAACGCCTCAACCAACTCCAGCTAATTCACAATATAGACAAAGTGATCCAAATCTTATTATTTATCGACTACTAATAGCCGTCACTCCTAAAATATTCCCACTACTCTCTTAATATAATGCTCTATAAAAAAGAACATATTCATAATTAGAGCTACAGGAACCAAAACATATACCGCCACAACCAATGTTATCCCAACATTTTCCCAATTGATTTCTGTTGTGGATAAAATAGTTGGCAAAATGACCTTCAATCATGACTTATCTAAATTGACATTTATCTTTTTATGTAACCACTTGCTACAACCCAAATACTAGTCACAAATCCCATGTGACTAATTCGCTCAGGATTAGGGTCCTCAACAACTCGTAAATGTACCTCTTCGAATTACTATGGTTAATGCACCACATCACTTCAACCAACCTTTACATTTATAGAATACATCACTACTTCAAACTTTCCTTCCAACTCTTTGCTCCCAAAATCACAAACTTGATACCAAGATCTTCCACCGGATTACTACAACTCCATACTTGCCCACCATAAATAGAAAACTCCAAGACATGCATCGAATCAAACGTTTCACCTACTACAGATTCACACAAGATGTTCACCCTAACATCTTAATCATAATCCAATCAATCATTGGTGAAATGAAAGGAATGCTACTACGCATATGAGTTTCCAACTGGAGTTCTCAACTCGCAATTGAACACTTCACAATTTAAGATATCAACTTGCTAACCCTTGGAAAAGGCATAATGATTACCCAAGAGGTCGGCGTACAGAGGCATAGTTTTGAAGATGTAAACATTTATGGCACAATACTGTCCATAAATAAGACAAGAATAACTACATCACAAACCTAATCAACACATAGTGTCTAAAGCATATAATGCTAATAGATCCGCCGCGGTCGGACCATCACTCTATAGACACTAAGTATGACCAAGAATATGAGGTAGTACTAAAAAGAGAAAGGAATCGAATAACCTAGAGCTCTGATACCAACTATCAAAACCCACCCCAAATTTCACCTTGAAACCCGAAGTAAATCCTGCGGGGACCACCTCCAAGAAAAGTTTACCGAAAATTCGGCATAACTTCAATTGAAAATGGATAACCCTTCCTAATAATACATGCATACACTTTAAAAGAATCCATCTATAACCCTCTCCTCCTGGAGCCTTCGTGCTCCCCAAATCACAACATCTCCCAATTTATTTACTCACTTTAATAAGAAAAACTCACAACCAACAATCGCAGGTTCAGAGCAATTCTATTTGAGAGGAACGGAACTAGAAATATAAAAATGAGCGGAAGCTATACTAATGACTATGCCTCTTCTCCATGTACGCCCGACCTCAACTATGCTAACCTGCAAACTGGGCATTTTTAAAACGCAGAGCCCAGGGGAAAACATTTGAAACCGTTAGAGTGAGTGGACAAAAGTAAATTTAAAAGAAATAATTCTTTACGCTTTCCCAATTAACTTAAGTGGAAAAATTTAACGGCATGCAACAAGCTCAAAAGCTTTTAAAATTTACAGAATTTACCGAAACGTAACTAGCCGCGCTCGTCATCAACACTTCATAAAAAATAGAGCCTCTCAGGCTAAAATAAAATATGTATGTATTACACTCGTCATATCCCTTGTATGAATTTTCTTGAAACAACAAAGACAAATAGAAATTCACACAAGGCGACGACGATTGCGTCTAACGCTCACGTCGCACCATAATGGAATTTTTTCTCATTATGGTGAAAAAGCACGTATAGCTAGCTAGCATTTCTTTATATACATATTATTCTCATAATCATCCAAATAGGGATATATATATATATATATATATATACTCACCGAAATTCTCAGTTTCGGTTATTCTCTAACAACATAAATTATTTCGCATGCACATTATTTAAAACAAAAGTCCACTCACAACTTTAGGCCAAAGCCTGACGTCAATCCGAGGTCTCTTCTGCTTGAGCCTCCTCACGTCCTGTTCCAAATATAAAATGAAATTACCAATCAAAAATCCATTACTTACTCAAAAATAGGCAAATTAAACATGAGTCGTAACCACGCTCATTCTCGCCTAACTTCGATATTTCTAAATCAAAATGATCCAAACTTTAATACCATAATCGGCAGCCGTAAATAAAACCTTTGTCACATCCCGACCCGTAAAAATTTTATCTTATTTACTAGCTTGATTGTAATAAGAATTTTACCGTCTCCGACATTGAGATATAGTTTAATTGGTCCCTAGAGGGGTTTTGGGGGACGATTATTCCGGAGAGTTATTCGTAGGAGAAAAATGTGTCGACGGTAAAAATGGTAAATTTTAGCTAGTAAAAGGTAATTTTTAATAGGGTATTTTATTTTGGGGTGTTAAATTGGTGAAGTTGGGTATTTTTATGATGTTGGGCCGGGTTGGTGTGAGGCCCAAACCCATCTCTTCTTTTTCTTTTCTCTTCTCTTTTTCTTCTCTCTTCCTCCCGGTTCTTCCCCTCCCGAGCCCTCTCTCTCTCTCTCCCGCTGGCGGAATTCTTCTTAGCCGTCTGCCGCCGTTCGGCCAGCCATCGGCCGCCGCACCAGTCCCGTTTGGACCCCCGCCACCTCCTCTCCCTCCCCGGCCTAGCACCCGAGCCTCTAACCCGCCGGAGAGAAGGAAAACCTACCAGAGACGCAGGGAAGCTTTTCGCCGGAACTCCCTCCTCCGGCCACCAATCTGGGCAAGCTTGGTACGGTTTTGTAGCTCTCCTCCCGTGCAGCAATCCCTCCAAAAGGCTCACTCCCTCTTGAGCTCGGTAAGGAGAAATTCGAAGTTGAAATTCTAAGGCTTTTAGGATGTTTCCGTTCGATTGACCTAGTTACGCTTGAAATTGGACTTAGTGATAGTTATGAAAGTTGTTTGGGATGTTGAGAGGAAGATGCTGTTAAAATTTAGTAGAATTTGGACGTCGCCGGAATTTGGTATATTTTGAACATGACGTGAGGAGACTCAATTGGAGAAACCTCGGATCGACGTCAGGCTTAGGCCTAAAGTTATGAGTGGACCTTTGTTTTAAATAAAAAACATGCGATGAATGATTTTATTGATCATTTATTTCTTCTGATGAGATTCATTGATTTCTCGCCTATTTAACAATTTTTCCTCCTTTGGAGAGATCCCGAAAATGAGATTTTCGGTAGATATATATATTTTGGATTTTATGAGTATAGTATGTATATAAATGCTAGCTAGCTATACGTGCTTGGTCCGTCATAATGAGGTAAAATACCATTATGGCGTGGCGTGTGTTAGACACAAGCGTCATAGCCCTATATGAAAACTACTTTCTTTTTCGGTTTATTTAGGTTTTCATATAGGGAGTCCACACGTAAATACACCGTCCTTTTCGGTCATAATGTGACACGACCCACCCCGAGTAAATCGTGCGGGGACCACCTCCAAGGAAAGATTTACCGTTAAATTTGGTACAACCTCCCTTAGAAATGGAGAACCCTTCTAATAGAAACCTGCAAACACGTCTAAAGGTTCCAAATCCAACCTTATAGACTCCTGGAGCCTTCGTGCTCCCCACAAATCACAATATCTCCCAAAAATAGATTTAACAAAGATCCTATAACCAACATATTCAGAGCAACTCTATTTGAGAGGAAATGAACTAGAAATAAATAGAAAAGAGCGGAAGCTATACTATTGACTATGCCTCTTCTCCATGTACGTCCGATCTCAACTATGCAATCCTGCAGACCGGGCATTTTAAAACGAAGGGCCCAGGGGAAGACATTTAATAACGTTAGAGTGAGTGGACAAAAATAATTTAATAACAAAACATTATGCATTCCCATTTTAATTTCATAGAAAATATACTGCATGCGGCAGCTCAAAAGCGCTCAATTCATAATCTGACAATTTCACGACTAGCATTGGCTAGTCACAAACTCAAATAAAATGGAGCCTCTTTGGCTGAACTATATATAATCATATATTCGTATGTATCTACACTCGTCAGACTCCTTATATGAATCCTAGAAACAATTCAGAAAAATAGAAATTCATATAAGGCAACAACGCTGGCGTCTAACGTTCACATTGCGCCATAATGGTATTTTTCCTCATTATTACCGAAAAGGGACGGTGTACATATACGTGTGGACTCCCTATCATACTTGGCAGTCGTAAATACAACCTTCCCCAGAAATTGATTTAAATCCTACGACCGGATTTTACATTATTTAACCGCTTAAATACCAAACTTTGGAAATTCACAAACCTATTTAAAACTCGTCCGAAAATTCCACAATTCACTTCATTAAACTCCTCTAATTATTACACATTTAAAATTATACAAAATCCCAAAACGGCGGCGGCGGCGGCGGCTCTGCCGGCAGCGGCGGCCGGAGGCCGATTCCGGCGACGTCCAAATTCTACCAAATTTTAACAGAATCTTCCTCTCATCATCCCAAACAACTTTCATAACTATCACTAAGTCCAATTTCAAGCCTAACTAGGTCAATCGAACGAAAACATCCTAAAAGCCCTAGAATTTCAACTTCGAATTTCTCCTTACCGAGCTCAAGAGGGATCGAACCTTTTGGTGGGGTTGTTGCACGGGAGGAGAACTTCAAAACCGTACCAAGCTTGCCCAGATTGGTGGCCGGAGGAGGGAGTTCCGGCGAAAAACTTCTCGGCGTCTCCGGCGGGTTTTCCTTCGAACGGCGACGTTACACGGCCGGTCACCGGCCCAGAAAGAGAGAGGGGACGGTGGGGGTCCGAACGAGAGTGGTGCGGTGGCCTGGCTTGGCCGGACGGCGACGGATGGCGGAGAAAGATTCCGGCAGCGGGAAGAAGAGAGAGAGAGCATCGGGAGAGAAAGAGAGAAAAGAGAGAGAGAAAGAGAGAAGAGAGAAGAAAAAAAAAGGGTTATGGGCCTTACACCAACCCGGCCCAACACTTCTTAAAAATACCCAAATCCAAAATTTAACACCCCCAAAAAATAATACCCTAATAAAAATTACCTTTTACTAGCTAAAATTTACTATTTTACCGTCGTTACATTTTTCTCCTACGAATAACTCTCCGAAATAATCGTCCCCCAAAACCCCTCTAGGGACCAATTAAACTATATCTCAATGTCGAAGACGGTAAAATTCTTCTTACAACCAAGCTAGTAAATAAGATAAAATTTTACGGGTCGGGATGTGACATAATGAGGAAAAAATACCATTATGGCGCAACGTGAACGTTAGACGCCAGCGTTGTAGCCTTCTATGAATTTCTATTTTTCTAAATTGTTTCTAGGATTCATACAAGGAGTCTGACAAGTGTAGATACATACGAATATATGTTTATATATAGTTCAACCGGAGAGACTCCATGTTAATTGAGTTTGTGACTAGCCAGTGCTAGTCGTGAAATTGTCAGTTTATGAGTTGAGCGCTTTTAAGCTGCCGCATGCAGTATATTTTCTATGAAATTAAAATGGGAATGCATAATGTTTTGTTATTAAATTATTTTTGTCCACTCACTCTAACGTTATTAAATGTCTTCCCCTGGGCCCTTCGTTTTAAAATGCCCGGTCTGCAGGATTGCATAGTTGAGATCGGACGTACATGGAGAAGAGGCATAGTCAATAGTATAGCTTCCGCTCTTTTCTATTTATTTATAGTTCATTTCCTCTCAAATAGAGTTGCTCTGAATATGTGGTTGTTTGTTATAGGATCTTTGTTAAATTAGTAAATCTATATTGGGAGATGTTGTGATTTGTGAGGAGCACGAAGGCTCCAGGAGTCTATAAGGTTGGAGTTGGAACCTTTAGGAGTCTTTGCAGGTTTTGGTTTGGAAGGGTTGTCCATTTCCAAGGGAGGTTGTACCGAATTTTGCGGTAAATCTTTCCTTGGAGGTGGTCCCCGCATGATTTACTCCGGGTTCAGGATGAAATTCGGGGTGGGTCGTGTTAGTTGGTATTAGAGCACTAGGTTATTCGATTCCTTTCTCGTTTTAGTACTACCTCATATTCGTGGTCATACTTAGTGTCTATAGAGTGATGGTCCAATCGCGACGGATCTATTAGCATTATATGCTTTAGACACTATGTGTTGATTAAGTTTGTGATGTAGTTGTTCTTATCTTATTTATGGACATTGTTGTGCCATAAATGTTCATATCTTCAAGACTATGCCTCTGTACGCCGACCTCTTGAGTAATCATTATGCTTTAAGTAATGGAAAGGTGTATGGATTATGCCTTTTTCAAGGGTTATTGGTTGATATCATAATTGTTAGAGTTCAATTGCGAGTTGGAAACTCCAGTGGGGAACTCATATGCGTAGCAGCATTCTTTTCAGTTGACCCAATGATTGATTGGGTTATGATTAAGATGTTGGGGTGAACATCTTGTGCGAATTTTGTAGAAGGTTAAAAATTTTAATTGATGTCTTGGAGTTTCCTATTTATGGTAGGCAAGTATGGAGTTGTAGTAATTTGGTGGAAGATCTTGGTATCCAGATCGTGACTTCTGGGAGCAAAGGGTTTGAAGGAAAGTTCAAAGTAGTGATGTCCTCTTTTGATGTTAAAGTTAGTTAAAGTGTTATGGTGGAGTTCCCATAGTAATTCAAAGAGGTACCTATGCGAGTTGTTGAGGACACTAATTTTTGGGCTAATTAGTCACGGGGAATTTGTGGCTAATAAAAAGGCTATCAATTTAGAGAAGTCTTGATTGATGATCAAATTTCCAACTGCCTTGTCCGTAGAGAAAGTCAGTTGGAATTATTTTGGTTAATGCTTGTTATGGTACGGTGGCGCAAGTTCTGGCCGTACAACTCTAATCAAGGATATGTTTCTTATCCTTGGAATCTTCATATTAAAGAGTATAATCAGAGCATTTTGGAGAATGAGGTTATTAGCAGTTGATGAATAGTAAGATTTTTGGGTGACTTTCGTCTATATTGTGGTTTAGTTGAAGCCGGCTAAGGCATTAAATATAAGAGTCCAAGATTATTTTCCTTGGATTGTTAGCCTTGCAAGAGTCATTGAGCATAGCGTTGTGAAAAACATGTTGTTGTGTCATAGCAAGAGAATTGAAGAAAGTGAATGGTATATCTAAATATTTTGAATTGCTAGCAAGCTCTGAAGCGTTGAGTAGCATTTGTCGGTTATATTATTTTAATCGTGGAGCCATTATGGATTCTTTCAGAATTCTAGGTGTTGAAGTTCGATCTTCGGATTTGTTGAGTGTTGCAGCTTTATGTAACCGAAATGTTCCATTCGCATGATATTCATGTTTCGGATCATCTTCTGGTCTGGGGTGAAGAGAATATTGTGTATAACAGAATTAGGAGAGAACTGTTATTCCCATAAGCTGCTAGTTTGGGTACTCAAAATAGTAATTTAATAGTTTTGGTGGAGAGACCTAAGTGACGTGGTTTTGATCTCTTCATAATGTCGTTTCGAGAATCGAGGTTATCATATGTTAGTGGACTGGTCACTTAGGCAGAGCAAGATTTTCTTGTGGACTTGCGAGAGCTTTGACTCCGCGAAAGACTCTGCAAAGTGTCTCGTTACTAGAAGTGATTGTTGCAGTTCTGCAGTGTGTGCATCCTTAAATCTGTTCAATTAGCGGGTCTTATTTTTGACCCCTATGAGCATGTGGGAATGCGTGAACTCTAGTTTCCTAGCAAGTGGGCTTCATTGTCAAATTGTGAGCAGCGTAATGACGAGGTTGTTGCGTGACGTTAGGAGATTTGAGCCCGATGGTAATAACAAATGTATGCGCTTTATTTGGTTAACTATTTATGTTGCTTAGGAAAGAGTGTACATACCTACGGGTACTCGTACTCTGGAACAGGTATCACTGAACTCACTTACGTGTAAACGTTAGTGACAGTTTAACGAAGGATTTAGAATCTTTGAGAAGATTTAGAATAATTCAGGATTCAAATGAAAAGGTTAAAGGAGTCAGAGATAGACTCAAAACAGCTCTTAGTAGCTAGAAGAGTTATAAAGATGTCCGCAGGAAGGACCATGAGTTTCAAGGGAAGGTTTGGGTGTTTTCAAAACTGTCTCCTTGGAAAGGGGTGGTACATTTTGGTAACGTGGAAGCTTGGTCCGAGATTTATTGGTTCTTATGGGTTTTTAGATCAAGATGGCTCTCTTGCGTATCGGATAGTTTTGCCTCCGGAGTGATCTAAAATACATAATGTGTTTTATGTATCCATGTTTCGCAAGTCTATTGCTGATCTCTCTCATGTGTTGCGAGAGCAGCCAATCAGTTTGATGAAAGATTTGACCTATGAAGAGGAACCGGTTTAGATTCCCGACCGAAAGGAGCAAGTACTTAAAAGCAAATTGGACTTAGTGATAGTTATGAAAGTTGTTTGGGATGTTGAGAGGAAAATGCTGTTAAAATTTGATAGAATTTTGGACGTCGCCGGAATCGGCCTCCGGCCGCCGCTGCCGGCGGAGCCGCCGCCGTTTTGGGGTTTTGTATAATTTTAAATGTGTAATAATTAGAGGAGTTTAATGAAGTGAATTGTGGAATTTTCAGATAAGTTTTGAATAGGTTTGTGAATTTCCGAAGTTTGGTATTTTGGCGGTTAAATAATGTAAAATCCGGCCGTAGGATTTAAGTCAATTTCTGAGAAAGGTTGTATTTACGGCTGCCGAGTATGGTATTAAAGTTTGGGTCGTTTCGATTTAAGAATATCGAAGTTAGGCAATGATGAGCGTGTTTATGGCTCTTGGTTAATTTTGCCTGTTTTGAATAAATATTGGATTTTTAGTTGGGAAATTAATTATATATTTGGAACAGGACGTGAGGAGACTCAATTGGAGAGACCTCGGATCGACGTCAGGCTTAGGCCTAAAGTTATGAGTGGACCTTTGTTTTAAATAAAAAGCATGCGATGAATGATTTTATTGATCATTTATTTCTTCTGATGAGATTTATTGATTTCTCGCCTATTTGACAATTTTTCCTCCTTTGGAGAGATCCCGAAAATGAGATTTTGGATTTTATGAGTATAGTATGTATATAAATGCTATGAGTATAGTATGTATATAAATGCTAGCTAGCCATACGTGCTTGGTCCGTGATAATGAGGTAAAATACCATTATGGCGTGGCGTGAGTGTTAGACACAAGCGTCATAGCCCTATATGAAAACTACTTTCTTTTTCGGTTTATTTAGGTTTTCATATAGGGAGTCCACACATAAATACACCGTCTTTTTCGGTCATAATGAGGAAAAATACTATTATGGCGCCACGTGAACGTTAGACGCCAGCGTTGTAGCCTTGTATGAATTTCTATTTTTCTAAATTGTTTCTAGGATTCATACAAGGAGTCTGACGAGTGTAGATACATACGAATATATGTTTATATATAGTTCAGCCAGAGAGGCTCCATTTTATTTGAGTTTGTGACTAGCCAATGCTAGTCGTGAAATTGTCAGTTTATGAGTTGAGCGCTTTTAAGCTGCCGCATGCAGTATATTTTTCTATGAAATTAAAATGGGAATGCATAAATATTTTGTTATTAAATTATTTTTGTCCACTCACTCTAACGTTATTAAATGTCTTCCCCTGGGCCCTTCATTTTAAAATGCCCAGTCTACAGGATTGCATAGTTGAGGTTGGGCGTACATGGAGAAGAGGCATAGTCAATAGTATAGCTTCCGCTCTTTTCTATTTATTTATAGTTCATTTCTTCTCAAATAGAGTTGCTCTGAATATGTGGTTGTTTGTTATAGGATCTTTGTTAGATTAGTAAATCTATATTGGGAGATGTTGTGATTTGTGGGGAGTACGAAGGCTCCAGGAGTCTATAAGGTTGGAGTTGGAACCTTTAGGAGTGTTTGCAGGTTTTGGTTTGGAAGGGTTGTCCATTTCCAAGGGAGGTTGTACCGAATTTTACGGTAAATATTTCCTTGGAGGTGGTCCCCGCACGATTTACTCCGGGTTCAGGGTCAAATTCGGGGTGGGTCGTGTCAACCTTCCCCAGAATAACAACTTAAATCCTACGGCCGGATTCGACATTAATTAACCGTCAAAAATACCAAACTTCGGAAATTCACAAACCTATCCAAAACTCATCCAAAAATTCCATAATTTACATCAATAAACACCCTTTAATATTCCACATTTAAAACCATAAAAATCTCTCAAACAGCGGCGGCGGCGCCGCCAGCTCTGCCGGCAGCGGCGGCCAGAGGCCGACTCCAGTGACCCCCAATGCCTATGAAATTTTGACAGCATCTTCCTCTTAACCCACTCTACAACTCTCCTAACTAGCACAAACACCAATTCCAAGCTTAACTAGGTCAATCGAACGAAAACATCACAAAAATCCCTAGAACTTCCACTCACCGGTTCTCCTCACCAGAAGCAAACTGGACCGAGTCCTCCTAGGGCAAGGCAACTGGGTTAAAGGCCAGAAGAGGAAGTTCCGACGACGGAACACCATGGACGACCGGAGCTCTCGGGCGTGATATCTCCCTCACGACGACGCTAGAGAGGCTGCCACCGGTCTAGGAAGGAAGAGGAGATGATGGCCGATCATTTGGGACCGCTGCGGCGGCGAACGGTGGCCGGACGGCGACTGGCTGGCGACGGAAAGTCCGGCAGCGGAAGAGGGAGAGAGTCGGGAGGGAGAAGAGAAGAAAGAGAGAGAAATGATTTGGGCTTCTCCTCTCAACCGGTCCAACACCACCAAATAAACCCAACTCCACAAATAAAACACCCCAAAAATAATACCCCAATAAAAAATTACTTTTTATTAGCTAAAATTTACCATTTTTACCGTCGTCACAATTTCCTCCTACGAATATTTCCTCCGAAATGATTGTCTTTCAAAACCCCTCTAGGGACTGTTTAAACTACAAACTCATTGACGAAGATGGTAAAACTCTTATTATTACCAAGCTCATAAATAAGGTAAAAATTTAAGAGTTGGGATGTGACACCTCGGCCCCTTGCAGCGGTTGCAGTGTCTTCACTGAGGTCTCCTCGTCCTGAAGGGTCCCATGCCACTCAAGTGGTAGTGTCTCAAGTTGCGTCTTCTGCTGCTGACCCCCCTAACCGTCGAGCACCTGGACTTGTGGCACCACCGCATACTGAGGTGCAAAAGATTCTAGCGAGCAAGTCCCTTGTCACTAAAGTGCAACAAGTGAGCTCCCTGGTGCGTCCTAATGTTTCTGTGAGGCCTCCACCGGTATTACGTGACCGCTCTAAGCATGCTTATGGGCAGAGGGTTTCAGTGAACATCAGCCAGAGTCGCAGACATGGAAGCGGGTCAAAGAGTGGCGGGTGCGTGAAAAAGTCAAGTGGCACGTCTTTCGGGGAGAAATGAATGTTTTGTACTTAGCTGTTTTGTTAGTTTTCAATTTTTGTTTGCTTTTGAAACAATGTTGGTGGCGTGGTTAGCCATTTGAACAATTTGTTATTTATGGATTGCTTGGGAGTCCAGGTTGATACTTGTTCATTTTAAAGAATGCTTTTGGTTGTGGTTCATCTCTTGTTGTTATTTTGTTCCGTGTTCTTGGCATGGTATGTTTAAAAAGATTGAGAAAATTCAACATCTTCATTTAGGATAGGCCGCTAATGGGCAAGATGTACATTTGATTTGGGCCGTACACAAACTGATGAAGTGCTAGCTGCCATGTTGGCCTTCGAGTGTTGTTAACTTAAACAAGGTAGAGGTGGAGGTGGCGAGCATTCCAGGGGCGGGGTAGTACCCGACCATCAGTGTCTCGAAGATAGAATGTAGCTGGTCCTGGGGCATTGACTATCTCCAGTGGGCCTTCCCACTTTGCCTTGAGTCTAGTGGGGTGGGGAATGACTTATTTCATGACCCAATCACCTACTTTTAGGGGGCAGGAAACAACTTTCTTGTTGTAGTGTTGGGCAATCTTTTGCTTATTGTTGACATTTCTGAGATGGGCTCTGTCCCGGCGTTCCTCTAGGAGATCCATGTTAAGTCTTAACCCCGTGACGTTCGTCTCGGGATCAAATGACGTGACACGTTCACTCGGGACCTCCATTTCTACAGGAATCACTGCTTTGGTGCCATAGGACAAGAGGTATGGAGATTCACATGTGGTTGTTGTTGAGGTGGTACGCAGTCCAAAGGACTTTCGGGAGCTTGGCAGCCCACAACTCTTTGCCGTCTTCCAGGCGTTTCCTCAAGTTCTGCTTGATGAGCTTGTTTATGGCTTCCACCTGGCTATTGGTTTGAGGGTGTGCTAGGGAGGCATAGAAGATTGCAGTGCCTTACTCGGAGAGGAATTCTCTGAATGTGTCATTGTCAAATTGTGTCCCGTTATCTGTGATGATGGTCTGTGGTACCCCAAACCGGCAGTATAAATTACGCCATAGGAAGTTTATCACTTTTTCAGTTGTGATCGTGGCAAGGGGTTCAGCCTCTATCCACTTCGTGTTGTAGTTTACAATGACAATTGCAAATTTGAGCTGTCCCGGGGCTGTGGGTAGCCGTCCCACAAAATTGGGTCCCCACTAGCTGAAAGGGACTGGGGAGATGATAACAGATAATGGCACTGGTGGGTGATGGGTAAAATTAGCAAATTTGTGGCATTGAAGACATGCTTGAACAACCGCCTTTGCATCCTGCTCTAATGTTGGCCAATAATATCCAGTTCTGAGGGCTTTGAACATGAGGTTTCGAGCTCCCGCATGGTTTCCACATACCCCACTATGAAGTGACTTCAACACCTTGTGCCCCTCCTTTGTGGGCAAGCATTTCAGGATGGGATATGACTGACCACGACGGTATAGCTTGCCGCCTTTGAGTAAGTAGAGTGAAGCCTTGTGGCGCAACCACTGTGCTTCTCTTTTGTCTTGGGGCAAGGTGTCATTAGAAAGGAAGGCCATATATGGGTGCATCCACGAGGGCGAACTAGTTGCTTCGAGGACAAAGATATCTGAATAAGCCTTCGAGAGACTAGGTCTGTCCAAGATTTCTACATGCACATCTGGTGGCGTGGACTCGGGAGGGGCTGTGGTGAGTCTCGCAAGAGCATCTGCCTTGGAGTTCTTGGCCCTTGGGATTTGTGTGAGTTTGTAAGATGTGAAGTGTTGTATGAGGGCGCCAGCTAGACTTTTGTAGGATCCCAGGTTATTCTGGTTGGTCTTGAAATCTCCTGCCACTTGATTGACTACAAGCTGAGAATCACTGAATATGTGGATATGCAGGGCTCCAAGTTCCCGACAGAGTTGAATGCCTGCTATGAGAGCCTCATATTCAGCTATGTTGTTGGATGCTTTGAATTCAAACTAGAGAGCATACTCATACGAATTTCCCTCTGTGATTATTAATCCTGCTCCACTAAGCTTGTTGTTTAAGGATCCATCAACATGGAGCTCCCAAATGGCGTCCCAAGGGGGGGCGTTTGGGTCTGGGTTGCCATGCTCCAGGGGGATGAACTCAACAATGAAATCTGCATCTGCCTGCCCTTTTATGGCTGTTCTCGGTTTGAAATGTAGGTCAAACTCCCCCAATTCAATTGCCCACTTCACCATGCACCCTGAAGTTTCAAGCTTTTGGAGTATTTGCCGTAAGGGGTGATTGGTAAGAACGTGGATGGTGTGAGCTTGGAAGTATTGCCTGAATTTTCTTGCTGCAATGATGAGGACTAGGGCTAGTTTCTCAATATCAGGGTAGTGGGTCTCGGGATCTGCAAAACCTTTACCACAGTAATATACCGGGAGCTCATTGTCATACTCATGGCGCGTGACAGCAGCGCTGATGGTCGTGGCGGAAACAACAAAATACAAGTAAAGTACTTCTCCCGGGACAGGCTTGGAGAGGAGAGGGACAGTTGCAAGGTAAGCTTTGATATTGTTGAAGGCATTGTCATGTTCTGGGCCCCATGCCATATTCTCCTTATACTAGGCTTTTAGCAGTTGAAAGAATGTGTTGCATTTGTTTGTGAGGCGGGAGATGAATCGAGCCAGAGCTACCAAGCATCCCGTGAGGCATTGGACCTCGTTCCGGGTTCTTAGAATAGTCATATCAGGTATGGCTTGTGACATGACCCACCTCGAATTTCACCCTGAACTCGGAGTAAATTGTGCGGGGACCACCTCCAAGCAAAGATTTATCGTAAAATTCGGTAAAACCTCCCCTGAAAATGGACAACCCTTCCTAACGAAAACCTGCAAACACTCCTAAAGGTTCCAACTCCAACCTTATAGACTCCTAGAGCCTTCGTGCTCCCCACAAATCACAACATCTCCCAATATAGATTTACTAATCTAACAAAGATCTTATAAGACAACCACATATTCAGAGCAACTCTATTTGAGAGGAAATAAACTAGAAATGAATAGAAATGAGCGGAAGCTATACTATTGACTATGCCTCTTCTCCATGTACGCCCGACCTCAACTATGCAATCCTGCAGACTGAGCATTTTAAAACGAAGGGCCCAGGGGAAGACATTTAATAACGTTAGAGTGAGTTGACAAAAATAATTTAATAACAAAATATTTATGCATTCCCATTTTAATTTCATAGAAAATATACTGCATGCGGCAGCTCAAAAGCGCTCAACTCATATACTGGGAATTTCACGACTAGCTCCGGCTAGTCACTAACTCAAATGAAATGAAGCCTCTTAGGCTAAACTATATATAAACATATATTCGTATGTATTTACACTCGTCAGACTCCTTGTATGAATCCTAGAAACAATTTAGAAAAATAGAAATTCATACAAGGCTACAACGCTGGCGTCTAACGCTCACGTTGCGCCATAATGGTATTTTTCCTCATTATGACCGAAGAGGACGGTGTATTTACGTGTGTACCCCCTATATGAAAATCTAAATAAACCAGAAAAGAAAGTAGTTTTCATATAAGGCTATGACGCTTGTGTCTAACACTAACGCCACGCCATAATGGTATTTTACCTCATTATGACAGACCAAACATGTATGGCTAGCTAGCATTTATATACATACTATACTCATAAACATCCAAAATACATATTCACCGAAAATCCCATTTTCGGGATCTCTCCAACGGAGGAAAAATTGTCCAATAGCCGAGAAATCAATAAGTCTCATCAGAAGAAATAAATGATCAATAAAATCATTCATCGCATGCTTTTCAATTAAAACACAGTCCACTCACAAATTAGGCCTAAGCCTGATGTCGCTCCGAGGTTTCTTCTACTCGGGCCTCCTCACGTCCTAATCTAAATATATAATTAATTCCCCAACTAAAAATCTAATATTTATACAAAATAGGCAAAATTAACCGAGAGCCATAAACACGCTCATCATTGCCTAACTTCGATATTCTTAAATCGAACGACCCAAACTTTAATACCATACTCAGTAGCCGTAAATACAACTTTTCCCAGAAATTAACTTAAATCTTATGGCCGGATTCTATATTATTCAACCGCCAAAAATACCAAACTTTGGAAATTCACAAACTTATCCAAAATTCATCCAAAAATTCCACAATTCACTTCATTAAACTCTAATTATTACACATTTAAAACCATCCAAAACTCCAAAACAGCGGCGGCGCCGGCGCCGGCGCCGGCGGCCGTATACCGATTCCGGCAACCTCCAAATCCTATGAAATTTTAACAGAATAATCTTCTCATCATGCTCTACAACTTTCCTAACTAGCACAATCACCAATTCCAAGCCTAACTAGGTCAATCGAACGCAAACACCTAAAGAGCCCTAGAATTTCAACTTTGAATTTCTCCTTACCGAGCTCAAGAGGGAGTGAGCCCTTTGGAGGGGTTGCTGCACGAGAGGAGGGCTACAAAACGAGCCAAGGATCGCCTGCTTTGGTGGCCGGAGGAGGGAGTTCCGACGAAGGAACCACCACGGCAGTCGCCGCTTTCGGGGGGAAGAACTCCTTCACGGAGGCGTTACCGGCGGGGACACTAGGCCAGGAAGAGAGAAGAGGCGGCGGGGCTCCGAACGGGACCGGTGCGGCGGCTTGGCTTGATCGGACGACGGCGGACGGGCGGAGGAAAATTTCCAGGTCCGGCTGCTCGGGAGAGAGAGCTCGGGAGGGAGAGAGAGAAGAGAGAGAAATGGTTTGGGCCTTTGTGTCTAAACCGGTCCAACCCAATATCAACAAAAACCCATCTCCAAAATTTACACCCCAAAAATAATACCCTAATAAAAATTACCTTTTACTAGCTAAAATTTACCATTTTTACTGTCATCACATTTTCTTCTACGAATAAATCCTCCGAAATAAACGTCCCTCAAAACCCCTCTAGGGACCAATAAACTATATCTCAATGCCGGAGACGGTAAAAATTCTTATTATAATCAAGCTAGTAAATAAAGTAAAAATTTAAGGGTCGGGATGTGACAATTCTCCCCTCCTTATAAAAATTTTGTCCTCAAAATTTACATACCTGTCATTCGAAGAGATAGGGATACTGCTGTCATTTGCTCCTCTGATTCCCAAGTAGCTTCTTCTACTTGATGACTTCTCCACAGCACCTTGACAAGTGGGATTGTCTTGTTCTTGAGCACTTGCTCCTTTCGGTCGAGAATCTGAACCGGTTCCTCTTCATAAGACAAATCTCTCGTCAAACTGATCGGCTGCTCTTGCAGCACATGAGAGGGATCGGCAATATACTTGCGAAGCATGGATACATGAAACACATTATGTATCCTGGCTAATTCTGGAGGCAAAGCTAACCGATAAGCAAGTGAGCCAACTCGCTCTATTATCTCATATGGGCCAATATACCTCGGACTAAGCTTCCCACGCTTACCGAAACGTACAACCCCTTTCCAAGGAGATAATTTCAAGAACACCCAATCACCCACTTCAAATTCAAGATCTTTCCTACGGACATCTTTATAACTCTTCTGACCACTTTGTGCTGTTTTAAGTCTATCTCTGACTGTTTTAACCTTCCCATTTATCCTGAATTATTTCAATCTTCTCAAGAACTCTAAATCCTTCATTGAACCACTAACGTTTACACGTAAATGGGTTCAGTGATACTTGCTCCAAAGTACAAGTACCTGTAGGTATGCACACTCTTTCCTAAGCAATGGAAATAGCTAACCCAAATAAAACGCATAATTTGCTATCACCATCGGGCTCAAATCTCCTAACGTCACGCAACAACCTCGTCATTACGCTGCTCACAAATTGACAATGAAGCCCACTTGCTAGGAAAGTAGAGTTCACGTATTCCCACATGCTCATAGTGTCAAAATTAAGACCCGCTAAATGAACAGATTTAAGGATGCACACACTGCAGAACTGCAACAATCACTTCTAATATCGAGACACTTTGCAGAGTCTTTCGCGGAGTCAAAGCTCTCGCAAGTCCACAAGAAAATCTTGTTCTGCCTAAGTGACCAGTCCACTAACATATGATAACCTCGATTCTCGAAACAACATTATGAAGAGATCAAAACCACGTCACTTAGGTCTCTTCACCAAAACCATTACATTACCATGCAATTCTCAAACTATCACGTAGGACTTACGTGACACGACCCACCCTGAATTTCACCCTGAACCCGGAGTAAATCGTGCGGGGGCCACCTCCAAGGAAAGATTTACCGCAAAATTCGGTATAACTTCCCCTGGAAATGGACAACCCTTCCTAACGAAAACCTACAACCACTCCTAAAATTCTCAATCCACCCTTAACTTCTGGAGCCTTCGTGCTCCCCAAATACAATCACCACCAACAAGATAATAAACATCAACTAAGATAATATACATCCTCCATCAAATATTCTAAAATGTCAACATGCCTTCACCCACAACCAAAAATATTATACATTAAACCCAAGTATTCAGAGCTACTAGACACTAGCGGAAGTAAGAAAACACAAGTAGGTTAAACAGGTAACCTACTGGTGAAAGGTGGTGGAAATACGGGTGACTATGCCTCGTCTCTTACTAGATCCAATCTGAACTCTGCATACTGGGCATTTTAAAACGAAGGGCCCAGGGGAAGACATTTAATAACGTTAGAGTGAGTGGACAAAAATAATTTAATAACAAAATATTTATGCATTCCCATTTTAATTTCATAGAAAAATATACTGCATGCGGCAGCTCAAAAGCGCTCAACTCATAAACTGACAATTTCACGACTAGCTCCGGCTAGTCACTAACTCAAATGAAATGAAGCCTCTTAGGCTAAACTATATATAAACATATATTCGTATGTATTTACACTCGTTAGACTCCTTATATGAATCATATAAACAATTTAGAAAAAGAGAAATTCATACAAGGCTACAAGCTGGCGTCTAACGCCCACGTTACGCCATAATGGTATTTTTCCTCATTATGACCGAAGAGGACGGTGTATTTACGTGTGGACTCCCTATATGAAAACCTAAATTAACCGAAAAAGAAAGTAGTTTTCATATAGGGCTATGATGCTTGTGTCTAACACTCAGGCCACGCCATAATGGTATTTTACCGCATTATGACGGACCCAGCACGTATGGCTAGCTAGCACTTATATACATATTATACTCATAAACATCCAAAATACATATCCACCGAAAATGAGATTTTCGAGAACTCTTCAAAGGAGGAAAAATTGCCAAATAGCCGAGAAATCAATAAGTCTCATCAGAAGAAATAAATGATCAACAAAATTATTCATCGCATGCTTTTCAATTAAAAACAAAGGTCCACTCACAAGTTAGGCTTAAGCCTGATGACGCTCCGAGGCTTCTTTTGCTCGGGCCGCCTCACGTCTTGTTCCAAATATATAATTAATTTCCCAACTAAAATCAAATATTTGTACAAAATAGGCAAAATTAACCGAGAGCCATAACTACTCTCATCATTGCCTAACTTCGATATTCTTAAATCGAAACGACCCAAACTTTAATACCATACTCGGTAGCCGTAAATACAACCTTTCCCAGAAATTGACTTAAATCCTACGGCCGGATTTTACATTATTCAACCGCCAAAATACCAAACTTTGGAAATTCCCAAACCTATCCACATCTCATCCAAAAATTCCATAATTCATATCAATATACTCCTCTAATTATTACACATTTAAAACCATACAAAACTCCAAAACGGCGGCGGCTCCACCGGCAATGGCGGCCGGAGGCCGATTCCGACGACCTCCAAATCCTATGAAATTTTAACAAAATAATCTTCTCATCAAGCTCTACAACTTTCTTAACTAGCACAATCACCAATTCTAAGGCTAACTAGGGTAATCGAATCAAAACTTCCATAAATCCCTAAAGCTTCAATTATACATTTCTCCATAACAACAACGAATTAGACTAATTCCTTTTGAGAGAATACTCACCTTGATAAGGGCTACAAGATGAGCCAAAGATTCCGACCTATGGCGGCCGGAGGTGGGATTTCCGACTAAAAGCTTCCCGGCGTCTCCGGCGGGTTTTCCTCCTCTCCGGCGGGTTAGAGGCTCGGGCACTAGGCTGGAAAGGGGGAGGAGGTGGCGGGGGTCCGAGCAGAGGTGGCCCGGCGGTCTCTTGCTGCCGGACGGCAGCTGCCGGGGTCTTGGTCTCCAACGGGTCAGGAGCTCGGGAGAGAGAGTGACGGGTGTGGGAGAGAGAGAGAGAGAGAGAGAGAAAATGAGGGGGGGTTTTGGGCTGCTCCACAGCCAGCCCAGCAATAAAACCCAACCAAAATAATACCCATTAAAATTTACCCCCTTTTTCTATCTCAAAAATTTACTCTCTTAATTAATAACTTTTTCATGCTAACTCCGATTTTAACGTATAGCATGCCTACGAACTCGTATTAGCGTCCTCTACGACTTTCATGAAGAAAGTTTTCCCAAATTCTAAACGAAAGAAAGAGTCAACTCTAGGGTCCTTAAGTGGTAAACGGTTACTCAACACGGTAAAAGACCAAAATGATACCAAAGTAAATAACCGTAAATAACTTAAAAACCGGGGTGTGACATTACATCTCCAAGATTTATCGCTTAAATGAACTCCATCTCACTTGGGATCACCACTGGGTTTATTCCGGATCTATGACTACGACACAACTACCAATTTATCATTTACCTCAAAAAAATTTCAACAAACTAACCACAATCTAACCTTCAAATCGAAGAATTTGAATTCGCATTCCAAAATTTCAAGCTCTAAGGACGCTACCCAAAACTACAGTAGGAATGATTTAACTATTCCCACACACACCACAACCAAAAACTCTGCTCCATCTCACCGAATTATAAATAAGGTGAGTGAACGTATTTTCCTATCGATGTGTCGTAGCTAGTCACCAAATGCTAACGAAGTGATGACAATGAACCAACTTCGATCACAAATTCAAGACTTACTTCAACTATTCAGAACGACTGACACGACCCACCCCGAATTTCACCTTAAACCCAAAGTAAACCGTGCGGGGACCACCTCCAAGGAAAGATTTACCGCTAAATTCGGTACAACCTCCCTTGGAAATGGACAACCCTTCCAACCCAAAACCTACAAACACGTCTAAAGGTTCCCAATCCAACCTTATAGACTCCCGGTGCCTTCATGCTCCCCACAAATCACAACATCTCCCAATATAGATTTACTAATTTAACAAAGATCCTATAACCAACAACCACATATTCAGAGCAACTTTATTTGAGAGGAAATGAACTAAAAATGAATAGAAAAGAGCGGAAGCTATACTATTGACTATGCCTCTTCTCTATGTACGCCCGATCTCAACTATGCAATCCTACAGACTGGGCATTTTAAAACGAAGGGCCTAGGGGAAGACATTTAATAACGTTAGAGTGAGTGGACATAAATAATTTAATAACAAAATATTTATGCATTCTCATTTTAATTTCATAGAAAATATAATGCATGCGGCAGGTCAAAAACGCTCAATTCATAATCTGACAATTTCACGACTAGCACTGGCTAGTCACAAACTCAAATAAAATGGAGCCTCTCTGGCTGAACTATATATAAACATATATTCGTATGTATCTACACTCGTCAGACTCCTTGTATGAATCCTAGAAACAATTTAGAAAAATAGAAATTCATACACGGCTACAACGCTGGCGTCTAACGCTCACGTTGCGCCATAATGGTATTTTTCCTCATTATGATCGAAAAGGACGGTATATATATACGTGTGGACTCCCTATATGAAAACCTAAATAAACCGAAAAAAAAAAGAAGTTTTCATATAGGGCTATGACGCTTGTGTCTAACACTCACGACACGCCATAATGGTATTTTACCTCATTATGACGGACCAAGCACGTGTGGCTAGCTAGCATTTATATACATACTATTCTCATAAAATCCAAAACATATATATCCACCAAAAATCTCATTTTCGGGATCTCTCTAAAGGAGGAAAAATTGTCAAATAGGCGAGAAATCAATAAATCTCATCAGAAGAAATAAATGATTAATAAAATCATTCATCGCATGCTTTTTATTTAAAACAAAGGTCCACTCACAACTTTAGGGCTAAGCCTGACGTCGATCCGAGGTCTCTCCAATTTGAGTCTCCTCACGTCCTTTTCCAAATATATAATTAATTTCCCAACTAAAATCCAGTATTTGATAAAATAGGCAAAATTAATCGAGAGCCATAAATACGCTCATCATTGCCTAACTTCGATATTCTTAAATCGAAACGATCCAAACTTTTATATCACACTCGGCAGTCGTAAATACAACCTTTTCCAGAAATTGATTTAAATCCTATGGACGGATTTTACATTATTTAACCGCCAAAATACCAAACTACGGAAATTCACAAACCTATTCAAAACTCGTCCGAAAATTCCACAATTCACTCCATTAAATTCCTCTAATTATTACACAATTAAAATTATACAAAACCCCAAAACGGCGGCGGCGGCCGGAGGTTGATTCCGGCGACGTCCAAATTCTACCAAATTTTAACAGAATCTTCTCTCATCATCACAAACAACTTTCATAACTATCACTAAGTCCAATTTCAAGCCTAACTAGGTCAATCGAACGAAAACATCCTAAAAGCCCTAGAATTTCAACTTTGAATTTCTCTTTACCGAGCTCAAGAGGGAGTGAGCCTTTTGGAGGGGTTGTTGCACGGGAGGAGAGCTACAAAACCGTACCAAGCTTGCCCGGATTGGTGGCCGGAGGAGGGAGTTCTGGCGAAAATTCTTCCCGGCGTCTCCTGCAAGTTTCTCCTCTTCCGGTGGGTTAGAGGCTCGGGTGCTAGGCCAGGGTGGGAGAGGAGGGGGCGGGGGTCCAAACAGGACCGGTGCGGCGGCCTGGTTTGGCCGGACGGCGGCGGACGGGCGGAGAAGGATTCCGGCAGCGGGAAGAGGAAGAGAGAGCGCGCGGGAGAGAAAGAGAGAAAAGAGAGAGAAAGAGAGAAGAGAAAAGAAAAGAAAAGATGGGTTTGGGCCTCACACCAACCCGGCCCAACATCATAAAAATACCCAACTTCACCAATTTAACACCCCAAAATAAAATACCATATTAAAAATTACCTTTTACTAGCTAAAGTTTACCATTTTTACCGTCGTTACATTTTTCTCCGACGAATAAATCTCTGGAATAATTGTCCCCCAAAACCCCTCTAGGGACCAATTAAACTATATCTCAATGTCGGAGACGGTGAAATTCTTATTACAATCAAGCTAGTAAATCCGATAAAATTTTACGGGTCGGGATGTGACAACGACACTGCTTAAAATTACTATGGACACCCACGCCCTTTTGAACCATGATTCAATGGGCTTTAATCCACAGCTGCCACTTCCACCAACTCCAAGAAACTGAATTAAAATAAACATGACAATGCAAAATAATTTCACCATCGGTTGTCGTAAAGCCGGAGTGACCACAACTATCTCGCTCTCATTCCACCATTACACTCTAGTGCCATTTTCTTTTATCGCATTCCCAAAACACTCAACCCTTCAAAGCTTGCTTGCAATTCAAAATATTTAATGCCACCAATCAATTTCTAAAATTCCTCGACTGCGGACAACAACAAGTTGCCACAACGCACTGAACAATGACTTTTGTAAGGCCAACAATCCAAAGAATTTTAATCTTGGAGTCAATATGTTGAACAACTCAACCACCCCCAACTAATCCATCTTTTAGATGAAAGTCATCAAAAATCTTACTATTCCTCGACTGCTAATAACCTTATTCTCTAAAAATGCTATGATTATACTCTTTAATATGATGATTCCAAGGATAATAACATATCCTTAATTAGAGTTGTACGGCCAGAACATGCGTCACCATACCATAACAAGCATTAACAAAAATAATCCCAACTGACTTTCTCTACGGACAAGGCAGTTGGAAATTTGGTCATAAATCAAGACTTCTCTAAATTTATAGCCTTTTTATTAGCCACAAATTCACCGTGACAAATTAGCCCAAAATTGAGTCCTTAACAACTCACATAGATACCTCTTTGAATTACTATGGGTACTCCACCATAACACATTAACTAACATTAACATCAAAAGAGAACATCACTACTTTGAACTTTCCTTCAAACTCTTTGCTCCCAGAAGTCACGATCTCGATACCAAGATCTTCCACCGGATTACTACAACTCCATACTTGCCCACCATAAATAGGAAACTCCAAGACATGCATCGAATCAAACGTTTTCCTACTGCAGATTCACACAAGATGTTCACCCTAACATCTTAATCAAAACCCAATCAATCATTTGTCAAATGAAAGGAATGCTACTACGCATAAGAGTTCCCAACTGGAGTTCTCAACTCGCAATTGAACACTTAACAATTTAAGATATCAACTTGATAACCCTTGGAAAAGGCATAATCCATACACCTTTCCATTACTCAAAGCATAATGATTACCCAAGAGGTCGGCGTACGGAGGCATAGTCTTGAAGATATAAACATTTATGGCAAAATACTGTCCATAAATAAGACAAGAATAACTACATCACAAACTTAATCAACACATAGTGTCTAAAGCATATAATGCTAATAGATCCGCCGCGGTCGGACCATCACTCTATAGACACTAAGTATGACCAAGAATATGAGGTAGTACTAAAAAGAGACAGGAATCGAATAACCTAGTGCTCTGATACCAGCTGACACGACCCACCCCGAATTTCACCTTGAACCCAGAGTAAATCATGCGGGGACCACCTCCAAGGAAAGATTTATGGCAAAATTCGGTAAAACCTCCCCTGGAAATGGACAACCCTTCATAACGAAAACCTGCAAACACTCCTAAAGGTTCCAACTCCAACCTTATAGACTCCAGGAGCCTTCGTGCTCCCCACAAATCACAACATCTCCTAATATAGATTTACTAATCTAACAAAGATCCTATAAGACAACCACATATTCAGAGCAACTCTATTTGAGAGGAAAGAAACTAGAAATAAATAGAAATGAGCAGAAGCTATACTATTGACTATGCCTCTTCTCCATGTACGCCCGACCTCAACTATGCAATCCTGCAGACTGGGCATTTTAAAACGAATGGCACAGGGGAGGGGAAGACATTTAATAACGTTACAGTGAGTGGACAAAAATAATTTAATAACAAAATATTTTTACATTCCATTTTAATTTCATAGAAAATATACTGCATGCGGCAGCTCAAAAGCGCTCAACTCATAAACTGGCAATTTCACGACTAGCTCCGGCT
The DNA here is from genome assembly GCA_010134655.1 of Fragaria nilgerrensis. Classification (NCBI taxonomy): domain Eukaryota; kingdom Viridiplantae; phylum Streptophyta; class Magnoliopsida; order Rosales; family Rosaceae; genus Fragaria; species Fragaria nilgerrensis. Next base: position 22,410,448 of record CM020977.1, on the reverse strand, counting down.
AGTCACTAACTCAAATGAAATGAAGCCTCTTAGGCTAAACTATATATAAACATATATTCGTATGTATTTACACTCGTTAGACTCCTTATATGAATCATATAAACAATTTAGAAAAATAGAAATTCATACAAGGCTACAAGCTGGCGTCTAACGCCCACGTTGCGTCATAATGGTATTTTTCCTCATTATGACCGAAGAGGACGGTGTATTTACGTGTGGACTCCCTATATGAAAACTTAAATAAACCAGAAAAGAAAGTAGTTTTTATATAGGGCTATGACGCTTGTGTCTAACACTCACGCCACGCCATAATGGTATTTTACCTCATTATGACGGACCAAGCACGTATGGCTAGCTAGCATTTATATACATACTATACTCATAAACATCCAAAATACATATTCACCGAAAATCCCATTTTTGGGATCTTTCCAAAGGAGGAAAAATTATCAAATAGCCGAGAAATCAATAAGTCTCATCAGAAGAAATAAATTATCAATAAAATCATTCATCGCATGCTTTTCAATTAAAACAAAGTCCACTCACAAATTAGGCCTAAGCCTGATGTCGCTCCGAGGCTTCTTCTACTCGGGCCTCCTCATGTCCTGTTTCAAATATATAATTAATTCCCCAACTAAAAATCCAATATTTATACAAAATAGGCAAAATTAACCGAGAGCCATAAACACGCTCATCATTGCCTAACTTCGATATTCTTAAATCGAACGACCCAAGCTTTAATACCATACTCGGTAGCCGTAAATACAACATTTTCCAGAAATTGACTTAAATCCTACGGCCGGATTCTACATTATTCAACCGCCAAAAATACCAAACTTCGGAAATTCACAAACTTATCCAAAATTCATCCAAAAATTCCACAATTCACTTCATTAAACTCCTCTAATTATTACACATTTAAAACCATTAAAAACTCCAAAACAGCGGCGGCTCTGCCGGCAGCGCCGGCCGGAGACCGATTCCGGCAACCTCCAAATCCTATGAAATTTTAATAGAATAATCTTCTCATCATGCTCTACAACTTTCCTAACTAGAACAATCACCAATTGCAAGCCTAACTAGGTCAATCGAACGCAAACACCTAAAGAGCCCTAGAATTTCAACTTCGAATTTTTCCTTACCGAGCTCAAGAGGGAGTGAGCCCTTTGGAGGGGTTGCTGCACGGGAGGAGGGCTACAAAACGAGCCAAGGATCGCCGGCTTTGGTGGCCGGAGGAGGGAGTTCCGGCGAAGGAACCACCACGGCAGTCGCCGCTTTCAGGGGGGGAGAACTCCTTCACGGCGGGGACACTAAGCTGGGAAGAGAGAAGAGGCGGCGGAGCTCCAAACGGGACCGGTGCGGCGGCCTGGCTTGGCCGGACGACGGCGGATGGGTGGAGGAAAATTTCCGGGTCGGGCTGCTCGAGAGAGAGAGCTCGTGAGGGAGAGAGAGGAGAGAGAAATGGTTTGGGCCTTTGTGTCCAAACCGGTCCAACCCAATATCAACAAAAACCCATCTCCAAAATTTACACCCCAAAAATAATACCCTAATAAAAATTACCTTTTACTAGCTAAAATTTACCATTTTTACCGTCGTCACATTTTCTCCTACGAATAAATCCTCCGAAATAAACGTCCCTCAAAACCCCTCTAGGGACCAATAAACTATATCTCAATACCGGAGACGGTAAAAATTCTTATTATAATCAAGGTAGTAAATAAAGTAAAAATTTAAGGGTCGGGATGTGACAGCTTGTACCTTTTCCGGGTTAGCTTCAATCCCTCTTTCACTGACCATGAAACCCAAAAATTTTCCACCACCAACAGCCAAAATACACATTTGTGGGTTGAAGCGCATCCCGTGAGCCAGGAGTTTAGTGAAGACTTTGTCTAGGTTGGCAATGTGGTTGTCATTTGTCTTGCTTTCGACAAGCATGTCGTCCACATACACTTCCATGACGTCCCTAATTTCTTCTTCAAACATTGCATTGACTAGCCTTTGATAGGTTGCTCCCGCGTTGTTGACCCCATAAAAGTACAGTCCCTTGTCTATGACAAAAGCAGTGTGTTCTTGGTCTGTGGGGTGCATTTTGATTTGGTTATATCCTGAGTAAGCTTCCAGAAAGCTAAGCATCTTATAACTAGCTGTGGAGTCAACTAACTGGTCAATCTGTGGCAAGGGGAAGCTATCCATAGGACATGCCTTGTTGAGGTTAGTGTAGTCAACACACATTCACTACTTTCCATTAGGCTTAGGAACCATGACAACATTGGAAACCCATACTGGGTAGGAGACCTCTCGGATGAACTTGATCTCCTTTAATCGCTGGACCTCGGCTTGGATAGCCCGATACTTTTTCAGGTTAAAAGCACGCCTTTTCTGCTTGACAAGGGGATAGTCTTTGAGGATGTTAAGCTTATGCGTGATGATATCAAGGGAGATGCCTGGCATGTCGGCATAGGACCAAGCAAAAACTGCTTGCTTATCCTGAAGAAAGGTAACGAGTTTCTGGCGGAGTTCCGGGTTAAGGTTCGTGCCTATGCAGACTTTCCACTTAGGAGCACTAGGTGACAGAGAGACCCATTCTGTTTCTTCTGTCGGGTTAGGTCTTGGGATTTGCTTCTTCTTTTCTTTCCCGTGAGGGTCATCCCTGGAATCATCAATGGGTTCAGAGGGGCTGAGTGGCAACATCTCATAGGCGCCACGCCCCTGCTGAATGACATTAAGGTGGCAGTGTTTAATGGCTGCCCTGTCCCCTTGGATTGTGAGTATGCCCCCCGGGGTAGGCACTTTCATAAGTAGCATGTGACCTGCAATGAAGCATTATAGTCCCCAGATGATGTCGCGACCCAAGATGAGATTATAGGATGAGGGACAATCGACTATGAGAAAACGTGCCGTGATGGAAGCACGACAAGGGTTGGCTCCCACCGAGACTGTTAAGCGGTCTGAGCCTAAAGGCTGTACAATCTCTCCCGAGAAGCAGACAAGAGGATCGTGGTTGTTATACAATTTAGCTCGGTCACGCTTGAGCCCTCTATAACAATCGGCAAACATTACACTGACTGCAACTCCTGTGTCCACAAGGGCTCTATGGCACCTGTAATGATCTACTTGGACATTGATTATGAAGGGTTCATTGTGATGGCAATTTATCGTGTCTTCCCTCTTGGAAAATGACACCTGGTCCCATGCTGATGGGGTAGTGGTGACACCTCTTTGTATCTCAAGAATTTCCAAGGGGTGTGTACATTGCCTTTTTGCAGAGGGTTGACGAGGGGGGAGTCGCAAAGCTCCACCATGCAGAGTGAGTATCTGGCCATGAACCTCAATGGCGTTGGCTCCTGTTGCGGGACTGCAATACTGGTGGAGTTGGCCGTTACGGATTAAGTGCTCGATTGCATTACGAAGGCCATGGAACATTTCAGTGGTGTGACAGTTGTCGTCATGATAAGCACAATACTTGTTCCCTATTGCCCGCCGGGGCTTTTTTGGATACTTGCTCTTAGGTGGTGGGGGAATGAGATCTTTGTGCTTGGCCCATATGTCTTCGTAGGTAGTGGTTAGGGCTGTGTGGACCTCGTAACTAGGTGGTGGGGAAGAGCGGAGCTGCTGCTGCTGGGGGCTCTGCTCCCGAGACCGATAAGGATGGTCCTGTCCCCGCTGACCACTGTGGCGACGGTCTGAACCACGTCCCTGGTTGTTATCACGAGAGTTGCCATGTTGCTTGCCCTTGTCTTGTCCTCTGTCATAATGGTCATACTTCTGCTGGGATTGTTGCTTGGGGGGTGGGGGTGGGGGTGGGGCTGGGAGTGCTAATGTGGTAGTGGGATTGGAATGTCCAAATGTGGTGAACTCGGCACGTGTCCATTGGACAACAAGGTCCATCAAGGCATCGTATGATCCTAGAGGGTTCCTTTTAATCTCCATTAAGAAGCTACCGGGAAGCAAGGCTTGACGAAAAGCTTGTTTCGCAACTTGGAGCTCCAGGTTGTGACAACGTGCCGTGGCTGATTATCATCGGGACAATAATTCGTGAAGTCTTTCACCTTCTTTTTGCTTGATGTGAAACAAGGCGTCCACACTTCGGTAAATGTTGCCATGGAGTATGAAACGGTTGAGGAAGTGTTCCGAGAGGTGGTCAAAATTGTCAATGAAGTTGGGAGGCAAGTTAAGGAACCAACTGAGTGCCTCATCTGAGAGGGTTTCCTGGAAGGCGTGGCAAGCCATGGCATCCGTGTACCGAGTGGAGCTACATAACGAAATGAATGTTTCAAGGTGGAGATGAGGGTCTCTTGTGCCTTTATACTTGTCCACTTTGAAGAGTTTTGCCTCGGGTGGCCTTTTTTCCATTTGCACCCGTGACGTGAAGGGACTTGAGCGATGTCCATACCCCGAGAATAGAGGTCGCTAGCTCCTGCGACTCTCAACTCCTTCGATTTGGGAGGCAAACTAAGTGACAGAATTGCTGAGCTGGAGGAGAAGTCGGGTTTGCATGTCGAGAGGTGGGCAGTGTTAGCAGAGTTTAGGTTAGGGGTGGGTGGATCAGATGGCTCGGGCCGGTTTATCAGGGGAATGGATTCATGATTGATTGTAGATGGTTGAGAGGCTGGGAGTGGAAAGGATAGGTGGGTGAGTCGATGAGTGACATAAATAATCTGGTTGGGGCCTCCCGGGATCACGGAACTATTATGTCCTTGGCTAGGAAAAAGAGATATCAAGGTGGGGTCCGGGGTGGGACTGGCTCTTGCTGCCCAGTCTAGGGTCTCATTGTAGTTGTTGCAGTGATCTAGAGTAGTACGGAATAGGAATTGTTCATTTTTGAGCTCAGCGATGCGCACCTGGTACGTTTCCGCTTCTGCCCTTTCCTTGGCTGCTTGCTCCCGGAACAAATGGAAGTCAGTTGTGGCGGCATCAGGGTGGTTAATGGGGGCTACGGTTGCAGTAGCTTGGTTAAGGGATGTGTCTCCAGATTGGAATAGTTCTTTTTCTATCTGAGTTTCGGGTTTGTTTGGGTCATCCACAATTTCCACCATCCTTCCTAGATAAATGGGAGTTCCACAAGAGAGGCCCTTCCTTCTAGCGCCAATTGTTTCTACCTCTCCCGGGATCACGGGACGGGAGGTCGAATCTTTAGCTCCGGATCCTATAACTGCACAAGTAATAGCGCGTCAGGAGTCGGGACTTAGTGGCCCAGTCTTCGACTCTCTGATGCTTAAGTCAGCGTTTGATTGCTACTTGTATAATACGGGAGTATGGGAGGAATAGTGAACTTACCTCTTTTGGGAGTTCGTGCCTATTTTATAGGCTAGTACCAGAGGTCCTGTCATTGGTTTTCGATGTGGGACTGCTTTCATGGTGTTGTTCAGTCCTCCCCCTTTCAGGGGTGTTTAGTAGTTGCCGAGTGAATCTGACATGTGTATTGTTGTTGTGCCTCCACTCTGTGGATGCCTGTGGAGGTTTTGTCGGTGGTGTTTTGGCCGGAATGATCTCCAACGACTGGGTAATGACACCACATTCTCGGCATAGCCAAGTGTTTTGGCTATGTATTAACAATATGGATAGAGTAAATGATCCAGTTCCATTATGTAATGGATAGTTCTTTTTAGTAAGCACTCACAAATGAGGAGATAAGGGATATTGACATATCAAAGTAACGATGAGCAGCAGAAAAAGGTGAATAATTGAGATGAAGATTGCCCTCAATTTATTAGGTTTACCTCCTGCTCTTGGACCTATTTTCAGGTTCTTTTGTGGGAAGTATCGTTCAGCCTGACTCATTTGTTCTCTTTCTTTTAGATTGTGGGTGTTCTGCTGTTGCAGTAGCTGGTTCTTTGTTTGTAGTGATGCTCCTGACCGGGATGGAAAGGCTACATTTCTCAGCCTATATTTTGAAAGTAGTAGCAAGACAGCTCAACATAGAACTACCGTTTGCTTCCGGAAGGAATGGTGATAACAGAGTAACTTGATTAAAGAAGCCTTGAAAAGAAACAGAATCATAAGCATCTATATAGAAGCATATAGCAACAATATGTAAGTACCAAAATTAGAGATTGCTTTACCTTGTGTGCCTTTTCTAATTCTTTGGGTAGTAGATCAAGACTGATGGCTTCCCAAATATTTTGCCTTTGTTATAGAGCAACAATGTCAGTCAATCATTCACACAGCCATTCACACAAATGCAAAGAAATGTTCAATTATTCTGCCGATCTAGTCATAGATAATACAACATTAAATAAGTAATAATTAAGGTATTTGATAAACATAAGATGCATCTTTTCTTTTGCTTAACTCATTTAATCCAAGTCTGTTAAGAGTAATGATCTTTCTCTCTCCCTCTTATGTCTTTTAATATTGCATACTCCAACCTCCTCTTGAGGAGGTTCATGCTCCTAAACCCAAGTTATCGAAGCAAACCTTACAAGCCTGCAGAGATTGTTGCATGCCATTCGGGGTTCGTAGCTTGCTGTCATAGCTTAATAACAAACCATTGAGACTCTACATCAGATCTAATTAACAACTATTTAGGTATACCTATTATATTTGCATTCTCAACTGACGCATCTCCATGAATTAAAGCTGTTTCAATCTGATCAGCACCTTGTTCGTTGTGCAGGTCCTGGAAAAAACATCTTCTTGAGGACATTCGGTTCCCACGCCACATACCTGCAATATGCATCATAGTTAAGGAACAAACTCTAATATACGAATCTAACCAACATCTAAATAAAATATGAAAGAGTAACAACACAACCAAGAAAATAGCTGAAGATATTAGGTCAAGATACAGAGTGAACAGAACAATAGTTGAAATATCTTTACAGCCTAAGATCACACAAAAGATCATAACCATATGTGATTCAGTGTGACAACAACTGCATTTCAAGAATTGTATAGTATGAGCTAAATACATGCAAATGCTTCACAAAAGGAATTAATATTAACACAATAACAGCTAATGCAGGGTCTCAGCTTTTAGAATTTCAGCTTCCAGTTTCAATTTTGCAAGCGTTAGAATATTGCACAAATGCATTTGATCAGCTTCAATCACATTCGGGCACTATGCCAAAATATTCATCAGACGACAGTCCAGGTCTGTCGTCTGACAGTTTTTTTTATGTCGTCTGAGGCTGTGTCGTGTGATTGACCTCAGACGACAGTTTTCCACCGTCGTCTGATATCTGTTCAGACGACATATCTTATGTCGTCTGGAAGAAGCTGAATCTGGAAGGTTTCAGAAAAATATGTCGTGTTAATGGATTACATACAACATATAAATGTCGACTGAAGCCAGAATAAGGAAGAAATTAATGATGTCTCAATAGAAAACCAACAACATATATATGTCGTCTAATGAAGCAATTATGTCGTCTAATAATCTATTAGACTTCATATTTTTGTTGCTTGTTATAAAGACTTATGTTGTCCAATTGTCTGTTGGAATTCACATTCTTGTTGCTTTTTATAAGCACTTATGTTGTTTGACTATGAATTGAACTTCATATGTAACAAAATTAAGAATCAAAGAAAGTAAAACTTCATTGATGTTGATAATCCACTTCAATTAAAAAAGGACATAATACTTTTTTAACCTAATCCATAAAAAGCTATAAGTTATGGTCCAACTTTCAATCTAATATCTATTCACTAAAATGAATATATGGACCTAATCTATTTCTAGAAATGATATACCAAAACCTATTAACGATGTCAACATTGATGTCATTCCTCTCAACGGGGCTTCAAGTCGCAAAAAGACCTCGGAATCTTCTGCAAACACTTATACCTACATATTGACCAAATCAACAACAAAAAGAATGAGAGATTAGTTCATTTGGTGCATGCTCCACACACACATGGATCTTCACAGTTCAATACTTCAATACTAAATACAGGATTCCAAATTCTAGACCAAACACCATCTTCTCAGCCTTATATCTCAATCACCATAACTAGACTCTTTTAAAACCAATATCAACCTTTCTTTCCAGCCAAGACAATTATACACAAGAGACCCTTAATAACAATTAAACCAAATTCTCAATTCACTACCAAATCGGTAATTTCCATTAGATTTCAATACCATGACCAGCCCTTCATCCCATTCACTATAACCTCCCTATATACTTCAACATGAACACAGCAGTACACAAAGTGTCAATCTTTGCAGAATTAGCCACACACAACACAACCCAAATACTTTCAGCATCTTTCTATTTATCAAACGCCAACATCCCATTTCATTCTAATTATAACAACTAAACAGAAACTTAACTTCCAACTGGTCCATAATCAACATAAACACAGTAATACACAACTAGGCACCAGACTTTCATAGAACTAGCCACAACGAAATGCACAACTCAAACATCTTCAATATTATCAAATTTACACCAATCAGCAACCAACAACAAACTCTAATTTACTTTTCGAATTTACCTTCGATGCATCAAAACAGAACTTGCTCCTTCACTGCCCAAAACTTCTTGTTGAAGAATCAATGACCCAAAACTCAGCAACCCTTCAAAGTCCTTGTTCACTAACGCAGTAGAGACCAAAACCAAACCCAGAAATAGAGGAGGTTGCCGGAGGGGACGAATTCCGTCAAGGGCAAAGAAACAGCCCAGAAATCCCAAAAACTAAAGTCAATAAACTTCAATCTAAACTAAAAAATAATTACCCTAGAATGATGAGGACGACGAGAGAAAGGAAACCATACCAAGAGAAGTCGGGTTCGCAGCCTGAAAACCCAGAAATCCGGCAGAAAACTCGAACCTTCTTGTCGTCATTCCTCCTCCTACGGTCAGCGATCGGAGAAACGAAGGCTAGAGGCGCATCGGGGACCTCAAGGCGGTCCGGTCGGTGGTGGCCAATCGCCGGCATGATCTGCTTCAAATTGGGGATAAGAACAAGAGCCCAGATCGAGTCGATTAATCCGTTTTGGTGAACGGATAAATACTGTTGATCGTCCCTACAACTCCACCACTTCCAACCTTTTTGCCAATGAATCTTGTTCACACCAGCCAATCAATAGGCAAAAGATCATCCTCCACCACCTTCAACCTTCTTCTTCCGACGACTCTTCTCTCTTCATAAGCTACCTCTTCTCTCATCAACTGGATGCGCGCATCTGATCGGCGTCCCGACGCGTCGGTCGAGTCAGTGGGGAAGATCAGCAGTGGGATGGAGTTTTATGAGTATGAGGATGAGGATGATATTGGCGGCGGCGACAACGGTGGTAGTGGGAGTGGGAAGAAGAGGAGTGATGGATATGAGGATTGGGTACAGTGGTGGGTCGTGTTCTAGATCCGGCACCAAGTCAGGTTCTTTGGCAAAAGGGATGAACTACATGGAAATTATACATATATATTGAACTTCAACATATATAGAGCAGATGGACGACTTGTTCTCGAGGTTGAAGTGATGAGTGGTGCTAGAAATGGATTGGGCCTACAAGGATGTGGACTGGGCCTACTGCATTGGATTTGCTGGGATTTATTTGTTCTCAACAATTATAAGACTTGTTTTTGATTAATAGAGTTGATAAAGTGATGATTGATGATAGTATAGCAATTGAAACCGGGAACAAGTTTGTTTTTGAACCAAAGATGAGTCTTCTACTCTTTTTTTATACAAAAAGGTCATGAGTCTTTTGATTTTATCAAAAGTTTTGTTATTAATTACAATTATATATAATAAAAATAATATTTATTGTAATTTTGACGTTTCCTTCACGTTTCGTATCGGACAATATTTGATTTTGACGTTTCGGCGTATCGGATCGTATCAGAAACCGAAACTCGTTTCCGTTTCCATGCAACATAGCTCCTTACATACTCTGGGGGTAGCGGTGGACTGAGGAGTTGGCCGGAGACCGTCCCCCGATCGGCGAGGCAATGGCCTAGGGATTGAGGACTGACATTGGGGTAGTTGCAGCAAGGTCGATGGTGGGGTGATTAGGCGAGAAGGAGTGGGCGAGAGAGTAATCTACGAAGTGAGAGAGAGAGAGAGAGAGAGAGAGAGAGAGGCGGCAGTGCAACCAGAATGAGAAAGAAGGGAAGGAACATAAATTAGGGTTAGCTTCGCTTTTATAGTTTTATGTAAAACAAGTCAGTTTTGCCCTTGCGGCACTTTAAAAACTAAACCCTAAATCCTAACCCCTAACCCCTAAACTCAACTTACATATTATTTTTTTAGGTCAATTGTTTTGACTTTTTTAATTGCTTATCAGACAACATATATATGTAGTCTAAGTTTATAAGAAATGATCGATTTAACGTTTACCGTGTCGACCGAGACCAGAAATTTATCATAAATGTCTAAATTTTGTAACAAAGTCATGTTTCGCTATCGTGATCATATCCAATATTCAAACTTTAATTTTTTGAATTTTAGTCATTTGAATCACAATGTGCCTACTAATGTGTTACAACATGTTTACTAGGTTATATCTAAATGTACATCTTCATAAAGCAACTATATGAAAAAAATAAAAATTGTAAAATTTGACCGTACGATGTGATCAAAATCGTTAATTATGGATATGGTAGAAAATTTACCTATTTTCGATAACGTTTGGGTCTCGATCGTATGGGTCAACTTTATTTACGCACAAACTTCCCTACACTTCCTTATGGGAACTATACTATATCGATTTATAAAAGTGTCTAAATTTTCACATGGATTACTTTCGCCAATACTAAATAAGAGTTTGAGTTTTGACCAATCAAAAATATAAGTTTTGGCTGGAGTAGATAGATAAGAGCATTTCCATTTTGATAATTGTGTTGGCATTTTCAAGTATTAATCAGACAACATATATATGTAGTCTGATTTGAGTTTATTGAAGAATGATCGATCTAACGTTGACCGCATCGACCGAGACCCGAACATTATCGAAAATATCTAAATTTTGTACCATAGCCGTATTTCACTACCGTGATCATATCTAAAACTCAAACTTTAATTTTTCTTAAAATTAGTCATTTGAACCACAACATGCTACTAATGTGCTACAACATGTTTACTAAGTTATATCTAAACGTATATCTTTATAAACCAACTATATGAAGGAAATAAAATTTGCAAAATTTGACCGTACGATATGATCACATAAGTAAAATATGGATACAGTAGAAAACTTACCAATTTTCGATAAAGTTTGGGCCTCGATCGTACGAGTCAACTTTATTTACGTTTAAATTTTTTATGGGGACCTATATAATCGGCTTATAAATGTGTCTAAATTTTCGCATACATTAGTTTCGCGGGTACTCAATGAGAGTTCTAGCATTCACGAATCAAAAAAATAAGTTCGACCGGAGGAGATAAGAGCGTTTCTGTATGGATAATAGACATATCGTTTGTTGACCAATTTCGGACCTCTTACTACCACATATTTATGTCGTTTGAGTCACACAAAGAAGTGGCGCCATAATTCGTTAAGAGCGGGAAAATTTCGAATTCGCTAAGATTGGGAAAACTGCTTCCGCGCACAATTGAAAATTAAGGTTCTTTTTGGACGACATAAATATGTCGTCTCATAAGTAAAACTCTGCACAGGGAAGTTTGAATTGAAAATTTCAGTTTCTTTCAGACAACATATAATTGTCGTCTCCAGAGTACATTAAAAGTGCTGAAAATTAACCAGATTTGGACAGCCTTCCTTAGACAACATATATATGAGGTCTCAATTTTCAGCAAAAAGTGAGAATTTCTAAGTTTGAATTGAAAATTTCAGTTTCTTTTAGACGACATATATTTATCGTCGTCTCTAGAAGTACATTAAAAGAGCTAGCTGAAACTGGATTTGGACAGCCTTCCTCAAACAACATATATATGATGTCTCAATTTTCAGCAAAAAGTGAGAATTTATAAGTTCGAATTGAAAATTTCAGTTTCTTTCAGACAACATATATTTGTCGTCTCCAGAAGTACATTAAAAGAGCTAAAAACCCAATTTGGACAGCCTTCCTCACACAATATATATATGAGGTCTCAATTTTCAGCTAAAAACCTCATTTCAGCTCAATTTTCAACTCAATTTTCAGACGACATATATTTGTCGTCTCCAGAAGTACATTAAAAGAGCTGAAAACTAGATTTGGACAGCTTTTCTCACACAACATATATATGAGGTCCTAATTTTCAGCTAAAAATGAGAATTTCTGGGTTTGTTCACACCACACCTATATGTCATATGATTTTTACAAACCTAGAAAAAATGAACTAGCCTCTAAAAGTATTGAAGTATATAGCACTCATACGACTTATACTTCACAAATGTCGTCTGAAGGGTCGAAAAATTAATTAGACGACACAAACTCAAAATCGTCCAAAATATGTCGTTTGAAAAGTGTCGTCTAATGATGTATATGGCCTAGTGGGGCAATTCATAATGCATACATTTACGATAGCACATTTACAACAGAGTGAACTTATATGAAAATGACCACATCCCTTAAATTAGGACTAATTTCAGTTTACCCCCATCAACTTTAGGTCGATCATCATGTTAGTCCTTCTTCTTTCAATTTCATCAAAAACACCCCTCGTCTCCTAATTTTCATCAGCCGTGTCCAAATCTTCGTTTTTCATCTAATTCCTCCGTCAAGTGATGACGTGGCATCAAGAAGAAAGTCAAATTCTGAAAATATAACTTTTCTGATCATTTTTCCCCCATATCGATTCACATCTTCGTTCTCATCACAACCCCCTAACCTTAGTTATTTTGGTAAGATTGAATGCAATTTGTCTAGTTTGCCCTTTTTCTGTGGGCCCAACGACTTCAAATTTGGTTTTCTTCTTAATGCAAGTCATCACATGACGGGGTGAAAAATGGATGTTTGGACACGCCTGATGAAAATTGAAAGTCGAGAGGTATTTTTGATGAAATTGAAAGAAAATGGACTAACATGATGATCGACCTAAAGTTGACGAGGGTAAATTAAAATTAATCCCTTAAACTATTAGGAACCCATATGACTCAGAAGCATGTATTAATAAATAATGAAAACAAAATATCAAAGATATACGTCATCGAAGCTACTTAGATGAAGTATTGGAAGTGCTAAACCTTGATAGATTATGGTGCATGCTTAGAAATACATTAAGAAACATCCATTGATCAAAATTAACTTATAGAATGTTGCTAACCAAGTTCATGGGGATCAAAATTAACTTATAGAATATTGCTAACCAAGTTCATGGAATATTTAGAATTTGAAATGTCACTGTATTCAACCAATCAAAACAACTATTTAATATGTCCCAGCTCTAGCAGATCGGCCTATCTCTTCAACGGCAAATCAGAATCTCTTTTACAGAAGAAAAGTTTTTACCATTAATACAACATCCGTAGCACTAACTTGGACATCGTATTCGCTTTCCCAGCTCCCTTTTTTTTCAATATTCATACCTCCTCTTCTTCCTCTAAGCAGAACAATACACAACCAAGTCTGTTGTGTACAACCCGAACAACTATCTAAACTATATCAAACAGTCACATATTATTACCAACCGTAAACCATATCAAATTGTTGGGGTGAAACTAAAGTAAGAAGAAAGACTATATGCAAGGAGAGGTCTGTGTGATAAAGCAAAGGTGAGTATTTACAACTATATGCAAGTAGTTGACAATTTGTATCAAGTGTCATCCCAACTTAGAGAAAACACAATAAATAAAAGTTAATGAAGATGAAGATCAGTTTAAGACAGACTCACCTACTCCAATGTATAACTCCCACTTATACAGCTTGCCTAAGAGCACTTACCTGCAAACATAGAGAGAAAGTAAATATCCATTAAATCAATGAACTGAGGAAATTGAAAGGGGAACCAAAACATGGGTTGATACTTACCGACATACCCAAAAGACTCAAAGTAACAAATGGAGCAGTAATAGTTGCACCCAATTAAAAAAAACACGAACACATTAGCCTATAAACATGAAAAATAACTAAACAGACCAGCTATGTAAATATATATGTACATATGAGGACCTCAAACCTCAGATTAGGAAAGCGAATAAGCAAAGAAAAAGAAAACCTGATATTAGCAAAACTGGTGAAAAGGTAGGGGGAAAAAAAGAAAATAACTATGTCAGTCATAGCAAAAGCAATATCAAAGACCAAAGAACCCTAATAATCATACTAAGAAGATAGAACCCTACGGAAATAATACAATAATAGGATTCCCTAAATACATTCCGGGGAATTCAACAGTATGAAGAAAATCTGGGAACTAAGGCAAGCTTGAACCCGTGATTCTTTTACTACTTAACCAAGAACAGTGGAGGAAAAAGTGGATATGAACCAAGAAAAGCAGCTGCATGTTAGGAAAATAAGCATTTACTTGCGCAAATACTTCTACAGCTCCAAGTCGTTTCAAAAACTCTATTGCAACCTGAAACGCTATAAAAAATCAATAGAAGTTAATTCAGCAATAAAAATTCAACAACTGACACATTAGATTAAATAACTACATCAGCTTAATCACAATATCTTGAATAAAATGCATGAGCATTGCAACCTTGTATAGGTTAGACACACGGAGAGAACATTCTAACCGTCAGTAATTGGGTTGTATTGCAACTTCTTTGTATTTTCACAAATCCCCTTCTCATATACAACAATTGTATAACAACCCCCGGTCACAAAATTTCAGAACCTTTTGAATTCACCAACTTTCAGAAATTTTTGAATTCACTAACTTTTTACATCTGAACTCATGATGCAAAGCTTTGATTTTCATTTCTCAAACATTGAAACAAAGTCACACCAGCTGCCATGATCAAAGCACTCCCAGAAACTAATCTTAGACCAAGAACAAAACTGAGCATTTAAGCACTATTTTGAAGTTGGATTGCTACCAGTAACAAACATAAGAATTTGAAACGACTCATAACTAAATTTCTACGTATCTCTGTGATCATCAAAATGATAACCTCAGCCCCACCCTGATCATGTACCTGAACTCTAACAATCTACAGGTCCCAACTGTCACCTACCGAACTCCAACTCACCCACCAACTCATCAGAAACCAATACAAATCCATGATCCAAACATAACCCACAAACCGACAAACATATCTCACCATTTTTGTTGCAAGTAAATAAAGTAATACCGCTATTAGATTTCTGCAATAGTTGAACAATAAATTCCCACAAAAGCAAAACAAACTCAAAAGGAATAAGAAACAAAATAAATTTTCGTTTGCAATCTTCAAGCACATCAATTTCTTTTCATACCACACAACAAACGTCGTTATACCTATCGTCTATAGAGGTTCGTATCAGTCGCAATTGAAGAAAATGGATGATGTCGATGTAAAAGAGTGAACAAAGTTTATAGAATTGCAGATGTAAAACTAACCAGATACAAGAAATAAAAGACGTTGAAGCCCAATTCGGAACACCAATCTGAACTGAAGGTGTTTCTGTGTAAGACGAAGCGGTGCAGATATGTGAAGAGAGATGAACAAAGAAGAAACAGAGGAAATGGTGCGGGTTAGGACTTGGGAGGTTTTGATGTCTCACAGTGACAGTGGGTCGGTCTGTACCTCTGTTAGTATATGGTAAATTTCAAGTCATGATTTGGACCCAAACCTTGCACTCATATCAAAGGAATTCTAGTCTACTAAGGACATATTTTGATAAATAAAGTAAGAAAAACTTTTAAAAAATCTTCGTATTGATTGGATATATATATATATATATATACATGAACGTTCCAAAGCGGACATCCGCACTCGACTTAACGTGCAGACGTCCCTCCGTTCGCCTTCGTCTGACGCCGATGACGACGCGCCTCCACCCCAGCGGACTCCAGCAGCGTTCCCAACCATTTTCCCTCCCCGGTGAGTCTGTCGAAATTCAGTTTTCCTGCGAGATCAACTTTATTTGAAGTTTTGGGTGATCTCGTCGAAAAACTGGAAAAGAACGGACTCGCCGGGGAGGGATAGTGGTCGGGGACGTTGCTAGAGTCCGCTGGGGTGGAGGCGCGCCGTCGTTGGCGCCGGACAGAGGAGAACGGAGGGACGTCCACACTTTAAGCCGAGTGCGGACGTCCGCACCAGAATGGCCCTATATATATATATATTGTTGCGGGAGAAATAAACTGAGAGAGAGAAATTGGGGAGAATAATCGTTCTATTTCATTCATAGAATAAACCTCTATATATAGAGGACACAATACATAAGGAAAGTACATATATTCCTATTACAATATGATATTGAATCCTATATTGATTCTACTTTGACTAAGGCACACACAATAAATCTATTTTCCTTAAACACTCCCCCTTGTGCCGTGTCAAAGTAATATGATACATTCAGATACATTCCATGTTGCCTCATTAAAAACCTTGTCAAGTAACAATAAAACCTCATGGGCAAAAATAACCTGGGTCGAAGGAACAAAAAGAGTACAATGCATCATTCACATTTGAAATTGATATATACGTGCTAGACTCCCCCTGATGTCTGCACCTCCCCTTGATTCTTACAATCATGGGAGGTTAAATAAATTAAAGCATATCAATGCTTTTGACATATTGTTCAAATGCGACCTTAGGCAATGATCTAGTAAAAAGATGTGTCATATTATCCTTATATCTAACTTGTTTCACTTTGATCATGAGGAAAACTCATTCTTTCTGATCACATATGTTTCTATCTCCCGAGATCACGAGACAAGAGGTCGAATCCTTAGCTCCGGGTTCTATAACTGCACAAGTAACAACGCGTCAGGAGTCGGGATTGGGGTGGCCTAGTCTTTGAGCTCTTAGGTGGGGAGTTATTCTCAAGTTGTGCCGAGAATGTGCCTTACCCGGGAGTTGGAGGCAAGGTGTCGAGTCCCCAAGTCCCCAAGTCCCCACGCGAGGGTCGCGAGGTGGCTGGGGTTGAGTTCCGAGAACTCGGTGTGAACTTTTGCGCCATTCTCATGTGTGTCATAAATGGCCAGTTTATGAGGAACACGTGGTCATTTATGACGAGTTTTAGGGACGTAATGGTTCTGTTGATTGGACATTTTTTTTTGTAACTGGCGCGTAACTGACGCTCGTGCGTGGGATCGTGGGGCGCGTCTTAAATGTCTCGCACGATCGCGGTCAACGTGGCAGTTCCCTGACCATTGAGATTGGCAGGATCTGGACGGTCGTGGTTAATTGTGGTGTCTATAAATAGATTTGTGGAAATAGAGGAGGGAGTCTGCGTTTTGAAAACAGAGAGACTAGGGCTAGAGAGTTGGTTGTTCATTTTTTGAAGAGAGGCTTCGACGAACAGTTGAATCAAACCTAGGGAACGTCCAATTTCATCCTCGATTGACTGGGTGCAAGCGCTCGACTGTTTGCAACCAGCTTCACTGCCACTACACATATCCAAGTTTCCATGGTATGAATTTGTCAATTCCTATTCTGGGTTCTGCTTTTGTTTTGTTTCGGATTAGTGGGGATTGTGCTGTGGTTTTCGTATTGTTTGCGATTTTGCTGGGAAAGTCTAGAGTAAGGGATTGGTTGGTTTGCTGTCGGGTTAGTTAGGGTTAAGGTAGCGAGAGTCTAACATGTGAGGATGTAGGGTATGACAAATCCGGTGTGGGTATCTAGCGAGGAGATTGTGGTTGTCTCTAGCTCGATTGATCCTGATTCGGACACCTTGCACCGGTGGGAGGAGGAGTTGGATTATCTTATGGCGGAGGTTGCACTTGATTTAGGAGAGGACATTCCTGTTACGGATGTTGGGTCAGACGTGTCCTCGTCTTACCCTCTCTTGCAGGAGGTAGAAGAGTTTAGTATGGCGAGATCTTAGGAGGCCGATGATTCGTTCTGGGATCCTCTTGGCGAGAGTATGACAGCATCAGAGTTGAAAGCACTTAGGCAGAACTGGAGTATTCCAAATGAGGTCTTGTTCCGACCTCTTTCCAAGGGCGTTAAATTTTGGGATCCCCCGGACAACTTCACGTTGGTGTACGAGTACCAGTTAAGATGCGGGCTGATGTTCTCGTTACCCCCTTTCGTGCAGTATACCTTGGCGTGTCTGCATGTTGCCCCGGGGTAAGTTACCCTGAATATGTTAAGGCAGATTTTCAGAACAGGGGTACTATTTTGTTTATTGGGACAAGAGTTCCTAAATTTTGAGGAGTTCAACGCCTGTTGGCATATGGCGTATTGTGCGAAGAAGGGCAGTCGGGGTTGTATAACGTTGAAGTCCCGGGGTAAGTTCAAGATCTTGGTGGAAGACTTGCCCACTTCTAAGAACGAGAGTTAGCAACGAAAGTGTTTCCTCGTTGGAGGGCAATGGCAAAAGTGGCATGGACATCCCTTCCGAGTACCCGGGGCCTTCCAAAAAATAGGTACCGTGCTTTGTGTCTCGTGTTTTCTTACTGTTTGGGTCACATCCCGACCCTTAAATTTTTACCTTATTTACTAGCTTGGTTATAATAAGAATTTTTACCGTCTTCGGCATTGAGATATAGTTTAATTGGTCCCTAGAGGGGTTTTAGGGGACGATTATTTCAGAGAGTTATTCGTAGGAGAAAAATGTGTCGACGGTAAAAATGGTGAATTTTAGCTAGTAAAAGGTAATTTTTTAATAGGGTATTTTATTTTGGGGTGTTAAATTGGTGGAGTTGGGTATTTTTGTGGTGTTGGGCCGGGTTGGTGTGAGGCCCAAACCCATCTCCTCTCTTTTTCTTTTCTTCTTCTCCTCTTTTTCTTCTTCTCTCTTTTCTTTTCCTCTCCCGAGCTCTCTCTTTCTCTGCCGAGAATCCTCCGCCCGCCGCCGTCGTCCGGCCAAGCCAAGCCACCGCACCAGTCCCGTTTGGACCCCCGCCACCTCCTCTCCCTCCCCGGCCTAGCACCCGAGCCATTAACCCACCGGAAGAGGAGAAACTTGCCGGAGACGCTGGGAAGAATTTTCACCGGAGTTCCCTCCTCCGGCCACCAATCCGGGCAAGCTTGGTACGGTTTTGTAGCTCTCCTCCCGTGCAGCAACCCCTCCAAAGGGCTCCCTCCCTCTTGAGCTCGGTAAAGAGAAATTTGAAGTTGAAATTCTAGGGTTTTTAGGATGTTTTCGTTCGATTGACCTAGTTAGGCTTGGAATTGGTGATTGTGCTAGTTAGGAAAGTTGTTGAGCATGATGAGAGGTTTATGCTGTTAAAATTTCATAGGATTTTGAGGTTGTCGGAATCGGTCTCCGGCCGCTGCCGCTGTTTTGGAGTTTTGTATAATTTTAATTGTGTAATAATTACAGGAGTTTAATGAAGTGAATTGTGGAATTTTCGGATGAGTTTTGAATAGGTTTGGAAATTTCCAAAGTTTGGTATTTTGGCGGTTAAATAATGTAAAATCCGGCTGTAGGATTTAAGTCAATTTCTGGAAAAGGTTGTATTTACGGCTGCCGAGTATGGTATTAAAGTTTGAGTCGTTTCGATTTAAGAATATTGAAGTTAGGCAATGATGAGCGTGGTTATGGCTCTTGGTTAATTTTTGCCTACTTTGTATAAATATTGGATTTTTAGTTGGGAAATTAATTATATATTTGGAACAAGACATGAGGAGACTCGAATTGGAGAGACCTCGGATCGACGTCAGGCTTAGGCCTAAAGTTGTGATTGGACCTTTGTTTTAATTGAAAAGCATGCGATGAATGATTTTGTTGATCATTTATTTCTTCTGATGAGACTTATTGATTTCTCGGCTATTTGAAAATTTTTTTTTCTCCTTTGGAGAGATCCCGAAAATGAGATTTTCGGTGGATATATATATTTTGGATATTATGAGTATAGTATGTATATAAATGCTAGCTAGTCATACGTGCTTGGTCCGTCATAATGAGGTAAAATACCATTATGGCGTAGCGTGAGTGTTAGACACAAGCGTCATAGCCCTATATGAAAACTACTTTCTTTTTCGGTTTATTTAGGTTTTCATATAGGGAGTCCACACGTAAATACACCGTCCTCTTCGGTCATAATGAGAAAAAATACCATTATGGCGCAACGTGAGCGTTAGACGCCAGCGTTGTAGCCTTGTATGAATCTCTATTTTTCTAAATTGTTTCTAGGATTCATACAAGGATTCTGACGAGTGTAAATACATACGAATATATGTTTATATATAGTTTAGCCTGAGAGGCTCCATTTTATTTGAGTTGGTGACTAGCCAGTGCTAGTTGTGAAATTGCCAGTTTATGAGTTGAGCACTTTTGAGCTACCGCATGCAGTATATTTTTCTATGAAATTAAAATGGGAATGCATAAATATTTTGTTATTAAATTATTTTTGTCCACTCACTTTAACGTTATTAAATGTCTTCCCCTAGGCCCTTCGTTTTAAAATGCCCAGTCTGCAGGATTGCATAGTTAAGGTCGGGCGTACATGGAGAAGAGGCATAGTCAATAGTATAGCTTCCGCTCATTTCTATTTATTTCTAGTTCATTTCCTCTCAAATAGAGTTGCTCTGAATATGTGGTTGTTGGTTATAGGATCTTTGTTAAATCTATATTGGGAGATGTTGTGATTTGTGGGGAGCACGAAAGCTCCAGGAGTCTATAAGGTTGGAGTTGGAACCTTTAGGAGTGTTTGCAGGTTTTCGTTAGGAAGGGTTGTCCATTTCCAGGGGAGGTTATATCGAATTTTGCGATAAATCTTTCCTTGGAGGTGGTCCCCGCACGATTTACTCCGAGTTCAGGGTGAAATTCGGGGTGGGTCGTGTCAGTTTGTACTGTTCTGTCCATGTTGACTGCTGACTTTGTGTAGTGCCCCAAGAGTATAATTTAACCGAGCTGATGGAGCATCGGATATGCCGGGTGCTGTGCGCATTCGAGTCTTGGAGTTCGTACTATTTTATGCTTTCTGGTCGCTATTTGACCACTACGTCAGAAAAGGCTTCACACGACAGGTATGAGACGACAGAATTCTCGAGATATGTAGTCTGACTAGTTTCAATGAACTCAGACGACAAAAATTTAAACTTTTGTAGTCTGAGATGGGAGAAAACTCATGAATTCAATGTGTGTTTCAATTTTTTTGCAAGTTCAAAAACTTAGACGACAGATAATTGTTGTACAAAAATACGAAAAATAAAATTCAAAAGCTTAGAAATTTTGTCGAGCTCAGACTACATTTTTATGTCGTTTGAACAACTTGAAAATCTCAAATTGTAAGAGGGAAAGATGCTGCGCTTATTAACACTTAGCCAAATCTGGGAGGGAAAGATAGATACCGCGTTAGCCAAAAGCCCAAAAACTGAAAACCTATTTAACCAACAAAAAAAAAAACTGAAAACCTACCACGCACTCGCATCGATCAAAACAGAAAACCCATTTGGTCAAAACAGAAAACCAATTTGCTCAAAAACCAATTTCCCTCCCGATTCACTCAAATCCATTTCGCTCAAATCACTCAAAACTCTAATTCACTCTCAGCCTAACCTTCTCTTGATCTCTCTCTCTCAGCCTATACATTGAAAGATGAACCACGAACTCAGACAGATGAACCTAAGTGACAATCTGGGTTAGCTATTTCGATTTGGGTTTAGCGATTTCGATTTGGGTTTAGCAATTTCGTCACTTCTGTGCTCAGTCTGTCTCGCAAAGGAAGTTTGCCACTCTAAGTGACAATCTAGTAAGCCTCTCTCACTCGATGGGGGTTGTTTATGGTTCTAGAGTTTACGAACTGGGAGTTTTTCAGTTTTCGATTTGGTTTTTGAATTGGGGGTTTGGTTAGTTTTCGATTTGGGTTGTTTGGTTTTCGATTTCGGTTTTGGTTTTCATAGTGTTATTGAAAGGATTGAGAAATATGTATACCTTACCCTCTGTCAGCATGCATTTTCTATTTTGAGTTTAGGTATCATAAGTAATTTGGTGTAATGTGAAAGTACTGTGGACTCGATTTTGATGAATAAAAATCGTAGTAAATAAATAAATAACACAAGAACACAGAGAATTGTTTACTACAGTGTAAACCTCCTTAGAGGAAAAATCATTGCGAGACCTTATAGCAGTCCACACTTAAAACAACTTCACTAAGAATAGATATAGATTACACAATCATTCAAGTATTGACATACACCATCGTCACTTTACAGGTATTACAAACCAACTTGATTTTCCATATTATAATCCTATACTAATTCTTGACTTCGTTGTTTTGAACTTCAACATAGAATCAATCCATCTGCAACAAACTTCATACACTGATCTAGATCATCATAAGAGTTAGATGCAATGATATGAGACAAGAAACATGAAAAGCTTTAACCAAAAAGGTGCAGCATGCAATGCAGCCACAAAACAAAGAAACCAATGAAACCCTAATAAAATAAAAACGTGATATTTTGAAAGCTATAGCAAGCATATATATATAGGAGTAAGAGCTCCCCCTCAATCAAATCTCCAATAGAAATCTGATTTGAGTTGAGTAAGGAAATTTGTTTTAAAACCTATTCCAAAATACCAATTTGTATTCTAAACAACTTTGAAAGCAAAATCATTTTGAGAATAATAAAACGGAATTAAAAACAAATTCCCTTAAAAGAAGATGACACAGAATAACAATACCTCTTATTACCTCAAGTCGCATATTGAAGATAGCCAGAGCGATCGACTCCCCCTGCAAATATGCTTCTCCTAGTACAGCTAGGAGAACCAGTTTGTTTCCTTCGGTTTGATGTAAATGCCATATACTTACAATCTCCCCCTATGGCATTCAGAATCAAACCTGGATGTTTTGAACCTGTAGATCAATACATGAATGAAATACATATATATAATAACTCAATCTCTCTCAACTCGAAGTCTGCGAACCAAGTTCCATAGAAGAAGAGTTCAATGGTCACCGAGATCAACAAGAAACAACTAATCAGTTTAAGAACTTGGAATCAAGATCATCATCTCCCAAGTCTTAAGCTGAAACAAAAATTTATCATTAACCAAACTTTAACATTATCCAAGGTTTGTGCACTATGCACTTACAAGCCGCAAAACTGAAAACAATCAACCAAATTGTTCAACAGAAATAAAGAACATGAAGCAAGCAGAGTTTAACTAAAACAAAAACACACAAAACATCCAAACAGCAGCTAGCAGTTCTCCCCCTTTGGAGTCTGAATGCGAGCATTAGGGCCTCCACACCACATGTCCAACATCATCTCCGTTGTGAGCAGGTGGAACAGGTTGATGTTACATTGCTTGAAGATCAAGAACAGAACCGGTAAGGGCACCAAGAGCATGATGGATAGTGCGCAGCTCCATATGCATGGCATGAAAGCGGTTAGATTGCTCATGTTGTTGAGCCCGGATGACAAGTAAACATTGATAAATCTCATCAAGGGGATCTTGAAGCAGAGTCGATGGAGCAGGAGAGGCAGGAGGATGAGAAGAGGAACACGCATTGAAGTATGAAGGCTCCACTACGAACCTTCTTGGCCGGCGGCGACGAGAGAACTCAGAGGAGTTGTGCTGGCTGGAGTACATGTTGTGACCGCGAGAAGACATGAGAGAGAGAAACCTGCACACTTAGACAAACACGTGAAATCTGAGGATGGTATGAAAGACGAAAAACAACAGTCTCTTTTATATAGACAATGCAACTAGGGTTTGCTTCTCCTAAGAGAACTGGAAAAAGAAAGAAAATCTAAGACAAAAAATCTTGAGATTCCGAAACCGATTTGAACAGAGATTCGCACATAAGTAGCAGTCCAATACCAGAAGAGATCGGAAAACTCAAAAAGGGAAAAGAAAAATTGTGTCAATCAGACACTTATGACGTGTTGAGCCAAATCTGCATAAGAATTTTTGCTGAATATATGCTGAAGCAAGAGAGATAGAACACGAGACATAAAGCTGTGTGATGGACTCTATCAACTTGAATCAAATCAGACTAAACTTGGCATCATACCTTCACATGGTGTGTGTGCAAACATGAATAAATCATGGATCATGTAGAAACCAAAGCATAGAACATGAGAGTGACCGAGCTAAGACAACGAATTACAAGTCACAAGTGATCTTACCTAAACAAAGTAGGAATTTGAAAGATGAACCAAGCAAGATCTTTCATTTGATCAATAACAGCTTAAGTTTGTGTAAGAAGACACAATCCCAATAACTCCCAGAGAACAAACTCTTAGGGTACTAAACATATCAAGGATGTTCCAAGGAGATATCAAACTTGCTGTGTTTATTTTCAGGGTTTCTTCTGCTGCTTTGAATTTGAAACATTGACAGACTCGTTTGGCATGAATTATGAGTGTTCATCACAGCCAAAATCCAGCTACTTCGAGGTAACCTAATGCAAGCAGTTGCTCTTCCAACTTAGGAATTGACAGTAATTTTTTTATTTTATTTTATTTTTTTTAAATCACGGTAATCTTAAACTTAGCTCAAAGATACACATCTCAAGACTACGAATGATTTAAATGACACCACAGATTAATCACAGATATAAGTGAGAAGAAGTGATGATACTAAATTAGACATCATTGAAAAGTCCAGAGTGAGACACACATGTAAGAATATGTTATTTCCTGCTTAAACAATATAACAACAAGGCCTTAAGATCAAAAGCAAAACTCAACACATACATAGTATGATTAAGGCATTTTTTGGATCCCAAGAGCATTTCGTAACAACAGAAATCTCTCAGTATCAAGTGCTTTTGTGAATAGATCTGCTAATTGTGATTCAGTTGGGATAAATTGCAAATCCAGTATATGTCTTTCTACCAAATATCTTATAAAATGATAGCGCAGTTCAATGTGTTTAGTCTTAGAATGCAATATAGGATTTTTAGTAATACTAATGGCACTAGTATTGTCACAAAATATGGTCAACTTACCTTGGCACAAACCATAGTCTATGAGCATTTGTTTTAACCACAGCATTTGAGTACAGCAAGAACCAGCTGCAACATACTCGGCTTCAGTGGTGGAGAGAGAGATGCAATTTTGCTTCTTACTGTGCCACGCTACCAGATTATTCCCTACAAAGAAACAACCTCCTGATGTACTTTTTCTATCCTTCAGATTTCCTCCCCAATCTGCATCTGAGAATGCTGCAATTTCTACATTAGTTTCACATGAATAAAAAAGACCACAATCTAAAGTATCAGCAATATAACGAATGATTCTTTTAACAGCTTCGAAATGTGATTCTCGAGGGTCAGACTAAAAACGAGCACATGCACCAACACTAAAAGATATGTCTGGTCTACTCGCAGAGAGATAGAGCAGACTCCCAATTATGCTTCGATACAATGTTTGATCGATTGTTCTTCCTTGTTTATCCGCAGTAAGTTTCATAGTGGTGCTCATTGGATTAGTCACAGTTTTCTTACTCTCCAAGTTAAACTTTTTCACCAGATTTCCTGCATATTTAGATTGGGAAATAAACATGCCGTTGTTAAGTTGCTTAACTTGCAGGCCAAGAAAGAAGGTTAGTTCACCACACATACTCATTTCAAATTCTGTTTCCATGACTAGTTTAAATTCATTTACAAGAGAGTTAGAAGTAGATCCAAAAACAAAATCATCAATATACACTTGAGCAATAATGATATCATGCTTAGTTCTGTTAACAAACAGAGCTTTATCAATGGAACCCCTTTTATACCCCTTTTCTACCAGATGAGAGGATAACCTATCATACCAGGCTCTAGGAGCCTGTTTCAGTCCACAGAGAGCCTTCTTGAGTTTGTAGACATGATCTATATGAGAAGGATCCTCAAACCCTGGAGGTTGTTTGACATAGACTTCCTCATTTAAGTACCCATTCAAAAAGGCTGTTTTAACATCCATTTGAAATAATTTAAACTTTAGAAAGCAGGCAACAACAAGTAACAAACGAACAGATTCTAATCTGGCAACAGGAGCGGAAGTCTCACCAAAATCTAATCCCTCGATTTGTGAATATCCTTGAGCTACTAACCTAGCTTTGTTTCTTATTACATTACCTTTCTCATCACTTTTGTTCCTAAAAATCCAATTAGTCCCTATGACATTGCAATTTTCTGGTCTAGGAACTAAATCCCAAACATCATTACGAGTAAATTGATTTAATTCCTCATGCATTGCACTAATCCAATTAGAATCTGTCAAAGCTTCTTTAACATTTTTTGGTTCAATAAGAGAAACAAAACCAACACAGGATATCACATTTATATCAATTTTTCGTTCGTCAACAAAACATAAAAGAACCTGTTCTTGGAGTTTTTCTAGATCGGTTATGGTAGGACTGTTGCTTTCATCTTGTGGAACCGAAGCTGCTGCAATCTGTCTCCTAGTTTTGATCCCTTCTTGCACTTTGCCAATGACATCATGAGGAGAGTGTGATAAGCCTAAAATAGACTTATAAATAACCCTGCAATCACAATCAAGTTATAGATGGTAGTATAGAAAAGTAGGGTGTCTCCCGCAGAGGATTGTGACTTAACAATTGCAAATATGACTCTGAAAAACTGAACAGACACCAGACAAAGACGAAAATAAAACCTATAGCTAGACCCAACGAAAAATTACGAAATTAAATCTGGAAAAACTAGACACACTGACGAAGACGCACACAAAATTTGGGGGAAAACTGTATAGTTTTGCTATGCTAACAAAATTCAGAAATATGACGGACAGAATGCTCAAAAACAGAAAACTAAATTTGGGGATTTTGGTTTTGGAAATCAAATAACAAAAACTAGTTAGGAACTACTCCTCACCACTAGACAATGATTACACCTATGATGTGTTCACTAGCATGTTCAATTCATTCGGATATCCTTACTCAAGCTAAGCCAATGATGTGTTGAACTTAACTTATCAATCTTTCTTACTTGGTATGTTAAGAGAATGATGTTTTCAACTTAACTTAGCATCTAGAATGGAGCCTAGAGTGATGTTCTCACACAGCTCTCACCTAGAAGTCATTAAGGTCTAAAAGATTATGAATAAGGCTAGACAATGTCGGTACTGATGTTGTCCTAATCTACCTAGACATTGATTTATGTGAATGGGCTCAAGTCACTCACTCGCTACTCTAGAATGCAAGTAGACATGATGATCATACAAAACATTCATAGCTTTACAACCTAGCATGCATACTAATGTTGGCCACCATCAATAAACATACAAAGTTGATCAATGATATAACGATAAACCAATGAATATCCGAAATCCATGGAACAAATTAAATAAACGCCAACTTCATAGTTACACCATGTCTAGGGCTTGAAAGCAGCCCCTAACTAAGGGAAAATTAGTTACTCATCATCTTTGAAAGCACACCAGAGAATTTCATAAGATTCGGGAAGAAAAGAAAATACGAAAGATGAAAAACAAGGGAAAAGATCGATTTTCTGAGTCGAGAGATCGATCTCTTCTGGGCTCTGAACTTTACTTCTTCTCCTTGAGTTCTTGATGGCTCCCTCTTCCCATATGATGGCTTAGAAAAACATTATGGTATTAGGGTTTTGCCTTAAATAGTCTCCAAGTCTTCAAAGCTTCCTTTTCAAACTATGTTTCCTTCTTTGATTAGAATCCATGTTTGGGCTATCTTTTGAATGTCCTCCATATATAATCTGGGCTTGGCTTTTGGGCAAATTATATTAATGATGTCACTCTTCAAAATCGTGCAAAAACCCCCAAGAAATCTTCTCAGAATCCAGCCCAAACACTGCCTCGAACTTGACTGCTGCACAGCTTTTCCGGAACTGCTGATTTTCTGTCCAACTTCGACGCTTCATAACTCCATGATTTAATCACCGATTTGGATGATTCTTGAGTCCAAATTGATCTACAAACGCACCTCTACAAATCTGGGCAGTAATCTCAGTGAAAACATTCTCGGAACCTCATGGAAATAGGCCTTGAAAACCGGAGAAAATAAGCATAAACCAGTTTTCAGCTTTTTGTGTTTACAGCTTCTATTTTGGTGAAGTGGTTCCATCACCTTTCCTTGATATTTTTGACCATGTGAATGATCAAACTCCATCCTTGACATCTCTACTTCGTATTGGAAGCCTTGCTCGCATCACTTGAACACATATTTGCATTATCTTACTCCACGAAATACCTAAGAAAATAACAAAGTTAAAACAATCTTTTTAAAGGAAAATAGCTAAGTTAAATGCAAAGGTTAAACTATAAAATCATCGCATTTTATGCTCTTATCAGAGTGATCCTTTTGGACTTGTTTGAAACCAGTCTAAAACTTAGGATTCGAAGCAAAGATGCCATCATCATCATCCTGTGTTTCAGACTCACCCTTGCTTTTCGTTGCATCAAAAGTGACTTCAGAGACATCACCTGCACATTTTTGCCGAGCATAGAGATTATCATTTATTGTAACATTTATAGATTCCATCATAGACTTTGATCTAGTGTTATAAACTCGATAGGTACGACTATTAGATGAGTAACCTAAAAATACTCCTTCGTCACTTCGCGCTTCAAACTTACCAAGATACTCCCTATCGCGAAGAATATAACAAGAACTGCCAAAGATGTGAAAATAAGAAACAGCCGGTTTCTTTCCTTTCCATATTTCATAAGGAGTCTTATCAGTACCTGGACGCAGAAATATTAAATTCATGGTATAACAAGCAGTATTCACTGCCTCAGCCCAAACACACAGATTCAATCATGCAACATGTACCATAACTCTTGCCATTTCAACTAAAACTCGATTTTTTCTTTCAACTATACCGTTTTGTTGAGGTGTAATTGGTGAGGAAAACTCATGAAAAATCCCAAATTCATGACAGAAATTTGAAAAAGCATTGTTTTTAAATTCTGTTCCATTATCGGATCTAATTCTTGAAATCTTCAAGTTTTGAGAGTGCTTTTCATTCAACATTTTTAAACTAAGTTCTTTGAACAATTCGAAAGTTTCTAATTTTTCTTTTAAGAACTCAACCCAAGTAAATCTTGAATAATCATCAACTATAACCAAAACATAAAACTTACCTCCAAGACTCTCTGTTTGAGCTGGTCCCATAAGATCCATATGAAGTAGTTCCAATACATGTTTCGCAGTTGCTGCATTCACAGCCTTATGAGGAACCTTGGTTTGCTTGCCAATCTTGCTTTCTCCACATATCTTCTCGATTTGACCAGTTAGTTTTGGCAATCCACGCACACATCCTTTTATTGACAGTTTCTACAAATCCTGGTAATTTATGTGACCAAGTTTCTTATGCCAAAGCTCCATCTCTTGATCTGCATGTCTTACTGGTTTGGACTCTTCTCTTCATCATTTTGTCAGGTTGAGAACTTATGATCGCAGACTCACCACCTTCAATCCCTCCTTCTTCATCAACTGCTTTGACAAACTTGGTTTTATGCATATTTGGATGTGCATCAAAATATCCAAGACCGGTTTTGTCGTTAAATTTCTTAGAGAAGGACAACATAAGTGAGGCTTTCTCAGAACTTAGCTTGAAATGTTCAAACTTGTTTAAAGCAACCTTCAGTTCTTCCTGTAACAGAGAGATTTCGTTATTCAAATTGGAATTTAACTCTTTTAAAGAAGTTACCTCATCAGTCAACAAGATTCGGTCTGATTCCCAAGTTTCTTCACTTCCAAGATTCTGTAGTTTTTCGACTTCCTTAATCAGTTTTTCTCTTTCTCCATCCCAAGTCTTCTGAGCAATTTCAAACTGATCTTCTAGCTCGGTCTTCTTCATTTTAATTTTGTTTAGCTCGGCTTCCAGATTTTGATTTTTCTTTAACATAGCCTTTGATGCTTTGTACATCTGTGAGCAGCGATACTCCATCTCTTCCTCGAAATCGCTATCATCACTTTCTGAATCCGTAAAGCCTATGGAGCAAACAAGTGTTGTAGCGTCTTCATCATCACTCTAGGTTGTTAGCATGAACTTGTTCTGCGTTTCTTCATGTTTCCTGTTTCCACACTCAGTAGAAATATGGCCTTGGCCACCACATTCATAACAAGTAGGTCCAGTTCTAGTTTTTTTCTGTTTAAACCTATTTGACTCAAATTTGGAATTCGAAGAACTATCAAAGCGAGAATTAAACTTCT